>JAGXJF010000790.1:0-412311 GCA_019208055.1 Stipa capillata | reverse complement strand
AGATAGGTCAATCCTAGAGAAAATATATGCAACTGATGCAGGTAACTGAGACTCAGCAAGATATATCAGATAACCACCAGACACTTAGATAGCAAACTCAGCTGATGTAGAACAAGTTATATTCAGAGCTAACTGAGTCTCAGGTGTGAGAGTCAGGTGAGTGCATCAGATGACGTGAACAGAAAGGTACTAGCTTTATCAGGAGCTAACTGAGTCTCAGGTGAGGAAACTCAGTTAGTGTGCAACAAATAATGGTGCTCTAGTGATCTAAGCATACATAGATATCAGAATAAGTAAGAGCAGATCACAAGACAGAAGTAAAGCACCCAATGATTTGTTTTACCAAAGTTCCTACTTCTTGCGAAGCAGTACGTCTCCGTTGAGGAAGCTGTTCTCACAGCCGGCACCAAAACGTGCTCTTTCCTCGAGTACCTTTCTTGTGTGGAATCCTTTTATCTTGCTGCTGTAAGGACAGGCAGACCCGAATCGCCCTCACAGACTCTTGGTGGCAGCCACACAAGACTTGGCTTGCTCACCAACTCCAAGAGCACTCCCACTCTTGGAGGAACCAGTACCTCGAAGATTACACCTGAAGGACTAAGTAACTCACTCTCACGATGGATGCACGCAGGCAACACTCACTTGGAGACCTAGAGCTCTTTCTTTCTCAACAGGTTGCTTTCGGGTTAGAGGCAAAGGTTGGGTAAAGGTTCGAGGTTGAAAACCTCCCCAGGTTCCTATTTATAGGGTCCCTGGCAGCTAGCCGTTACCCTCATGCCACGTCAGACAAAGAGCCACCAGACCTAACCTATCTGAGACTCAGCTAACGTGCACCTCTGGTAACCTACTAGCCACGGCTGAGCTACCCACCTGAGTCTCAGATGCCAAACTCAGGTGGACTCGGTTGCCTCAGGCAGCACCTGAGCACAACTCTGGCCGGCTCACTACAAGCCTCCAACTGACCAGAGAGCAATGGCCTCGCCACAGTCCCTGACCAGCTCGCTTAGACCCTTGGCACTGGTTCCAAGCTTCTTCACCGAAGACGACTGCCCTTGTAGACGCATAGAGAACCCTTGGTCCTGATCCACCAGCTTCCTAGCTCCTCCAGGACTTATCCAGCTTGCATTCACGGCCCTTGAACTCCATCAAGCAACCATCACCTCGCTTGCCCTCGAGCACAGCCTCGGCTTCCTCGCAACTGTGCCTCAGGAACCTAGCTCAGCTGGTCCTTCTGACCTTCCCAGTTCCTTGCTCTTTTTAGGGCTCATCATCAACAGTTGTCTCACTTCAGCTTTCACCTGTCCATCTAATCCCTGTTCACACTCATTGCAAAACATTAGACACAGGTGAGGATTGCCAATAACCATCAAACCAAACTCTGGGGCAAGATAGCCATCCTTCCAAGCTCCATGGGAGTGGATGCACTTTCAGCGACAAGGGCGAGCTTGGAGGAGAGGTCAAGCCAAACAGGAAAGGGAAGCTTGTTTGGCGGTGCTTGCAGTTGTGAGAGAAGGACATGAGGGAGCTGCTCGGTGCAAGGGTGCTGACGACGCATGCTCAACTGGCCCCCGTGCGAACGATGTGCGTCCCGGTCGGGACAGCACAGTGCCGAGGCATAGAGATAAGGGAGGAAGGTGGCCACCTGCGGGTAGGACCCTCAGGCCAGTGAGACGAGGAGAGGCGCAGTGACCCTGAGCGTCTTTAGACAGGGAAAGCGGTAACATATTAGGGGTGCGGGCGGTAGTAAATTGGGTTGTGGCCCAGTTAGGTGACAGGAGGGAGAAATGGGCCAAGCAGTCCATTCCAGCGGGGAGGGTTCCAGGCTTCTTCTTTTTTTGCTTTTTTCTGTTTCTTTTGTATTTCTTTTATACTTTAAATTTCTTTCTAGGGCTTGAGTAAAAGAAGTTCAAATAAACATTTTTAATCTCTATAAAGAAAAGAATTCTCAAAGTGCCATCTATGCCATTGCACCCTCTGTAGACTTTTGGTAAACCAAAATAGTTATTTTTAACTTAGTATATTCCATGTCTTTGCAACTGTGGGAGTCTAGTTTCAACTACTAGACCCCCCTGTATACATCCTCGTCAGTCTAGGATCACGCTGACAGTACACAGGCGAAATGAATAACATTGCATGCATTCAAAGTTAAAACTTAATTTGAGTACGATATGCCACATGGCTTACAAAGTTCCATGTCTTAACGACATTATTACATCAGAGGAAACAGTGGAAACAAAAGCGGAGCGGCTCCATCCGTGCCACAGGCAGTTGACGGAGGCCACGCTACCTACTCTTCAGGATCATCATAGAAGAAGTCTTCATCGGCGCCCTCTTCAGCATACTGCTCTGCACACCACCACAAAACACATGCACGGTGAGTACTTCACGTACTCAGCAAGCCACCTGGCGGCAGATGCTCCTACCATACTACATGCAAAGCTTCAAAGAAAGGCTTTATGGTTTAGTTGCGTAAAGCAATCTTTTAGTTGAAATATTAGGGTAGATTCGAAGGCATTATTTTGATGTAAATTAGTTTTATATTAGGGATATTTTCCAGCATGTGGTCCTCAACCATCACATTCGAGCAAGGAACTTCCGCCTTAACTCGTTCATCAGTTTCTCAGCAAACGGGTAGAGGGAAATATTAAGGGGGAGAGGGACAAGTCCTTCATCAAGAATGAGTCTTGTGCTGTCCATAACCGTGGACACGGCTAATCGATTAGTTTATTACTCTGCAGTGTCGGCAGGGTGACCGTGACGAGGTCTTTTAGCTGGATCGCCCTAAGGTGTGACATGCCCACTGGGTTTGGCTCGGAGTCGAGAGTATGTTCCCGCACTCCGGTCCCCCCATCTGTGCCGAGGGTCCTCGTAGCTACGTCCACCCCTTCTGCGGTACGGCAACATCGGCACCAAAGGCTGACTAACCTACTTGACCAAGCTAGTGCCCATATGGCATGTGGTTGTACTGTTGTCACACTTCTCCAACTTCAAGACTTCGGCCTTATTCGATACGGACGACTAATGGCTTCTTCATCTCATGAAACAGTAATCTCCTCTTCGCTGCTACCTACTGTATGCACTGGCATATCCTTGATCCGCCTCACCGGTACGGATCGCCACCGCGCTCGCCCCTCTTTCCATTGGGCTTGGCTGGGGGCGGATTTCTTCGGGTCCCCTCTCTCGGGCGAGGCGCTATCTCCCACCTCGGACCTGGCACGGACTACTTCGACCTTGTCCTGAAGAGGGGTCGACCTCGGCCCCGTCCCTCAGGGGGAGTGACCTCGGCCTCGCTTGGGGCAGGCGACGTGCCCCGACTTCGCCCGATCACCTCGCCGGAGGAGGACGACGTGTCCTGGCTTCGCTTGGGGCGGGCGACGTGTCCTGGACTCGACAGGGAACCTCACTGAACGTCCCTGAGGAGCTACAAAGGATACGGGATGATTAAGAAGTGTAAAGACGGGAAGATAAACAGAGGGTACCTCGTCCGGGACGACGTGGCCGGACTCCCCCAACAGTAGCCCTTTGCAGGTGCGATCGACAAGGGGAGCGACGTCCCTCGGAGCTGCATCAAGCCTTAGCTAGGAGAGGGAGGACGGGGAGTTCGGGACAAGGTACCCCCTGTTTATCTTCCCGTCTTTACACTTCTTAATCATCCCGTATCCTTTGTAGCTCCTCAGGGATGTTCAGCGAGGTGCCCTGTCGAGGACAGGACACGTCACCCGCCCCAAGCGAAGCTAGGACACGTCGTCCTCCTCCAGCGAGGTGACCGGGTGAAGTCGGGGCACGTCGCCTGCCCCAAGCGAGGCCGAGGTCACTCCCCCCGAGGGACGGGGCCGAGGTCAACCCCTCTTCAAGACGAGGTCGAAGTAGTCCGCGCCAGGTCCGAGGTGGGAGATAGTGCCTCGCCCGGGAGAGGAGACCCGAAGAAATTCGTCCCCAACCAAGCCCAACGGAAAGGGGGGGCGAGCGCGGTGGCGATCCGTACCGGCGAGGCGGATCAAGGATATGCTGGCGGATATAGTAGGTAGCGGGGAGGAGGAGAATCTTGTTTCATCCGACGTACGGTGCTATAGACCGAGGTGAAATCGTAATCTGCCTAGGGGCAGCAATGTATATTCACTTGTAACTCGGCTTTGCCTATATAAGGGCGAAGCGGCACCCCATATCAATCCAAATTTTCTCTCTTCACCGAGTTCTTGTCCAATTTTCCACTATAATTTCCACATTAATCTTTAGCGGTAATTCGGGGTAGCTCGAGTGGTCGCTAGGTGTCGTTCCCCAAGTCATCCTCTTAGCACCTTGGTCCTTCGACCCGGGGTGCCCAAGTTTACTGTCCGAGGGCTGCTTTGTCGACAGACTATATACGTGTTCATGTGAAAATTTAATAACTACGTCAATATGCAAATCTATACGTAAATTTTAGGATGAAGTAGATAAATTAGAGTTTATGAGAGATGATATAAGCGTACATAATATTAAAACAAATTAGATGAATCAAGTAGGGAATAGCAAAATAATAACGATGAATAATTACAGTAAAAGAGAAAAAAATTGGACTAACCAAGAATGTTTTAAGTATAATCTTAAAAGAGTACAACTGATTGTTACTCTCTCATAACCCTCTTACACCTTTTAGACAATTGAATCCTTATCCTATACAAGAATTAAGTGATAAAGAAACCTAGCATCGAATCCTCTCTTCCTCACACCTCTTGCTTTGAATTGCTTGATTGTTTGTATTGTGTTTCTACTGGTACCCTCGTGTGGGTTTATATAAGTTCTCACTTGGCCTCTTTCAAAATAAGTAGGACATCCAATTCTAGTGTGTTTCCCCTAGAATACCTTATAGCACATAGGTTTGAATCCAAACAGGTTTAGGATATAAGTCATCTTTATTCGATAATTTTCACCTTAACTTTTATCCGATGAAGCCACTATGCTCCTTCCTATACCTGAAAACATTCTTGTTGGTACAACGTGGTTGGTCCCGCCACGACTTTCTTCTTCCAGCAGCTTGTATCTTCGCATTTGAACCTGTCAGAGTTTGCAACCCTCTTTGTAGTTTGCGTACAACTGCAGCTGAGATTTAAGTATCTACCGTTAACGATATAGTTTTCTTCTCTTGGTCAAGATTTGTATCAGACATCTCATTAGTCGTGCCACCACTAATATTACTAGCAATATGTATCCACTTTGTTATAGTGACCTTCCATGATTATATACCCCTTTGTAAACTCACTTGACTCACCTTAAGTGATAACACATAACCACGAAGTTCAAGAGAACTAGATATATTAGATTATTTCTCTAGTCAAGAACGTACTAGACTCTTGCCAGTGTGCAACATGCTTTATGCTTTATTATACATATCTAGTGTAACAGCTCCCACCTTAGGCGACTGCATACCTTTGCAATTTGCTAAGTGAACAGTTGCGTGCACCAAACGTACAGATCCTTCGTTAAGCATCTCCGTGACCACATATATATGGAAGTAACTAATTGAAACCAATATCTATCCATGAGAAGTACTGAGTTGATTGATGATAAATACGTCTGAATCATCTTTCGCTAGCTACCGTTATTGAACATGCGCTCTTTATTTGCTTGAACTTGGACAGTCTTTTATCATATGACCTTCCTCGTCACATGGATACCGGCTCTTCCCGTGACTTTTGATTCTGTCCGCAACACCTATGCAGCGAATGCTTAATCACACGAGGATGAAGATTCCGATAGCATTTTTAAAAACTCTATCTCTAATAAATATGCAACTAAATTACTGAAGTTGAGAGTGCTTTTCCAGACTAAATATTCATCATCAATTCCTATCATGAGGATGGTAGAGATGAAACTAATAAAAGCATCTTGTCACTCTCCTTGATTTTCTTATTCGTATTAACTAAGACATTGAGATCAAAATTATTGATTCCGTTTCATGTACCGGCAGGAACGGGCAGAGTGTCCCATTCCATTTTGAATGGCACATACTAGAGTGCGTTCTATACCGGCCTTAATTCCGGCCGATCCGGCCATTCCGGGAGAGATGGGTCATTCCATCCATTTCGATACCAGAAACTCAAGAAATAGCTCAAATGAATCAAAACAAGATACATGAACCAAAACAAGGTTTCCCAAAACGACGAGACAATACAAGATCAACTGTTTGTTACAACACAAAAGGAAGAAATAATCACAAAAACCTAGACCGCTAGCAAAATCGCACAAGTAGATCGATGCAAAAAGAAAATCACAGCAAATCACTTCCGTCGATCTCCTTCCTCTGCTTAGGCTGCCGCCAAGAGAGCGCTCTCCTCACCCGGCTGCACCCAAGCACATCTCCTCCTCATCCCTAGCTAGTTCGTGGCAATGTCTCCTTTTTCTTTTTCTTACTTTCTTGTATTGCGTATGCTGTGTACTTCTACGGGGACTTAAAGGATGCTAGCTTTTGCTGCTGCTGTAGAACAAACGCGGGCTATACCAGGACCGCAAGGATCAGAGAAAACCAAGATGAATATGGAGAGCAGGAAGAGACTGGGAGAGCATGCTAGCTTGAGCTGCTGAAGTGAGGAAGACGAGTAAGATGAAGGAAAGCGTGGCTCGTTGCCTCCATGCGTGTACAAACTACTCGTATTATTTTTCTCCCCCAACTCACCTCCGCTGACAAGTAGACTTATCACTTATCAGTAGTATCCTAGATTCTTTTCTCTATCGAAGGAAAAAAAAACACTACTAGTAGGTATAATCCCTGCTCTCATTATCCTACTACAGATCGGGTACACAGCAAAAGAATCAACATTTCAGCTTATATATGTCTAATGATGAATATTATAGTTATTATTATTATAAACTTCGGAACAGTACATTGGAACGAGCCAGTACTAAAACTTTCCATTCCAACAATTAAACCGGAATGGTCTTCGGATTGAAATAGATAACTTTGATTGAGGTGGTCCCATGAACTGCGTACCTTTCTTTTTGCGAGCCTGAGCAGCTGCTGCTTCTGCACCTATTGGGTCTTAGCGATCTTACCATGTACAATTTTCTAAATCACTGCATAATCTTTTCACTGAATCCTCTTTGACCGATTACTTTACCTTGTTAGAGACACATAAAAGGACTTTGCTGAGAGTCTTCTGTTCCATCACCCTTCCAATCTATTAAACGTCCCAGCCAATTTCCCTTTCTAGGGCGTTGATTAATCCTCCTTGGATAAAGACATCCTTCACAACAATAGCCACATGCTAATTTTCAATACGGTCAAATTTCTCTACTTGATTTCACCTTGTTGACATCACTCCGACTTTGATGCTATTTGATGTCTTGCCGATCGTCTCACAAATATGATTAATCTGCTCTTAGGCTTGAACCACTTGTTATACTTTGATACCCCTTCTCGTGCGTAGAAGTACTCAGATCCAATCAAAGTTTGTGACATATGGCACAAGCGTGCATAATATCAGGATGAAGTAGATGATCTCATAGAAAGGACCAAAATGATTAATGATAATGGACAATCATAGTAAAGAGAAAAGATTTGACGAATCCAATTGCGAATTCTTTAAGCATGACCACAAAACATTACGAGGGATCGTCGCTTTGTCACAACTCTCTCAAACATTTTAGGACAATCGGATCCTTACATATACAAGAATCTAGTGCTAAAGAAACCTAGCCTCTAATCCTTGGTTGATCGCACCTTGCTTTGGATTGCTTGATTGCTTCGGTTTTGTTCTTATGGCCATCCCTCATAGATTTATATTAGCCTCTTATAAATAAGAACTTCCAGTCCTATAATAGGTTTCATCTAGAATTCCTCTTTCTTTAGGTTTTCTTCTATTATACTTAATAGCACACATATTAGAATCTTAATATATTTAGGATATTACTCAGCTTTACTGAACAAGCTAAGCAGCTGATTGTTTCGCAGGTCATAGTAAAAGATGTTTTCAATGTTCTGCGCGAAAATCATGGACTTGTCTTCCACAATGTTATCAATAAAAAGGTCGTTCCTTTGGCCGGAGACATAATAAACGAGAACTTAGGGATCGAGAATTCCAAAGTCGAGGAATTGTCCAAGGAAATAGATGCCATCGTCATTCAGCTGCAACAACTAGATTCTACGAAAGGTATTATTTATCTCATGTATAAAGCATATGAAATTTAGCATTTTCATGTAGTTATATTTTTGCATTACTTTGTGCAAATGGATATCTTATAACATGTTGTACTTATATCTGATTGTAAGTGCGCAACCAAATAGGTTGTATGCGTTTCATGTTTCACCTTCCACTCTTCACGTGATATAATCCAATTTTTCTTCCTGGTACATTTATTTTTCCTCCTTCCTTTTCTTTTTTGATATGGAGGAAAGGGAAGAAGAAAAGAACATAACTGACTTTTCACTAACAGACAGACTTTCCGTGGGGATCAAAGCGGAGAAGAGATCGATGTCTGTACGCTATCGTCTCTTAGAGCATCTCTAGCCCTTCCCTCAAAACTTAATCCCTCAAACTTCCCCCCAAACCTAACTCCTCAAATTTGAGGAGTTAAAAACTGGGCACACCTAGCCCTTCCCCAAAACTTAATTCCCTAAAAAATTTCTAGCCTATTTCTTCCATCCTTTTGCACAAACATTCCAAACAATTACACCACATTTCAACACCAATTTAAACAATTCAATGCACCACATCATTCATCATTCATTGAATTGCAAAACAAAAAGAAAAAAAAGAAAAAAACAATGCCTGTCGGGCATTTCGTCGAGCGCCGGAGAGGGTGGCCGGAGAGGGTGGCCGTCGGAGGAGGAGGGGGAGGCGGCGCGGTCGCCGGAGGTGTCGGCGCGGCCGTCGGCGCCGCGGGAGGTCGAGGGGGAGGCGGAGGCCGCGCCGCGGCCTTCTTCTTCTTCACCGGCGGCGCTTCAGTGCGGTCGGCGCCGAATTCGCCGCCGCCGGTGGGATTCCGGCGCCGGAGAGGGTGGCCGGAGGTGCGGCAGGGGTCGGGGGTTCCATTTCCCCGGTCATCGGGGTGGCGGACGGCCAGCGGCGTGGGTTGCGGCGGCGGCGGCGTGTTCGGGCGGGAGAGAGGATTCCGGTGGATTCCGGCGCCGGCGAGGGAGGAGACGGTGGGGGGGGAGGGAGGCGGGGCTGCGGGGGGGCGGGAAGGACCGAAGGGAGCGCCGGGGGGTCGCCGGCGGCGACGGGAGCGGCGGCGGCGCGAGTCGGGTCGGGGGCGAGAGAGAGAGTGATTCGGGGGCGGTCGGCGCCGATTCGGTCGCCGCCGGTGGGATTCCACCGGGGGAAGGGGTGGCGGGGGGTGGGGAAGGGGTGGGGGCGTCCATTCCGCCGGCGATCGGGGCAGCAGAGGCCAGCGGGGTGATGTGCGGCAGCGGCGGCAGAAGGAGAAGAGAGAGGCGCGGGAGGAGAGAGAATTGCTGAGAGTTGGTTTTTTCTGCTCAAATTTGGGGAGGTCGGGGTGGGTTTGAGGGGAAATTCCTCAAATTTTTAGGGGACTAAAGGTTTTGGGGGATGGGTTAGATAGGGTTTAATCCCTCAAACCAAAAATTTTAGGGCGCTAAAGCTTTTTGAGGGAAGGGTTAGAGATGCTCTTAGTGCACATTCTATGTCGGATGCAAATTCATTTTATGATTCACCTCGGTTGTCGAATTTTAGTATTGTCATAATTCAGAAAAGACCTCAACTAAAGTGATTACCCCGACTAGCATTATATAATACTTATGATTCAATCTTGTGCAGAAAAATAATATCAGTAGTAATCGATCTCTGTATGCAAAGGAGATGATGCATGTTGTTCGCACACGAACACGTCACCGTGTACCCCCGAGGCCGAGCGTGATGCGCGGGACACGGAATCGGGGGAGACCCGCCGGGAGCGCGATACGCAAGACACGCCGGCGGGTGCTTTTGGAACCCGAAACCCCACACCCCCGGGAGGGACCCCCGTCAGGAGGTGCGGCGGCTATGGGCTGCCCTAGGTCGACCTGATCGCCCCCAGGGCCTCGAGTCTCGTTGCCGTGAAACACGAAGAACAACGAAGAACGAGAAGCATAAGACAAAGGGAGAAAATAGTAGATGAAAAGATAATGTATTGAGTGCGTCGATTGGGAGAGTTCCACCTCAATTGGCCACATACCCTTCATATTTATAGGGTACGCCCGGTCTTAGGGCTGGAATACAACTCGGTATCGTGCACGATATGGTTTTCCATACAAATCGAGTTATTTCCTAAATCTATGGTTACCCTTATTGATACGATCAGGACTCTGCCTTGCGCACGAGATTTCTTCCAATTAAACCGAGGGTCTTCCTTATCTTCTGATCATCTTAACCGCCGTGATCTGGACTCCATCTTGCATACGAGATATCCTTCCATATTATCCGGGAGTCCTTCCAAATCTCGGACTTTCCTTTAAACGCCATGATCCGCCACTGTTCCTTGCATTCCAAGTCTAAGGCTTCGAACACAAAGGACTTCACCTTGAAACCCGGCGGGAGCGTCACAAATCACCCGCCGACCTGGCGCTGCTGGAAACTCGGTCGTGCTATGTAGAACCCGCCTTGGATCTACTTGGGACCGCAAACGATCGGGAGCGCAAACACTCGGAAACACGAGTACTCGGGAATATTGTTCGGGATCTTCTGCTCGGAGACGCGAGTACTCGGGAACACAAGTACTCGGGGATACGAGTGCTCGGGGCGCCAGTACTCGGGACTCTGGGATGCCGCACCACTCGGCATGGGCTATTGACTCGGTAACATTGTAAACCTTGCCCGATGCACTCGGCCCATCTGGGGGTACTGTCAAATTTGGTCATCAACACATGCCCCCCTGTTTTCGGTATACAGATGCATTTTACCGAAAATAATGAGTTCTGTCCTTAGGGCGATGTGAATTATCTCATCGGCCATTTCCTTTCTCAGGGCGATATGATATATCGGCCACAGCACTTGTCATGCTTCTTGCCATACGCTCGGGTGGAACTCTTCAGGTACTTGCCATTGAGAGCTCGCGGCAGCAAAGTACCCTGTATGGATTCTACTAAATATGAATTTCCAGGAACCACCCTCACAACTCGGAAAGGTCCTTCCCAACTCGGCGACCATTTACCAAACTTGTTATCTTTTGAGCCGATTGGCAGGATCACCTTCCATACTAACTCGCCGACTTGAAAGCTCTTCGACTTGACCTTCTTGTTATATGCTCTGGCTACTCTTAACTTGTCCCTTTCTATGGCCTTTAAAGCAACCAAACGCTTATCGGCGACTTCATCAAGACCGTCCATCATTAAATTATAAAAGTCGACCGCCGATAAGTCATTCTGCTTGGCTAATCTTAAAGCACTCAGATTTACCTCTACGGGTAAAACGGCCTCTTGTCCATACACGAGTTCATACGGGGTTACCTTGGTAGCACTGTGTCTTGAAATTCTATGTGCCCACAATGCCTCTGACAACACTTCATGCCATCTCCTCGGGTTGTCTTCGATCTTTTTCTTGATAAGCTTGATCAACACCTTATTGCTGGACTCGGCTTGTCCATTGGCTTGGGCATAATATGGAGAAGAATTGAGCAACTTTATTTTATAAGACTCGGCAAACTCCTTCACTTGTCCCGCCATAAATGAAGTACCTTGATCCGTAGTCAGAGTTTGAGGGATGCCGAATCTATGTATAATGTGCTCGGTTACAAATTGAATCACCTCCACATGTGTCATATTCTTGAGAGGTACTGCTTCGGACCACTTGGTGAAATAATCAGTTGCCACCAATACGAACCGATGCCCCTTTGAGGAAGAAGGATAGATCTGTCCAATGAAGTCCAGTCCCCAACCTCTAAATGGCCACGGCTTGATAATAGGATGTAGCATGGCAGCAGGAGCGAGTTGAATGTCACCGAACTTCTGGCAGGCTTCACACCCTTTGTAATACCTGAAGCAATCATTGATCATAGTCGGCCAATAGAACCCGGCACGCCGTAATAACCATTTCATCTTGTGAGCCGACTGATGAGTGCCACAGATGCCTTCATGTACCTCTCCCATTGCAACTCTTGCTTGATCCTCGTCCAAACATTTCAAAAGAACTCCGTCGACCGTTCGGCGATAAAGATCATCGTCGATCAAAGTGTATTTGAAGGCCATCCGCCGAACAGCTCGGTCTACCCTCTTAGTCGGATCTTGTAAGTAATCAATGATCGACTTCCTCCAGTCTTCTCTGTTATTCATACTCGGTTTTCCACTGGCGACCGAGTCAGTGATCTCTGACTCGGCCTTTCCTACCGAGTTGGCCCAAGCATCGGCTCTTGAGAAATATGAAAGACACCACGACTAACATGGTAGCCGGATGCTTGCTGCGCCAACTCGTTTGCAACCCAGTTTTCTTGTCTAGGTATATGAGCAATACTAAAATAATCCAAGGTAGAGATTATATCTAGACACTTATCAAGATAAACATTAAGTGATTCGTCAAGACATTGATAAACTTTGGACACTTGTTGGACTACTAATAACGAATCACCGAAAGCCTCAATATGTGTGGCACCTATTACAATCAGAAGCTCTAAGCCGAGTAGCAAAGCTTCATACTCGGCTTGATTATTTGTGCAAAAATATTCTAGGCGGCATGAGGCTTCGTGGGTAGTACCATACGGAGATATGCAAACAACACCGACACCTTGGCCATTGCTACAGACTGAACCATCAAAGTACAATCTCCATGGTACTAGCGAGACAAGATCAACGTCAATGCTATGCTTGTCAACCCGATGTTCAACAATGAAGTCGGCAATGATTTGGCCCTTCATAGATTTCAAGGGTTCATAAGCCAAATCGTACTCGGTCAGCGCGTAAGCCCACTTGCCGACTCGGCCACTAAGAATTGGCCTATGCAACATATACTTGATGACATCGGTTTGACAGGCTACAGTGCAAGTACTAGACAGCAAATAGTGTCTCGACTTCGTGCAAGCGTAATATAGGCATAAGCATAACTTCTCAACGAAAGAGTACCTTGTCTCGGCGTCGAGTAGTCGCCGACTCAAATAAGTGACAGCATGTTCCTTTCCTTCGGCTTCTTGGGTTAACACAGCCCCAATTACGCCTTCCTCTGCTGCGATGTAAAGTCGGAAGGGTTCCCCATGCCTAGGCGCTTTCAATACCGGAGGGGTAGATAAATAGCCTTTGATCAACTCGAACGCCTCCTGTTGCCTTGCCCCCCAAGTGAAATCGACGTCATTCTTCAACCGAAAGATAGGAGTAAATGCGGTGACCTTTCCCGACAAGTTGGCTATGAATCTCCTCAGATAATTGATTTTACCAAGGAGTCTTTGCACGTCTCTTTTGCATGTCGGAGCTTGTAACTTCTGAATAGCTTCTATCTTTTTAGGATCAATTTCTATGCCATGCTGATGTATGATGAAGCCTAAGAACTTCCCAGCCGATACGCCAAAAGCGCACTTCAAAGGGTTCATCTTCAGGCCGTACCTTTTCATCCTTTCAAAAGCTAAGCGCAAGTCGGCCAGATGAGATTCAAAGGCGTCCGACTTGACCACGATGTCATCAATATAGACTTCTAGTATGACGCCGAGTAGATCATGGAAGATTAGATTCATAGCTCTTTGATACGTGGCCCCAGCATTCTTCAATCCAAAGGTCATCACTGTCCACTCGAATAGGCCGAGGAACCCGGGACAACGAAAAGCCGTTTTGGACATGTCCTCTTCGGCCATGAAGATTTGATTGTACCCCACGTTACCGTCGAGGAAGCTAATGACCTCGTGTCCAGAAGCACTGTCAATAAGCATATCGGCTATAGGCATAGGGTACTCGTCTTTGGGTGAGGCTCTGTTCAAATCTCTGAAGTCGATGCACACCCTCAACTTGCCGGACCCTTTCTTTTCCACGGGAACGATGTTAGAGATCCAGTCGGCATACCTGCAAGGTCTAATAAAGTTAGCCTTAAGCAACCGACCGATCTCTTCTTTGATCCGGTCATACATCTCGGGGTTGAATCTCCTGGCCGGTTGTTTAAAAGGTCTGAAACCGGCCTTGATAGGCAACCGATGCTCCACTAGCTCTCGGCTTAACCCGGGCATCTCATGATATTCCCATGCAAAGCAGCAAACATATTCTTTTAGTAAGCCGACTAGCTTAAATTTACAGTCGGCTTTCAAATTCTCGTTTACAAACGTCGGCCTAGGACTCGAACCATCCCCTATGTCTACTTCCTCTAATGGATCGGCCGACGTGAAACCTTGTCCTAACTTGTCCATGTTATCCACCTCTTCTACGGACTCGTGCATATCGTTCCTACCGGACCGATACTCCGCGAGTCGCTTCTGCAACCACTCCGCGTTGTGATCCATCTGATTATTTCTTATCTTGGAGCCGATCGCCATCAACCGGCTCTGACGATGTGGGTACTCGGCTGCTTCCTTCGGCCCTGGGGAAGTCGGCTCCTGAGGATTTGCCGAGTTGTAGCCGACTCGCCACCACATCGACCAAGGCGAAAAGAACCGAGTTGGCCTGAAGTCGGTCGGCGCCGACTGGCTTTAAAGATACGGGTACGAACCCGTTTTTCGTGGCACTAAGGAAGTCGAACCCGGAAAGGTCTCGCCCAGACAGACACGTCGCATTGGGGTGCTGCCAGTCCACCAACGCATCGGCTAAGGCGACACAAGCCGAGTTGTCTGCGTGAATGGACTTCGACTTCTTCATCAATCCACTGTATAAGGCATTGGTGCATCGTGGATGGCACGCATTGGTTGGCGTGAACCCAATCGCGGCCCAGTATGACGTTGTAATTTCCTTGCACCTCAGCGACGAAGAATGCAGTGGCCAAAGTCTTGCTTCCAATGGTAAGCTCTACGTACATCACACCTTTGGCCTCTGTGCTCTCTTTGCCTTCAAACCCGTTGAGTACCATATTGGTCTTCATCAACTCGTTATCATGTAGATCCAACCTCTTGAAGACCGAGTATGGCATGAGATTCACCACGGCACCGCCATCCACAAGCATCCTCGCCACCGGTGTTCCATTAATATGGCCCTTGACATATAGCGGTTTTAAGTGCCTCACCGGCTCTGTCGGCTTCTCGAAGATGGCGTTCTTGGGGCCGAAGTCGAACTGGGCTACCTCCCTATTCTCATCTACAGCACGGAACTCGGCAGGTAAGTAATATACCATGTTTATGTCCATACCTGCGTGAACCGGTGTAGACTCGTAGTCCATCATTTCCTCTTCGCTATCTTCCGTGGTAGCTACCGACTTCGGTGACTTGCCGAGTAGAGGAGACATGTCTTCGGGAGTCGTCGTGTCCTCTGCTCGCTTAGGCTTCCAGACCTGCTTCGCGGGTATCATGGGCCGAATCTCGTTAAAAGATTCGTCCCTCAGCGTCTCAGCCTCTCGCTCAACCTTCTCCTGGTTCCTCATGCGCTGCAGCCTTCTTTTCTGGGTTTTGGTCAACCCGGGAGGACACCAGGTGGGCTGAGTGTACTTGGGGTCTCTGGGCCTGCTCTTGCTTGTACCGGCTTCATGGTCATTGGCCATAGACCCCTGCTGAACAGTGATCACATTATCGTGAGAGTTGACCAGATTACCGATAGTAATCGGCCCTTTGCCGAGTTGATTGATCTCCATTCTCGGTCCGTTGTCCGTTGGAGTATCAGCACTCGGTGACTTAGCACGCCACACCTTTCTGGCTGGTCGGCTCGGAGAAGTCGGTGAGGACCGACTGGTATCGCCACCGAGTCGGCCTTGAGTAGGGTAGTTGGCCTTCTGTGTCGGCCGACTGGCCTCCCCGCCTAGTCGGCCCCGAGTAGGATGAGTGAGCCTCTCACGGACGGATCTTCTCAATGCCGACCATCCTGGATGGAAGGCGTAAGGGACCATTGGGTGCTGCCCCCATCTTCCGCTGCAGTCGTTCATGTAGGGCGTGCATGGAGGTGGCACCATCCACGGAGTCGGCATCCATGGCCCCTGTAGTCCGGCCTGATACTGGAACTCTGGCCTTGGAGGTGACCTTGGGCGTTTTAAGCGCGATGGCCGGTTAGGGATGACACCGGCCGCCTGGTTGGTGTATTTGGAAAGCAACCTATCGAAAGTCGGCTTTACTCTTTTATGCTGAGCTCTGGCTTCATTGGTCTTCCACTTGCCGACTTCCGGACTCTTGGGTTTGATGAACTTGGCCCGGGTACTTTCTGGAGTCGGTGGCTGCCCCCCGAGTGCACTGGTGTGGTCTTCCTGTACTCGGGATTGCCCCCGAGTGCGTGATTTCTGATAGTGATTTTCAATGTCTCTTTGCCGCCGGGTTGTTTCTCGAGCATGACTTCCCTTCCCGGGGCTTGGCCGACTTCTTTCTTCCGAGGTTCCCCGAGGACCACATGTCTTTGTTAGCTGATTCGGCTATGTCGGGCCGAATCAAAACTTTCTTCCCTTCTAAGTCCATAGCATTCATTGGGAATGGTTGTTTATCGATTTGCATATCGGCGAAATTCAATCGTCCCTCATTAATGGCCGATTGTATCTGTCGCCGAAAAACATTGCAGTCATTAGTCGCATGAGAAAAAGAATTATGATACTTGCAATAAGCTCGCCGTTTCAGCTCTTCAAACGGCGGTAAAGAATGAGATATTCTAATGATCCTATCTTGTAACAAAGAATCAAATATTTTATCACACTTAGCTACATCAAAGGTAAATTTTATCTGCTCTTCATGATTCTTGCGAGTCGGCTTGAGGGCATCACAAGTATATGGTTTGGTCTTGGAGGACCAAACGAATTCGGCAGCGTATATGTTACCCTCATCGCCCGAGCTGTCGTACTTGACCATGTGCATCCTAGGGCGATCGGGTTTGGACCTATGAATCTCTTTGACTTCTATGCTTCGGCTTTCTTGAGCCAAAGCTTTTTGCAAGACTTGGTTGACACTTAAGAGCTCATAATTTTCTATCCTTTCTCGGATGTGGGTCTTCAACCCGGCCAGTACCAAGTCGGCCAAGTCTCTCTCGGTTATTACCAAGCTGTAGCATCGGTTCTTTGTGTCCCTAAATCTTTTGACGTAGTCGGTGACCGACTCGTCGTGCTTCTGCTTGACCGATGTAAGATGCGTCAACTTGAGTTCATTGTCGCCGCTATAAAAGTGATCATGGAACTTCTGCTCTAACTGCGACCACAAGAGTATAGTGCCAGGCTGCAAAGCGGAGAACCATGAAAAAGCTGTGCCAGTCAGTGACAAGGGAAATAGGCGCACTTTCAACTCGTTTATAGAGTTCGCTTCACCTAACTGTGCTAGATACTGACTGACATGTTCCCATGTAGTTTTCGTTCCTTCACCGCTAAATTTAGCGAAGTCGGGAACCTTGTAACCCGGAGGATATAGGATAGCATCATAGTAGTCAGGATATGGCTTCTGGTACATCCGACTTCTAAACTTCGGCTCGAGTCCGGATTCGGTAAACATCCTTTTCATGTCTTCCTGGAGCTTGGCTAAAATTTCGTCCGTAGCGGGCGAAGTCGCCGTGGGACGACTGGCCATGAGTGCGGCCTGTAATCCATGCGCCGAGTCGTGACTCGGCATCGGCTTAACCATGGTTGTGTTCATGGAAGGTGTAATCAGGCTCTGGTTCGGCGCTACCGCCGAACCGGGTATGCTCGTGATCGGACTAGGGCTGGCGGGTACGGCTACGAGTTGGTTGGTCTGACTAGGGCGTAAATTCAATGGCACGGGAAGCGCCGATGAACCTACTACCGAGGTCGGATCAGGGTTTAACACACCTACAGCCGTACCGGCAATACCACTAGATGTTGGGCGCGTGCTCCCCTTAACACTTGTGTTTTCCATGAACGTGTTGTAAACAAGAGTATTGCCTTCCGAAATATAACCTTGTATTTCGGCTATCTGTTCTGGGGAAAACGTGCTACTTACCGGGGTGTCAGCCTTCTTGCCGTATAGAGGAGGGAATTTGATTTCTCCAACCGGAGTAATGTTCCCTTGACGATCCTTCTTGAAGTTCGCGAGGAACGTCTGCAGATCTTCCTCCTCCCGCTTTTTCTTGTACGCTTCGAAAGCTTGGCGATGTTCCTCCGATAGCTCATTGTAGTCGGGCTTGATGATGTTATCGGTGCTGATCTCGCCGAGTTGTGGAATCTGATTGTTAGACATGATGATTTCGTCCCCAGCGGAGTCGCCAAAAAGTGTGTTCGCACACGAACACGTCACCGTGTACCCCCGAGGCCGAGCGCGATGCGCGGGACACGGAATCGGGGGAGACCCGCCGGGAGCGCGATACGCAAGACACGCCGGCGGGTGCTTTTGGAACCCGAAACCCCACACCCCCGGGAGGGACCCCGTCAGGAGGTGCGGTGGCTATGGGCTGCCCTAGGTCGACCTGATCGCCCCCAGGGCCTCGAGTCTCGTTGCCGTGAAACACGAAGAACAACGAAGAACGAGAAGCATAAGACAAAGGGAGAAAATAGTAGATGAAAAGATAATGTATTGAGTGCGTCGATTGGGAGAGTTCCACCTCAATCGGCCACATACCCTTCATATTTATAGGGTACGCCCGGTCTTAGGGCTGGAATACAACTCGGTATCGTGCACGATATGGTTTTCCATACAAATCGAGTTATTTCCTAAATCTATGGTTACCCTTATTGATACGATCAGGACTCTGCCTTGCGCACGAGATTTCTTCCAATTAAACCGAGGGTCTTCCTTATCTTCTGATCATCTTAACCGCCGTGATCTGGACTCCATCTTGCATACGAGATATCCTTCCATATTATCCGGGAGTCCTTCCAAATCTCGGACTTTCCTTTAAACGCCATGATCCGCCACTGTTCCTTGCATTCCAAGTCTAAGGCTTCGAACACAAAGGACTTCACCTTGAAACCCGGCGGGAGCGTCACAAATCACCCGCCGACCTGGCGCTGCTGGAACTCGGTCGTGCTATGTAGAACCCGCCTTGGATCTACTCGGGACCGCAAACGATCGGGAGCGCAAACACTCGGAAACACGAGTACTCGGGAATATTGTTCGGGATCTTCTGCTCGGAGACGCGAGTACTCGGGAACACAAGTACTCGGGGATACGAGTGCTCGGGGCGCCAGTACTCGGGACTCTGGGATGCCGCACCACTCGGCATGGGCTATTGACTCGGTAACATTGTAAACCTTGCCCGATGCACTCGGCCCATCTGGGGGTACTGTCAAATTTGGTCATCAACACATGTGTATGTTAATTATCGTGTTAGGTACGACGTTGCTTTGGCATCCAACGTTCTAGGAACAAGAAACATATGCCAGTTCGCAAAGCGGTGTTCCAACCTCAAAATGCTAATTCATGTCTCCACGGGTACGTATGATCCAGGTACCCGCGGTGCTATATTGAAGGCAGTACCAATCTCCGAATGACATATATTAATTAATTAGCATGTAATGGCATATATCTGTGTATCAGATGTATGGTTCATTCAACGCGCATGTAATATGTCATCAAGCTACTAAAGCTTTCGATGTAATGAAAGATACTTACTCTTCTCGTCAGCTTTTGTGACTGGTGCACACGAAGGATGATACTGGAGAAACCATTCCAGATTGGCGAAACAAAGAAGCTAGGCCGTTGCAGCTTACACATTGATAGTGAATTACAACTTGTCCAGAAGGTCAAGTCTGAGCTTGCTTCAAGAAGCAGCAGTTGTTCAGAGGAGTTAGAGAAGAAAACCATGAGAGAACTTGGCTTGAAGAGGTTCAATCAATACTCACTCTATTCATGTTTACTTGTCACTTTTGATCATTTTATGTGTTCTTGTTCACAAATACTTTTCATTTCATGTCTTCCAGAAATCTATTTTCCATTTTGCCCTTGTTCATTTCCGCCTTCCCTCTTCCCCACCAAACATTTGGTGAGCAGTGGTCTGTTGGATTGTTTGCCAAGGGCAATTTGTTCATATTGCATAAAAACAAATGATCGTCCAATGTTCATGTTTTTTATAAAAGTGTCAATTATTCGCGAATGGATGGAGTAAAAATATATAAACCTAACTAAAATTCAATAGAAGTTGATAGCGTCAAACTTGTCACACTAAAGAGCCACTCATAAATAATTTCCATAAGATGCCTCCTTGTTTCCTCTTTCCGGAAATGGGGGTTACCCCCAGATTACATTTGATAAGTACCAGAACATGTATAATTAAGTTAGTAACACATGCATTTCTTAATCAAACTCCTGAAGGGCTAATCACTTTGGGTGGCCAAATGTTTATACATTCACCAAGGCTATGGGGGAGATGTTACTTTGGCACCACAGAGGAGACATTCCTGTTGTTATTGTCCGACAGCATAATAACCAGCACATATCATGATCCATTTCCTGGATGGATTGAAGGAATAAGGTATGTGAGAAAGCTAAATATATGTTTTATGTAACTCAAATTTATCAAGTTACAACATGACATCCAATTGAAGCTCAAAGTTCATGAGATTTATTGTTTGCTTATTTTAAACATAAATGGGAACATGTTGTATATGCATTGATTAGTATTTCTAAACAAACGCTCGTGTTAAACCGTTGGCTGAAATGCAATAGGATGTGAACAATTAATGCTGTGAGATCAGTTCAAATATTGTTTTCCTTGTTTGCAGGACAATTGATGCCGTCATTGTCGCCTATGAGGAGCAAACACTCCCATGTTTCATATGTGACCCTGATATCATAGTTGATGCGGTGAGTATTACACTACTATTTATTGTATATATATTGATAAAAATGCAATTCATAAGTTGACTGCACGTTTATACTTGGTAGGTTCCTGGAGACATGGTGGTAAATGCAATGATAGTAGCTATGACCGCTCAGTGGAACACGAAAGAGCAAGTAATATATAATGTGAGCTCGGGCCGTCAGACTCCTTTATCTGCTTATTTTCTACAAGCGGCGGCAACGTACAACTACTTCTCAGTTTATCCTCGTGCAAAGGAGAACGGGAGGACCATCAAAAATAAAAGGACACTAATGTTCAGAAAGTTTGCATATTTTCGTGCATATATGACTCTATTGTACAGACTACCACTGGAGGTATGTTGACATATATATGTTAATTTTATACTCCGAAAAGTACATTACTTATATAATTTGCACACATGCAACTTGTTGATCGAGTGATGCATTACTTATATATGCACCCTGTTATAATTAAACAGGGCCATATTGAGTAATAAGGAAACAGATCATCGTTAATCTAAAGTACACACAAAATATATGTATAACACTACTATAGAAAAGTCTATTACACATAGTTTAGAAACCGTTACATAGGTGGTTTCCTGAAACGCCTGTGCACAGGGGTCTGTGATGACCTCATGTCATTACAGACGGTTACCAAACCACCTATGATGAGGTCATATCACAGATGGACGGTTTCTTACTCAAAATCGTGTGTGATATGACCTTATCATCTTCATAGCCAGCCCGCCTGTGATGAGGTTATACAGGACCATTATTTTTCATGTTTATTGGCTAGACTTACGACATGCTAGCTATGTCCTTCGAAACAAAAAAGAATAGCAGCACAATGCATATATATCACATTGATTCATAGCAAATTGATACGCATCACATTCATTCACAACAAATTGATACATATCACATATTCATTCACAAAATGAACTCCACATCCATTTCATCAAATCTCATATCACATTAATTTACGAACTATACTCAACATCTAGAATTCAAAGTATGCAAACAAGTTCATAAGACACAATACATGCATATATATCACATCAATTCAAATTAAAGTTCTTGTCTATTAACGATGGCAAACTTGCCTTCTTCCAAGTCGTAGGCGTGGAACTGGTCATATTCGTTGATGACCTCTCTAATAAGAAAGCCAGCGATGAGTTCCCATATTCTGTCAAAATGGGAATTTTGCAAAGACATGGATGGGATCTCTTCTATTGTTGATTTTATATATACTAAAGTCATGCGTTTATAAATCAAGTAAAATATGAAAATAAGTATAATAAAATTTTCAAAACTTCCAATCATATTTCTGAAAATTAGTGACTATGATTTCCCTGTTGTGGCAAACGTAGAAGCACAAACGCTTGTCCCTCCTACTATTGATGGCACTACAAAACAAATAGAATTTGGTTATTAGTTCGAGATTGTTATTACTACATTTATGATATAGTGTTATTTTATACTAGAGGATACCTTAATGCTCTTATCGTATATTAGATTCTCCGTGCCATACTTTCCTCCCATCTCGCCGTACCTCTTCCACAACCTACGTGAATCCAAATAGTTTGCCTTAGACAATGCAATGCAAAGAAAGTGAATGGTAAAAATTACGCAGGAAATATGCTTAACTGTTGAGTAATCTTCCAAGAAGTTCAACGTCAAAGTTCGCTGCTAATAAAGAATCCAAGCATATTATCCTTGCATGGTGTGGTATAATCACAACTAGAATCCAATGCTGCTTGCATATGGTTATACCGCCATGATTAGTGAACCAAAGTTATTTTGGCGGATAAAGTTTAAATCAACAAGTACATAACCTAGCTAGTGCAACACTCACCTCCTGATTGTATGGAAGAACTGTAACATCCTTATCTTGTTGAGCAAGCGACGCGTTTGTCATGTACTCAAAGACAAACTCTCCATTCTCTTTGATCTTGTGCCCAAACTGATGTCCATTATGGTGAATCGCCCTTTGGTGTTTGATTGGGTTCTCTTGGGGAGCATCTTGCTTTTTTTGGTGCTTTGAGAGGCATCAGAATCATTACTCGAACCTGATGGCGAAAGCGAGGGATGATGGAACGACCTCTTCTAGAAGGATATTAAGAAAATTATGGATTTATTGACACAAGTCTATAACTCATTTGATAGCTATAACTTAACACGATTTAGAAAGAATAAATATAAGGGTCAACTTAAATCAATACAAATAATTAAGCTAAGTATCTGCTCTTATCAGTTTATAAGTAACAGAAGAACTAATGCTATAAAAAGTAAAGCATCAATTACATGGAAATTTTATAATAGTCATCTAGTTTTGGTTTCTCTATTGTCCTTCTCTGTTTTCAATTTTAACTTACATATTAAACAAGACATAGCATAACTAGCTAATAATAAAATAAACTAAAATAAATTATCAACAAGACATGGCATGTATATTTACTTGCATAGTAAGAAAAAGATCAAAAATTCAAAACAAGAGATTTATAAAATAGCTAAACATAGCTCACTTAGTTAACTAAAATTTATAACCCTAATACAAACACGTGTACGGTGGCATATTAATGCATAGAGAAATTGCTACACCTGCTACTAGGCTACAAAAATTAAATAACACTTAGATTATGTGCACAAAACACATCTTGTCAAATTTGAACCAATTCACCCAAATTTGGTTCAGTTTCAACCTAAATTAAAAACTACCCACTAATTTTGAAATTTCCACCATGAGGCTGTTCTAGGGTGCAAAAACAAGCCTATAGCAGGTGTCAAAGTAGTCCGGTGTTTGCTAGAGCATTGGTGGTCGGCGGTGATAGAGATGGCCGGCTGACGAGAGGAGAGGATGAAAGAGGGGGAGGAGCGGGAGAGGGGGGAGAGAGAGAGGAGAGGAGAGAGAGGGAGAGGAAGAGCCTATAAGTGGTGAAGAGGTGCTTGGCACGACGACGATTGCAACCTCGGGAAAACGAGGACGGTGAGGTGGCAGCGACGCTCGGGGATGGTGGCCTTGCGGCAACAATGGTGGTGACGTGGAGGCGGCGCTCGGGTCTATGGTGGCGTCGACGCTTGAGGTGACGGTGGTGGTGAGGTGAAGGTGGTGCTCGGGGCGACAATGGCAGCAAGGTGCATGGACAGCCTACCGGCGTCCGATGGGGCCTCAGACAACGATGGCAGCAGCTAGGTTTTGGAATTGTCCGAGCCAAAATAGACCTAGAAAGTATAAATAGGATAGACATCGGAGGCGGTTCTGACCGTTGGCGATATGGTTTTCCTAGATTTTTCTATTTATTAATAAAATTCATAACTCTAAATGGATTTTTTAATTTCGATAATTTTGAATGATTTCTCTCCAAATTGAATTATTTTTCTTTTAGTGTCATAAGTTTCAATGATTTCATTATAAATTGAATGTTTTATTTTAATTTCATAATTTTGAATACTTTCTCTCCAAATTGAATTGTTTTTTTAGTTTCATAATTTCAAAAGGTTCTATTTAAATGAATGCTTTTAATTTTAATTTCAAAAATTTGAATGATTTCACTATAAATCGAATGGTTTTATTTTAATTTCATAATTTTAAATGCTTTCTCTCCAAATGGAATGGTTTTTTAATTTCAAATGACTTCTATTTAAATTGAATGGCCTTTTCTTTTAATTTTGAAATTCACATATATACATACTAAACATCACATTATGAAAGCCACATAAATACATAATAAGCATGCTTCTACTCTACAAGTGAGTCATTCATGATGACCGTCGCGTATGTAGGTAGCTTCTTCCTCACTTGGTTCTTCCTCGTCAAATTACTTGTACTCATCCTCATCCACTATGACCTCAACTCCAACAATGCTCCTTTTAGAGTGCACAACAACATGTTGCCTCTTATTTGAAAGGTCTGTTAGATATAAGACCTGGTCTACTTGATTTGCTAGCATAAATGGTTCATCTTCACCTATGAGAGATTGACCCGACGGCACTGGAGTAGGAGAATCTTGAACTTTACATAGTTGAGATTTTAAATCTCCTCTATGTACCCATAGTATGAGCTCTTCTTCCCAGCTATATCTCAAGCATCTATACAAACATCACTGTTCTAGATTGTGCTCTTCTTATTCTGGTCTCTCGTATAAAATGTGTACCCATTTATGTCCAGCTCTTGTTTATGTCCAGCTCTTGCTATGTCATAACTATGAATGATGGTCCTTCTACTAACCATGCCAGCATAGGGTCACCTAACAAAAGCCCATGAGGTTTCTTATATAACAATTTGTTGAAATAATGATTATGCTCTTTCATCAGCCAAGCATCCGGCGCTCTCGGATTATTCTTCTGTAGCTTGGCCTTGTGCTGGTTGATTTATGGACCCACTATAGTTATATCTTGCAAGGGCATTGGAAAGATCTAGGCTATCGACTAGAGGGGTGGTGAATAGACGATAAATAAAAACTGTAAGTAAATCAACACCTAAACATACTAGTAAACAATAATTGCAAGAAAATGATTTGCAAGGGAAGTAAATGATTACAAACAAGGGAGACAAGCATATTTGTTGTCGAAGTTCAAGTCTTTAGCGAGACTCTACGTCTCCGTTGAGAAAGCTTGATACTAGGATCGAAGCCGGCATCAAACTGTGCCCTTTCCTCAAGAGGCTTGCTGATGTGAAGCCTCCCTTTACTTGTGGTAGCACTTCACCTTGTGGTAGGCGAGTTCCAAACCTTCACAAACTCCTTGGGACGCTTCACACCTTGCTTGAAGGCTCCGAAGTGACTCCTGGCCATCTAGGAGACGCCAACCTGCAAGAGTAATAAGCAGATCTCAGATTAGCCTGAAGGCAACCCTTACTTGATGCTTAACTATGACTCAAATCTCACTCCCTCTCAAAGATCTCCTCACAAAGATGAACTTACGGCTTGAGGAGGTGTGGCTCTGCACTTTGAGGGCAGTAGAATAGGATGGGCAAGAGTTTTTAAAATCAAGGTGGCGTGGGGTATATATAGGCAACCCCTCAAAAACTAGTTGTTATGCAAAAAGCAGGAAAGTCGGAGACTCCGAATTCACCTCATAGGTTCTGACATTCAAAACCAACGGCTATTTCTTGGACCAAAGAGAGTCCAGCAGCGGATCTCGGAGACTTGGAGGCCATACACTTTGGAGAAAATGAATGCCTAGACAGTAGAGGTCAGAAACATTTCCCGGAGACTCCAACTTTCGAACTTGGACACTCTGAGATTTCAAGTATGCTCAATGAGCAAGACCAGAGCAAAACATCAGAAACTCTGACTCAAAGCTCAGACACTGAGATTTGAAGGATGGCCAACGAGCAAGGATAGGGAGCAATCTCAGAGTCTCTGACTCAGAACTCGGACACTTTGAGATTTCAAAAGGCTACCCTCAAAGGATTACAGAGACTCCAGAAAACTCCCGGACGCTCCGACATAAAGAAGAGGTGATGAGACGGTGGCCCGATCTTTCAGTGAGACGAAGATAACTAACGGTTTGGTGGAGTTTGACCTTGACGATCCGACTATACCGTACGCGACGATACGCCTTAGCAATCCCTAAGCCAACCTCCGATGGTTACTGACCTTGCCGTAGGCATGATCAACCTGAACAACAAAGTTTGAGTTTCTGCAAGCAACTGACGAACCAGCAAGAACAATGATAAATTGCAATCTGAAATTGCAAATATGAAATTGACACAAGAGCTAGAAGAACAAAGTTTGGAATTCCACTGGAGATCTAAACAAGGCGGTAGTCCTACATGACTTGTAGATGCAATATTGTAGTAGTAGCTAAACAACTCAATGAAACCTAAAAACTAAAGGGAGAAACCTAGGGGGTATATAAAGAGAAGATGTGATCTATTTCAGAGACAGTCTCAAATTGTTTTGGCAGTTGCGGTCTGCTCGTAAGGAATTTGAAGATGGGGTTGAACAGATCGGAAAGAGCACGAGATAAGCTTTCCAAAGAGTCCAAGATCATCTAAATTGGAGTTTGTATGCTCGAGATAAAAACGTTTGAAGTCAGGGCTCTCTTAGCAATCTGAATCCGAGTCCAGATCTTGTGGGACTATATCTCTAGCTCTCCTTGGACCAAAAGTGACGTGAAAAAATTCTTTGTACAACACCAATTCATGTGGGACATGGTCATAACTACATGAACTTCATTCTCTCCTCCTCTTGAGAGCTTGAATTTGAATCCTCGCTTGTTCTTCACGATCTTGACAAATCTCCTTTTGTTCTTTATAGTGGACGATCTTGACAAATCTCCTTTTATTCTTTATAGTAGACGTAGTTGAAGTAATGGTAGTAGAGGTGGCAGCGGATGTATCCATGGTGTTCATGTCCTTATCATCCTCCCCTCCTTGAAAACAAAGCCGTCCTCGACTTTGCGTAACCTAAAAACCATCAAAGAGCAAAGAAAGCGTGTATGCAGCATATATGTATCTATCAATCATGGTTAGCTTTTCTTCATTAGGAATTATATCAAAACCATGATCACAACTATGATTCAGCTTGGTGGATCTTAAAAACATGCAGAGTGGTACATCATTCTTATAATTCTTACAAGTATTGCAACTCAATTTGCAAGTATAAGTGAAGTGTTTATGCATATAATCTATTTTGCAAATATAAGAGAAATGTTCATGCATATAATCACGTTTGCAATGTATATCACTTAACCATCCCAACATAGGTGAATAATCATCAGTGGTACCCAAATAATAAGCCACATCGTGCTGAATTTTAGACCAAATCAATGCACTAATGTTGGAACAATCATGTGATAAGCTATTTAACATCAATTCAGCACCAATATTGGAGGTCATATCAAAACAATGAAGCATTGGTGTCAAATTATCTCTTCTAAAAGCAAAAAATTGACTATATGCAATGCAAATCCTATGCATCAAGAATTCATTGCCTATGTCATAAATTGATACAGTACGTAACATAATCATTTGAATCAAAGAGTGACAATGCGTAGGTGATGAGATGAATAATTGCAGGTGGTCATTTTCAAAATGAGTAAGTTTTAAAACAACCAGTTCAGTACAAATGATACAAACCAAATGCACACAAATTTCATCATCTACACTAGTAGCTCCAATCAACTTAACTATAAGCAGGAGTGTAGGCGGAATTCCAAGATGGTAAGTTCACAAGTTCAGAAACTTTTTCTAGAGCATTTCTCAAAGTCATAGGGTTAATAAGTTGGATAGCACATACAACATCATGACTAACGGCATTATCACTACTACAAAAAAAAGTCATCCTGGACCCTACCATCACTGACGGGTAAGAAATATCCGTTAGTGATGAAAACCATCAGTGACGGGTTTTGATGAAAATATCATCACAGACGGGTAAAATAAATACCTGTCAATGATGTTGAGCATATCACTGATGTGTAATAAAAAGACCCATCCGTGAAGTGAATCCCGCCAACTCTGAAATTTTAAAACCCGAAATTTTGTCATCACGGACAGGTAGTTTTCTGACCCGTCAGTGATGTGTGGAACTCATCACTGATGGGTTAAAAAGAGACCCGTCCATGATGTGAATCCTGCCAACTCCGAAATTTCAAAACCCGAAATTTTGTCATCACGGACGGGTAGTTTTCTGACCCGTCAATGATGTGTGGAACTCATCACTGACGGGTTAAAAAGAGACCCGTCCGTGATGTGAATCCCGACAACTCTGAAATTTCAAAACCCGAAATTTTGTCATCACGGACGGGCAGTTTTCTGACCCGTCAGTGACGAGCCAACTCCGAAATTTCAAAACCTGAAATTTTATCATCACGGACGGGTAGTTTCTGACCCGTCAGTGATGTTGAGCATATCACTGACGGGTAATAAAAAAGACCCGTCCGTGATGTGAATCCCGCCAACTCCGAAATTTCAAAACTTGAAATTTTAGAATCCTGCGGGGTATATAATTCACCTCAGTGCCCCTCAGTGCAGATCCAGATCCAGATTTTTTTCCTTCTCCCTTTCACCCTCCTCTCCTTCCTTCCACCCTTCTCCTCCTCTCCTCCTCTCTTCTCATCCTTCCCGTCCAAATTGGTCACAAGGGAGCATATCCTCTTCACGTCACCATCCCCGTAGGAACATGGTGGACCTTACACAGGAGTTTCAGTTGGATTCAAGGTAAGAAAGATCTTCCCGAGTCTTAATTTCTACTAGTGCCTAAATTTTTATTTTTAAATTTTCTTTTTATATTTTTTGTAGCAGCTCTACTCCCTCACGGTTCGGAATCTATAAAAATTACTGCATTTAGAGCTCGGAAAGAAGTTCAACGGAGAGTTCGGTAGCGGCGATTATTCGTTCGGGGCAAAAGTCAATCTTAGAGGCCGAATTTGGAGTGAAATTTTTTTATTTTTAAAATTTTTTCTTGTATTTTTTCTAGCAGCTCTACTCCCTCACGGTTCAAAATCCACAAAGATTACTGCATTTGGAGCTCGGGAAGAAGTTCAACGGAGGGTCAGAAGAGGCTATGTTTCGTTCGAAGGGGAAAAAGTCAGTCTTAGAGGCCGAAGTTGGAGGTGAAAAATTGTCGATACGGTCATTTTGAGTGGTCGTCGCCCAAAACGGACACCGTATGTAAAAGTTATAGCTGTTTTAGTGAAACCCTACCCGGTAGTGCCTGGATAGGGCTTTTTTTACGCCTCTGAGAACGTCATCACTGACGGGTTAAATATTTACCCGTCCGTGATGACTCTCATCACTGACGGGTTAAATACTTACCCGTCCGTGATGGTAGAGTCATCACTGACAGGTTAAATATTTACCCGTCCGTGATTACTCTCATCACTGATGGGTTAAATACTTACCCGTCCATGATGGTAGAGTCATCACTGACGGGTATTTTTTCCACTCGTCCGTGATAACTTTTCGTCACCTGTGAAAACGTCATCACTGACGGGTCAAAAAAGTACCCATCAGTGATGACCCTACCATCACGGACGGGTAAATATTTAACCCGTCAGTGATGACCTTTATCAGTGACGGGCAAATACTTGTCACTGATAATATGAGTCATTACTGACATTTAGTTGCTGACGGGCCAAAAATCCGTCACTGATGTGGGTTTTTTGCCCGTCAGTATTGTCATGTTCAGTAGTAGTGTATACACGTCATTATATTCTATCAAATTATCATAGCCTATGTTAGAATCAGTTTGTACACATGACTCAACAATTGGTGCTCTTAAATTAGTAAAAGAAACAATCTCAGGACATGGAGCACTCAAATCGACTTCCATATCACCCAAAACAGATTGCACATCATTGATATCACTGCATGAGGTGTCCAAATCAGAAATTTCGGAATTTTCATCGTGTGTATCATCACTTTGTACATCTAAATCACTAGGTAAATCAATGATATCACATGGGTTACAAAAATCATCAAGAAATTCATGTGATTCAGAACATTGGTCAAGTGATGTGGTGGAAACAATGTCATCATATCTATGCAATTCCACACGAGAGATATCAATAGTTTCAGCACATGGAACACTAATTTCAGCACTAACCTGTGATTCGAAAACATCAGTAGCATTTTTATCAACTAGTTGCGGTATGGATATAAGTGAAATATTATCACACAACTCTTCTTTTTCACAAGGAGCATCAAGTAATTCATCACACATAGTACTCTCAACTTATGGCAAAGACAAAGTAACAAGCGGTTCCACTCTAGCTTGCTCTAAAATAGCATGAGTAGTGGATAAGTAGAGTTCATCACGGTTAGCATGGGAACTAGTACATTTAGTAGTTGCAACATGGGAACTTGTACCTTGTGTTTATTGGCCTTATTTATCTGTCTCTTGATCACCTGTTCAGCTTTGCAAGCAAGACGAAACAAATGATTGATAGCAAAGCAGTCCTTATGCATGAGTTCGTCCTGAATTTCATGGTTTAAACCTTTCCAAAATCTATTAAGAGTAGCTTCCTCACTTTCATTGATATTACAACAAAATAAGTAATATTGAAAGTCTTGATAGTACTCATCAATGGTGTTACTACCTTGTTCTAAATGTTGCAACTTTCGAAGCTTGCTACGTATAAAAGAGGACGGTACGAATTTGTATTTCATTACAAGTTTTAAATCATCCCAAGTAGCAAGTATATAATCAGGGTATAATCGACAATATTCATCCCACCAAATAGAAGCGAAATCAGTGAATGTACTGATAGCAGCCCGTACTTGCTTATGCTTAGGAAAGACATGGCTAGCAAATATTTCATTGAGTTCTAATTCCCAATCAAGATAGAAATCAGGCCTATTACAACCCTCAAATATTGGCATGGAGACAACATGATCACGTACCTTTTCACGTTGTGGTACATTTCGTGGAGGTAGTCGTACTTGTCGTGGTGGTGATGAAGAAACGCACGCGTTAGTGTATGGCACATCTCCCACTATAGAACTAGCCCAAGAATTGATTACTCCAGAACCTGTCATTGTCAGTAGAAGACAAGGAAATAAATCACAAGTATATGTTCCTACCAACTACTAGAATGTGGGGTGTGGGGTGAAAGGAATCTCAACAATTATGTAGTAAATACCAAGCTCTTACTAGTTCTTACCGTGCTGCAGTGGTTGTCGGCCTTTGGCGATGTCAAAGATTATCAAAAGATTAGTATAGCGATTGCCAAAGTGACCGAACAAAGTACAGTATAGGAAGGTGGAGCTTGGTTGGCTTCAATATGGTAGCAACGAATAGCAAAAAATGCAAGTTGAATAAGTGCTCAAAGTACTAGTCGATGTTGCTGATCCTAGCCTAGATCGGACTAGACAATCAATGCCTAAAAGATACAAGTGAAGCTCAAAGAGATGTGGTAATACCACCGTGAAGCTCTTGTCTGACTACCTGTTACTTGCCTTCAGTTTCAGTAGTTCAAGCACAGATCATAACTTTGTGTACTTTGGCCGGCATCCCTCAAACAAATGTTTCTTCAGGTTCCCCATCTAGCTTTGAATTTCTCGTGCTCCTGAGTATCACGATTCCCTTCTGCATGGTGCAGCATCTCATCAAGATGGTCAAGATTGTCCCACGACTTATCTTCATCTGAATCTGAAATTGACATCATTCACTATATAGTTCTCTTCCTCGGTGATGTCATTATTACCATATTCCTATATCATATGTTGTTCACTGTGACTTGTCCAACATGTGTACCACTCTTTGAAACCCTTGCAAATCAGGTGATCTTGGATCTACTCTGAGTTGTTAAACATATGCAGATTCTCGCAGTCTCTGCTTGCACAACAAATATATTGCTCTTCAACTTATTCTCTTTAGCAGCTCTTATAAAATCTAACATACCATTAAGGTACTCTTCACTTAAGTGACTATCAACGTACATCCATCTTGGGTCCATCTATGTTAGGCATATAAAAACATAATTTAATTCATATTAAATGTTGAGGGTGACTATATGTCCAAGGCACAAAGTAGCTACAAATACTAAACTAATAAATATAATATTAATTAATTATGTGATTAATATGGGGGTTTGAACTATATCTAAAGATTCCCAATATTCTATTTCATTAACAAGGTTCCTATTACCAAGCATATAAAATACCAATAATTACAAAATTAATTTATGACAAATACAACTTAACTTAATTAATGGACAAGATAAAACACATCTATAATAATAAACTAAGCATATATGTTACATTTCTCTCGTTCACAATATCTAAGCCATCCACAATTCTGTTTTTGCCACCCTAATTACCTAGCACATGTTCAATATAGTGCAATACAACCAATTAATAGCCTTAAGATCAATAAGAATAAATATATTTTACCTCGTATCAAGTTCTAGACCCTACATTCTCTCTTCATCAATCTAGATCTTTAAAATTATTCAATTTTTTTGAAACAATCGCAAACAACAAGTGCATATGCAATATCTCCTCCAAATCTATGATTATATTGGACCAATTCGTCTCCAAGGCACCACTTAGCTAGAGCCGTCCACAAATTGAAGTTAAGAGAATGGCTCTCGGGTTGGGAAAAGTTGGTCGGCTGGTTATAAATGGGCGTATTATCACAGTCGGTTCTTAATAAGAACCGTGTGTGGTGTGGCTGTCAAATATCGCATACAGTTCTTATGGACGGTTATTCTTGCGAACCGTAAGTGATATAGTTTACCGCCTTTGATAAGGGATCTTGGAGACCCTATCTGGAGTAGTGTAAGTATCTGCTTGTAAGAAGAACACATATATATATAGCTAATTAGAAAGGCCATATGTGCTTTATATATTTTCTAGTTTATCTGCACAAGTTTGAAATGTTGATGATGGTGTCTCTCCATTTGTGCCCCTGTTTTTCATCATGAACAGATGCTGCATGCAGCCAATCTATTATTCTACGGGTTGCTCAGACATTACGACAAATTAAATCGAGACTATAAGATTCTAATGCTTATGGCCAAGCTGTATGCACCATTTGTCTTATTTGAAGGAAGGTGAGATTCATTTTAATTTGTGTTTTCAAATATAGTTGGGTCATATATATTGCAGGGCTCAGGTAATTAAAGTGTAGTTGTCAATTATTTAAGCTGCAAATATGTCTCTATGTCTGTCCCTTTTCAATCTTACTATGTACAATGCACGTTTTCAAGATATATAATACATCAACTGAATTAGTCACTGATGATGATTGAAGCAATGATACAAAGTTAACAAAAAATAGCTCCTCCAAAATCATCTTCGCAGATGACTATTAATTTTCCCAAATTGGCAATAAAGTGTGTTGTTGAGGAGACAGAGGAAGGGAAGGGTATGAGGTGGTGGAGAGAGATACAGGAGACGAAGGTGGTGTTTGAGTGATTTTAATTTTAATAAATAAAACAAAAAATACAAAATATTTGATCAATTTGTCATTTTATGGTGTTAATTGCATAGCTTAGTTAGCATTAATTGCAATGAAGGCAACTAAAAATTAATTAGCAATTGCAAGAAATTTTTTGACCTTTTCTTACCATCGTTGATCAAATTTGATAGATGGTTAAAGTGATTAGTATTCCAACCTAACTAGTACTTTTATTAGTAATATAGATAACAAGTAATATGGTTAGAATACCGACAATGATTAGTATTCCAACCTAACTAGTACTTTTATTAGTAATATAGATAACAAGTAATATGGTTAGAATACCGATAATAATGTCACATCTCTCAATTGCCACCAAAACTTTAGCATAGTTGGACATATGTTTACTTCATTTAGAAAGAAGGTCAATAGGTTTTTCCAATTAGCCGTACTTATAGTGACCTAGATAGCTTATTTAAGTACAGTTAGTGCATCTACAAAGACATTATAAAAGCATGATGTTAGCGAGCTTTTCATTCTATCACAAAAAATAATTGCTAGTGTAGAGGAAAGATGAGGAGTAGAAAAAATAAAATTGACTTTTAGTGAAGAGTCTGTCTTTACAACAAATTGAAGGTTTCAAGTCAACACCATTAAATTTGCACAATGCTACATTTAATATTAACTCTTCGTGTAGAGTCAATTTAAGAGACGATCCATTGTATGATTTATTTCTGATATTGACTTTATATGACGTGGAGGGGTTCACTGGTACAGAACATCACATCCCACATGGTTGAAAAATGTCAACGCACACGGTTTTGACAACCGTCAAGAATTGATCATTATATATAAGCCATTGTTATCTAACAAGGTTCTTGGAGCCGTTTGAGATGGCATGTCTCATTCGCGATGGTTATCTCGAAAGAGCCATGTGCGACAACCTGTCTCGTCCACGACGGTTCCAAGTGGGAACACGTCTGGGATGTAGACCTCATCCCAGATGGCTTTTTCTTGCAACTGTTCGGAATTGTAACATAAAAACAGGAATAAAAATTTTGCTTTTAGGCTAGCAAACTATAAATTTATCCAAATTCATTTATAGACAACACATCACAACATAATACATTCATAGAATAGAAATGACACATTATATTCACGTCATCATCCGTCCACATATTAATAAAGTTAAATGACATAATTTCTTCAAAATCCATTTACACTAGTGTGCACAAGAACAAAGTAGCATTACATACACCACAAGATATTCATCCATCCATCTATGATTTGTTGAACTCACCTTTAGGAGATAACACGTTTGTAACAAAAAGTAGGCAAATTGCCCTCTAATCTCGATGAGGTCGATTTTCTTCAACGCCTATTCAGCCATTGGTGTCGAAGACCATAGCAAGTAAGTTTAATATCGTACATATGATAAATGAAAAGTACTAGTACAAGGTTAAGATTGACTAACTCTTCATTAGACCCTCTTGTCGACGTCTGTTCATCGGACCCTCTTGAAGAGGCATTATCGGACGGCGTCTATTAAGCCTAAGCATTGTAATTAATCAAAGTATATCAAACATCTTAATTAGCAAGAGGATGAGCATTTTAATTAATCAAATTCTATTAAACATCTTTATTAGCAAGAGAATGAGTATTTTAATTAATCAAAGTCTATTAAACATCTTAATTATCAAGATGATGAACATTTTAATTAATAAAAGTCTATTAAATATATTAATTAGAAGAGAATGACTATTTTAATTAGTAAGTCTATTAGACATCAGATAATGCATCACAACCAGAGCATGCATAATCACAAAGAATCAACATACATTTTATCAAAATTTATAATTAAACACACATGAAAATTAATTAACTATACCCATATAAACATGCGAATTAAGCTAAATCAGAGGCAAATTTCACAAAAATTTCTCTATTTTATGCTAATTTCAGCACTGTTATCATTCATGCACAAGGATTCGGCACTGCTATCATTCATCGCCATCACAGATTGTATCATTCATCTTAGAGCCATCACGACAGCTCTATGTTTACAACCATCACAGATTGTATCCGTGAGTTTGCATCTTAGAGCCATCATGGATGTGGCCATATACATGACAGTTCTTTTTAGGTACTCTTATCTCATATAGTTGCCTCGACCGAACCGTCTAGAATATATGACATCTTTGATGAACTTGGCCTACCATTTGGCATAATATTGGTTCTGTACTAGCAGTTGGAGAGTGAGCCACAGGTTTTACCTTTCTAAATGGCCTTATGTAAATATTTTAACATATACGAGCTTGATAGTGTTTCTTTTCCTATCCTCTTGTGAAGCTTTGATGTCACGAACTTGACAAGGTTGAGGATGGCAGCAGACATAGATCACGATATTAGTGATGGACACATATTCAACCTCGATCCCAGGTGTATTGACTGGGGGATCTATTTGTTCCACACCCATATACCAGCTGTTCTGAAGTATGCAAACGAGAAGAAAACCAGAAGAGCACAGTAGGCGATGCCCTCTCGACAGTCATCCTAGGAGTTTATTCTAACAATAATGTTGTATTTCAAGACGGTAATATCGTTGTCCAGCATTCCTCTTGAATATGTAGAAATAAAATTGATGCTAGTCGACTTGAGAAAGCTGGCTCGATGTAATGGTAGAAGTCGTAGGTAGCAAATATATAATTGTCATTTGTGTGCTCTCTCTCATAGAACTATTAGTACTCAAATATATAATTGTTACGTTGTGTGGATATCTTTTTCTTTACCAATATTATAAATAAAAGTTGGTAATGGTAGCGATGACGGTAGTGGTATGTCATCCATCGCATACTCTCATACAGAAGAAACACGCTAGTGATGGGCTTCCTTATCATATCCTTTTTCTTGTGGAGTTGTTATAAATAAAAGTTGGTAATGGTAGCGATGACGGTAGTGGTATGTCATCCATCGCATACTCTCATACAGCAGAAACACGCTAGTGATGGGCTTCCTTATCATATACTTTTTCTTGTGGAGTTGTTATTTTCCTTATTTTTCAACAAACCAAATAACTTTATGTGTAATTCTTAACAAACACAACAAACTTTCTTTCTTCTAGAGCATGTAGATAAGGTAGTTTGCACTTTGTAATATTTTGTTCCTTTATTTTTCTCGACAAATTGAACAACATCTTGTGCAATCTACTTCCTAACAAAAATTTCATTCTTCTTGGATAACAAAAGTTGGATTAAATTTGATATATTTGTAAAAATGTAAGGGTTGAACGGGATAGTTATACATTGACATCATCTTTTCACGTATTCTAAACATGATTATATTGGTGAAGTATGTAGCAAAACATAGAGCATTTAGCTAGTGTCTTGTATGACGCGGTTGTTTTGTCCCCGCCAGAGGAATTCGTTTGTTTGTCGGACCATATTAAGTAGCTTACAACTTACCGGGTCGTGCCACCCTACCCGTGATTCCTTCTTCTTTGGCACTAGTCTTTTGAGCCTGCAAACTAGGTCCGTCATTGCCCCTGTCGAGCCTAAGAAGGAACGGCCTGAGTCCCAAGTCTAATCTTGTCTTATCTCCCAGAAAGCTAATTTGCGAGTGACCACGGGCACAGTCAAACCTGACAGCCCAACCGTCATTGCACGGGGCTCACCCCAATCTTGACTTTTCTCTCTCCACTCATTTCTTTTTCCACCTCCCTAACTCACAACATCTCCTATATTCCACTCGCAATGGTCCCTTTCGCTTTCTCTCTCCCTATGAAACACCTTCTTCTCATCCCTGCCCCATCTTCTCCCTCGTCGGCACCATGCCGCTCCGCCGTTGCTGCCATATATGGTTTGCCACCACCATTGTCATGGCCTGCCACTGTTGCTATGAGGAGATAGGTACAGGATTTAAGGTTTCTTTTGGAGATTATTTGGGTTTCCAATGTCAAGTTGGTGATCTTTAAAAGTGGGAAGCTATGACGCAGTAGAAATCTGCGGTTTGTTGAGTTGGAAGCCCGAAATTGATCAATTGACCATTTTGTTTGATCAATTTGAAAGTTGGGAATTTTTAATAAAAAGCCGATGGTTTGTGAGTTGAAAGTTAGTGTGCCTTTGGGTTTGAAGCTTCGATCTCTAGGGTTAAAAGTTGTTGCACACCCGATTGAAAGTTGATTTTCTTGGAGTTGAAAGTTGGAATTTTTATAGAAGAAAGTTTATAGAATAGTCAGTTGAGAGATGTATTTTGTTTGTCCTGCAACTCCGACCATGGTGCCGACGCTGCTCGCTGGTAAAGGAACGGAAAGGTGGTCATGATCCTAAAAATAAAAGAATCCTTATTGGAGGAGTGAGAAGGAGGTGCCATGTCGTGTACTCGTTACTCGTCACGTTGAGTCTATTCTGATAGCTACTATAGCTATGAAATCGTTTGTCTAGACGATCGTTTATGAATTAGCCATGCCCCTTATCTTCACCTTCCAGTACGCTTAATAAGAACAATCTAGGCATCACACCTCAAACATCGTGCTCCCCTTTCTTAGCACTATAGCCCATAGCCACCATGCTTGAGCTCCAGCGGCGTGTCCATAGTTTCACTAGGCTCAGCTGTCAAGCCCCACTCTGCATGTACCAGTGCTACTACGCCAAGGGCAATATCTATCCATCACTGACATCTTGCCGACTGGGAAGGCCTTTACTTGAGTAGTTCTGATCCAGTGCTACTACCCCAAGAGAAAGAAAACTGGTCGGGAGCTCTCCGCCACTAAATTACAGTATTCGGCGGCTGAATCGAGGTCGTCGTGGGTCAATTTGGGGAGAACAAGAGAGATGGCAACACCAGTTGGGAAGAGTAGATGTAGATAGGGAAAGTCACGGGGTGACCACAGTGGCACATGTATTTATGATTTTCAAAAATTCAAAAAGCATATACTAAAGTTTTGAACAAATCTAAAAAAAATTATACATGTATATTGTGGAATGAAGTATATACAATTAAATTTTAGTGAAAGAATATGCCCATTTGTGACTTGTAGAAAAAAACAAATGTGTTTCTTTTTCTAGACTCTACTATTCATGTTTGTCCAAGGTGTTTTTTTTTGCACAGGTTACAAATAGTCATAGGTTTTTAAAGAAATGTGTATAGTTCATTCTATAATATACGTGTATAAATGTTGTAAGATTTTTTCAAAACTTAAATATGTGATATTTGAATTTTTAAAAATAGTATGTGTATGTGCCACCGTGTGCATAAAATCCTCACTCGAAAGATAGAGACAAGTTTTTGGTTTTAGTTTGATAATGGATGGGTCCCGCCAGGAAAGTCGAAGGAAGTGCTTAACCACTGCAGAAAAAAAAACTTATAAACTTGCACCGGTTAAGTGAGTTGGTGAAGTACGTAGCACTCTCAGTAACTACACTCCCAACAGTACAAAATTGCCTTATGAACGATTATCAGTTTGTGCTCTGATTTCTGAATCTGAACTGTGTGTATCATCTACTATACTGTTTCAAGCAAAGAAAATTGCATCCAAGTGTGAGATTGTCTTGATCTTTGGTTGTGCGGAGGGAGGAATAAAATGATTCTGTTGAAGTTTTCAATAAAGAAAAATATAATTCTGTTGAAAGAAAAGGTTTTGGTTTTGTTTGTCGGTGCCAAGACCCCGATTGGGTACGTGCCCTCCGCCAAAACTGGTCAGCAGGGGCTGTAGAACGTTCTTCTACACTCTTTTTCTTTGTTTCTTCTCTGCGGTGCATCTGAATACTTGCTAATTAAGACTGCATCGCCCTGATCTACGTCATGGTTTGTGAATTCGGTCGATGGCACGTTCAAGAAAATATTGCACCGGTGGCGACCATAGAAAGAGAATAACATACAGCTCTTAAACAGGAAAAATCCAAGCAAGAATTCCCTGCACGGCTGCAGCTGTTGTGATAGCCACAGGCACTCGTATGCAACATTAATCAGGTGTTTCTTGCTCTCTTTATTTTACTATATATATCTTTCATCTCAAGATACTCTATTTTGAAATGTCTATTGAGGAAAAATCGAGAATGTATTTATTGTGTTATTCCACTCTATATCCCTGTTAAATTATTTTGGGATAGTTAAATGGTTGTATTATGTTAGTCCCTCTGTTTAGAAATCATTTAGTCTTGAACACAAGAATTAAAAGTGATGGTAAAGTGGCATATTGCCCTTCATTAACTTCTTTGTCCCCCTCTTTTTCTCTCAAATATAATTACTCACCATATTGGAGCATGCAACATTTATTGCTAAAGTGAAAAATACAAAGCCCATGACTAAAAGTGCATTGAAAGTGTAAAAGGACTAGTGTTTTGTGAAAAGTTTGAGAAGTTAAAAATAGTTCTATTTTGAAATAGAGGAAGTATTTAATAGAGATATACATGGTTATTTGTCATTTATTTTTTCTCAGAATTAGTGCAACCTTAGAAGGACGGGAAGGGAGTGAGACGACTAGGAGCAAATGAAGCGAGACCGATTCATGCTGTGGAGCTGTCCTAGCAGAGGAATTCATGTGCCATCTGCGACAGATCAGAGTACCAACTGAGGAACCTATGGGTCATCACTACTACAGAAAAGGTGAGCATTAACAGGCCAAAAAAGCTCATCACTGACGGGGGGAGGGCCCGTCAGAAACATATCATCAGTGGTGAGTGCAATAACACTGATAGACTACAGGCTTGTCGATTGTGACTAATTACCACTGATGGGCGCGCGGTAGCCACCAGTGATGTTTCGTTAATGGTGACCTATTAATCCACCAGGAAATATTTACCACTGATGGTGGCCTATTACATGCCCGTCAGTGGTCATATTTAGTTCTGACGGTATTCAGGAGAGCACCCGTCAATGGTGTGTTATCAGTGGTGACGATAGTAAGTCACGGCTGACGGCAGCGATTAGGCACCCGTCAGTGATGACTTATTAGCACCCTGCCGAAAGCTGTTTTGCTGGCTAGCCTCAGGACTTGCTAGCCATGCCCTTTGAAAAACCCAGCTGTATAGCTCTAACTGCACAGCCTCTCAGCAGCCCCAGCTGTGAGGCATAAGCCCACATATATTTCACACAGATCATCATATACACATATAAGCACATATATATATATTTCACATTGGAATCAAAAATATTTGACAAGTCTAGAATCCAAAATCAGTATAAACAAAACTATGGCTGAGAGACAACTATTTTTGGGGGCAGTTGGATGCCGGCATTCACCGCTTGGCAGTAAGACATATTGATTGAGGAACCATGCAAACGTATGTCTGATGCGATCTTATTCTTGTCTGTCATCATAGTTCTCTAAGTAGATCTTAAAATCCTGTAAATTAATTAGAAGAACATTAATTTCATATGGATATGAACTAAGTAACTAGGTAGTTCATAAAGATTTAAATTATACCTTTTCTAAACAAGCTGGGTTCCATTGTTGACGACTGCATCCATGTGGGCGCAAATGTAGAACCCACATGTCAAGCTATTATCCGGCTGTTGCTTGCATGGGAAATTAAACTTGCGGATGAGTTTTTTTGGTCCCCATTTCCCTTGCTTGCAACAACCCCTCCTCCCTGTGCCTTCAAGATGAGGAAAGTTCCATCGATGCACTCCCGGATGTCGGTGAAGTCCCATTGCAGTAAAGGCCTTTTGCGGATCTTGGAACCAACGTAAAAGACCTTGTTTCAAGGTACAACGATCACCACAAAGATCCAATGGTCACTGCATACACATCGTCATAGCCACAGATGAGATACAAACACGTAGCTAAGTGCATAAAAAAAAGAAAATATACACAATAGTAAAGAACTTACAGGGGGTTTGCACGCAAAGAGTATGTAGTCCTTGTCCTTCTGGGCGACCTATGCCTTCACAATGAACTACGTTATGGGCGACCTATGCCTTCGCAATGAACTACGTTATGGACTCTTTATCCTACTTCAACTGTAAATTGTGCAATATGACGAGATCGATGAATCCAATGCCCGTTTGCAAGCGCTTGGCCTCTAGGGCCTCAAAAAGTCCATACCCTCATCAGGGTAGTATTGAGTCTTTGGAGGTTATAGAGAGAGAACAAGTCTTCAAACTTGATATCAAATGTAGTATTACCAAACTCTCGAAAGAAATGGTAAGATTCTAGCACATGTGCGTGTCATGAAGTTCACTTGCTTTTGAAGACAGGCTCTGTGGTTCAGACTCGATGAGGAGCGGCTGACCAAGAGTGTATGTCCGATCCCTCTGTGCAGGTGCCAGAGTTGACATAAAGGACTCCACCTGTACCCTCGTCATGTGTTGAGGTACAAGCTGATGGTGCACGAGTGCCCTCGATGAAGTTGGATGCACTTGGCCGTGTGCCACCATCACATTCAAATTGTCAGGGACCGGATAAATAAGTTTGTACTTTGTGGGCGCCTGTTGAACAAATAATGTAGTTTCACTACTTAAGAGTCCTTACACTAGTTCGTCTTTTTACGAAGAATTCCTATAGGTAATCAAACTTACACTGATGTTCTCGACGGAGTGTGCTTCAGATGTCTCATTGGAAGCATTGGCGGAGGCATAGCTACTCCATCCAGGAACATTGTGGGGACTAGTCGAGGCAGGATGAGGAGGGAGGGGCAGCATCCCCCGTAAAAGTTTGTCAAACTCCTGTCTTGCTGCCTCTCGTCCGCTTCTTCGAACGTCTCATCATCTCCTTGGTCACCTCTTATCGTGTCGCCTATCTCGCCTTCTCTGTTAACTCTCAAAGTAAACAGTCGTGCTTGCTTCTCTTCCTTCCGCGGGCGTCCTCTGAGAATTGGGGGAATGATGTGCCCCATTTAGTGGCAACCCCGACACCTCGTGTACGCCCAGTCTTATCTGGATTTCCTAGAGCAATCAAGAGATGAGTTTGCCACCTCTCTCTTTGGACGGATTCTTGAAAGGATTCTTGCTTGCTCAATTGTACCTATAACAGAGGCGGTACAACATATTTTGAGGAGCGTACTCGAAGGAAATTAATTAGAATGGATTAAAAGGGTTGGTTTAGGTAGTACCAGACGATTGGTCACATCTTGAACTTTAGGGTTCGGGAAGGTAACTGTAACATCCTCAAGTTTATGGAATTTATTTTTGAATTTTTTAAAAAATTCTTGTAAGAGGATGTCGCTCGTAATATTAGTAAAAGGTGTATTTTAAAATTTAGTTTTTGTCCAAATTAATTCAGATATGTTTGAATTAATTTTGGGCTTAAAAGAGAGATTTATTCAATTTCTGGAAATTAATCGTGTAGGTTGAGAGTTATTCAATGTTTGAATTAATTTTGGGCTTAAAAGAAAGAGTTATTCAATTTCTAGAAATTAATCGTTTAGATTTTGTGCTTGGATATATTTTTATTGGAATCCTTATCCTCCATTTTGTTTATGGGATTTTCCCATAATTTTTGGATGAGATCTGGTATTTATTTGGCCTTTATTTCATTTTTCTGCCTTTTTCCTAAATCCAGGAAAGAGAAAATTTTTTTTTATAAAAAGGAAATCCCCTCCCTTTCTTGGGCCACTGATCGGCTGGGCTGCCACCCCCACCCGAGTGGGCCATTGCAGCTGGCCTGCCTGAGTTGCTGCTGTTGTTGCCTTGGCCTGCGCAGCCTGGCAACGCACGCATGTCGCACGCCGGCACAGTGCCCGTAGCACGCACGCAGCAACACAGCTGCGTCCACAGAACGCGTCCATGACGCGCTGCCGCCCGCTCAACGGTTGCCACCGATTTTCTCGGCCGCATCTCGCACGATGCCGCTGCCTATAAAAACCACCGCTCGCACGCATCTCTGTTTCTTTTTCTTTCCCTGCTATCATTTTTTTTCCTTCTTTCCTATTTGCTCAAGCGATCCCATCTGTTAAAGCAGGCATCGAGCTACCTGTCACGCGCCGCCGAACATCGCTGTTAGAGTAGCATCGGCCACCTCGTAGGAGTCTAGCGCCCCATCTGTCTCACCGTGAGCATCCCCTGTTTCCTTTATCTCTATTTTTTTCTCTTCTTAGCCAAGCTAGCAGCAATCCATCAAGGGATGGATCAAGGCATGAGCCTACAAAACGTGTGCATCTTTTCTTGCTCCAAATTCTTTGTCTCCCTCCAAATAACCAAAATCTTGGATGTCAGTAGTAAAATGGGGGTATTTAGGACCCAATAAACCCACTGGTGCGATTCGATTTCAAGTCCGACTATTAAATTTTAAATTCATGAATTCGGATAAATTTCAACTAAATTTGGAGCTAACTTTGAACTGGATGCAAAATTTGAAATTGTTTATTTTCCGGTAGATTAGTAGCATGTATAGGACCTATCAGGAATTTTTTCATGATTTTAGGAGCTATACATGATTTTAGATAATTAATTTCATCTATGTTTTAATTATTAAAAATAGAAATACTTTATTTTTTATAATCTAATTTTTTTTAGAGTTATACTTACTGTCTAGCCAATTGTGGTAAATTTTGGTAAAATTCCAACACTGTTTGAGCATACTAATAAATCGTATATTGATAATAGACTACTATTTATTATTTTTCTGTAGAACTAATATCTTGCTGCGGGGAGAAGAGGGTGGAAGGCACGAACTCAGGTGGACATTGGGGGGCCGGAGCTTGGGAGGCTAGAGCCAGGGACGGGCCATGGGGTGGCGCTGTGGCCATTGGGGAGCCGAAGCTTAGGGCGATGTCATGGGCTTCACTATCTATCGCGGTGCTGAAGGAGGTCCGGTGGAGGAGGCAATACGGCGCTGGAGGAGGTCCGGTGGAGGAGGCAATGCGGCGCTGAAGGAGGTCCACCGGAGGCGACGGCAGCAGCCCGTCAAGAGAGGAGGCGATGAATGAGGTCCGGCGGAGGCGGTAGCGGCAACCCTTCATAAGGCAGAAACGATGCGGAGCTGCTGCTGGTCTACTTAGGATTTTCGACGCGCGAGCTTGAAAAGTTTCAAGTCCCGCGCTTGCGGATATATAGGAAAAGTCACCACTGACAAGCAATATTGTTTGCCCATCAATTCTGTAATATTACCACTGATGGGTGACTATAAGTCGCCTATAAGTGGTAATTCTGCACTCATGGGTTAGTTGATGGATGCCCATTAGTGCTGACTTTTTTGAATTGATATTCAGAAGTACTTCAGTGTTTCAGTGTTTCAGAACTTCAGTTATCAAAGAAATTACACATGTTATATTGTATAACCTGCAGAGCACAATACAACAATTAATTCATCAGATTATCCAATAAATTACAATATCTTAGCAAATTGCAACTAGGTTTCGACATGGTTGGCAATGTCGTCATCGTCTTCGACTAGATTTTTCCCTTCATATGTCAGTCCTTAGTTATGAGCTTTACGTACATAGGGACACACATCATCATCAATTGGCCCCTTCTTTTTCCTTTCTCCTTCGTCTTCATCATCGGTTTTCGAATCATCGAATTGGTTGTAATGATCTTCATCCACTACATTGTCGACTCCAACAATACTCTTTTTTCCTTTCCTCACAACATGGTGCTTCTTATTTAAAGGGTCGAGTATGTAGAAGACTTGGGCGACCTATTTCACTAAGATGCATGACTCTTCTTTGGACCCGACACAATGTAGATTTATCGTAGTGAAGTTGTGATCTTCAACGCGCACATCTTTTAGATGCACCAATTGGTAATGAAACATGGGGATCTTGGTGGTATAGTAGTCAAGTTCTCAAATCTCTTCGATCACGCTGTAGTACTTCCACTTAGGTTTATTGCGGCTACTTTTAGCTTCCAAAGTTACCCCATTGTTCAGTATGTGTTTTTCTGTCTTGAGCCTCCGTATAGAATGTGTATCTGTTGATCTCTTACCCTTGCCATGTAACAGTGTTGGTCACAGGTTCTCTTGACAACCATTTGACGACACTTTCTTCTTTAGTTTACGGGGTTTTCCCATACATATGGGCCTTCAACCATTTGCTGAACTGGTTGTTTTGCGTTTTCGTAATCCAAAATGGCCTCTTGGTCGGATTTTGTTCGCGTAAAAGCTTCAGGTGGATCTCGATATAAGGGCCAACCACAGAAATGTGTTACAAGGCTGTGAAGTGGGCTCTATTGAAGTCAGTCCAATCTGTAGGCTGGTAATCTTTCCTTCCGAGTGTCTTGACACCAAAAAGCCTACCCGAGTGCCAAGAACGAGGCACACCTATAGGTTGGTGTTCAGCCATGTAATCTGTGTAGAACTTGATGACCTCTTCTGCAGTATATCTGTTACGAATATAGCGCTTCAGAATCCTCATGTAACTCTCGAACGGGTACATACTGTGTAGGAACATGTCACCCAGCTCATGTATCTCCGTAACAATATGGATCATGAGGTGCACCATGATATTGAAAAATGTTAGAGGAAAGTACATCTCCATCTGGCGTATTGTCACAATGATCTCGGTCTTAAGTCTCGATAGGCACTGCAGGTGGATTGACTTATGAGAGATTGGTTGAAAAAGCTACATAGTTTGTGACTGTATCGCGGACGCCTGGCTCCATGAGACCCCTGATTGCAACGAGTAGTATCAGTGTCATCATCACATGACAGTCATGGGACTTCATACTAATTAATTTTAAGTCTTTCATGGAAACAAGTTTCTTTATGTTCGCTGAGTAACCCGAAGGAACTTTCACCACATAAAGGCACTCGCAAAACTTCTGCTTCTCAGCTTTGCTCAGAGTGTAGCAAGCAGGGCGGAGGCACGTTTTGACTTTCACATCACCCTTGTTTGTCTCTGTCTTTGTCCGTTGTGATCACAGCTCGGGTCTGATTCCCATTTCTTGCATATCAAGCCGTGCCTTCACACCATCCTTTGTCTTGTCTATAATATTGAGTAAGAGACCAATCAAGTTGTCGCAAACATTTTTTTGACGTGCATAACATCTATGCTGTGACAGGTATGTAGAAATTTCCAGTAAGGCAAGTCCCAAAATACCGACTTTCTTTTCCATATGCCTGGTCTTAGCATTTGTGTCTTTCTAGGCACAATATCGATGTCTTTGACAATCCAGTAGATTTCTTCCCCAGTCTTTTCTACCGGTTTGACATGATTCTCTACTTCTCCATTGAAGTGTGCCTTGCACTGCCTCCATAGGTCATTCTTGGCCAGCCACATCCAGTGACCCATGTAGACAATTTTTTAAAGTTCTTTAAGAAATTGACTCACTGTTTGTTCTTGGCAAGTGACACATGCTTCATGCTCTTTGACAATCTAGCTGGTTGAGTTTCCGTACGCAGGATAATCATTGACGGTTGTGAATAACAATGCACGTAGCTGGAAATTTTCTTCTTTGTCAATGCCCGAAACCTCTGCCCCTTCGTGCCAAAGTGTCTCTAGTTCTTCCTTTATTAGTTGTATGTACACAACAATATCATTTACTTGTTACTTAAGCCTTTGAATGAGAACAAATAGGTATATGTACTTCCGCTTCATGCACAACCATGGAGGAAGGTTGTAAATCCATAGAAGCACGGGCCATGTATTGTGTGTGCTACTCATATTATAGAATGGATTGATTTTATCCGTACTCATACCAAACCTTATGTTCCTCGCCTCCTCACCAAAACTAGGAAATTCTCTATCGATGGTCCTCCGTTGGCATGCATCCACAGGGTGTCTCATCATTCCATCTTCCTTTCACCTCTCTGAGTACCAACGCATCAGCTTTGTCTCCTTCTTGTTTGCAAATAAACGCTTCAAACAGGAAAACAACTGGAAGATACCAGCACACCTTTGCAGAAGGCCCCTTCACTTCATCCTCGTCCTTGTCATAATCATGTTGATTTCTAGCCCGCTTGTACCGGGATGTCTTGCACACCGGACATCTGTACAGGTCAGCGTATTCTTTCCGGTATATATTGCAATTGTTCGGACATGCATGAAAATTTTGCACGTCCAATCCAAGAGGGCAGATAACCTTCTCGGCCTTGTAAGTGCTTGTAGGCATCAAGTTCCCCTCTGGAAGAATGTCAGATAAGAGCACCAACAACCTTGTGAAGTCTGTGTCGGCCCAGTTGTAGGTTGCCTTCAGCTTTAGAAGTTCAAGCAACATGGACAATCGCATGTTCTTCGATCTGCAACCGGCAAAAGGGTACTTCCGAGTTTTCCAACAATCCTACGAACTTGTTGAACTCTCTTTCATCATCTGGGTTAGCCGTCTCTTCCATGTCACGTAACATTTCATCCAAATCTCCCATCTAGTCAGCCATATCCTCATCTGACGATTCCAAATCGGCTTCTTCTTCGACCGCTTCATGTCCGTCGTCAATGACTTATACCCCTTCATCAACATCCACTTTTACCCCTTCACCAACAACGACTTCTGACTCTTCGCCGTGATATGTCCAATGAGTATAACCATCCGTGAAACCCTTTTGTCAGCAAGTGTAATTGCAACTCGCTTGTGGTCAGCAACATCTGCTTGTTATTGCATATGTGACATGGACAACACATTGCATTTTCTCTTGGTCACCACATCCTCTTGGGTGACTCGAAGAAACCCGTTTAAAGCATCGACGAAACTTCAGGTGGCACGATCCCCGTACATCCAAGATCAATCCATTGAACATACGCTAATAATTCAAATGAGAGCACATAATTATTTAGTTACCTAGCTATCATATACATATTAATTAACTAGCACAAACTAATTACCTTGTTTTGGTCCCCTCCAAATAGAATAGATCTACAAATTTAATGCCTCGATACTCTACTTCCTCTCTCTACAATTAATGTCTCCCTTACTTTCTCTCTACAATTAATGAACATGAGAGCACTAATTAGAAAAGATCCAAACAAATACAAGCATATAGGGAGAGCACTACTAACCTTTGACTAACCTCCAACTCAAAGATCCAAAAAGACACTTCCAATCCAACCCATCCCTCTCACCAAATCGCCCCCAAATTGCAGCTCTTGGTACCAGCTGCAACTCAGATACAGAATCGGGAAAACCCTAGAAAATGGGAAGAAAAGGCATCTTTCATACTGCAGACAAATACCACTGACGTGCAATAACTTAAAGAGTTAGTGCTGCATTGTCAGTGATGACTAGTCACATCAACCACTAACAGGTAGATACTTCACTCATCAGAGGTAACTTGTAAGTGGTGACATCTTACCTCTAATGGGTCCGGACGTCAGCTCTTAGTACTGACGTTTCAGTGCTGACTAGCCACGTACCCTTCTGATGGTTGCAGGAGTCACCCGTCAGTGGTGACCCACCCCTTCGTCCTCAAAAGTTGCTTTGTTTCGCACGATCGATGTTGCTTTGGCTTCGCGTGCTCCATTAAAACCCTATAGTCTCTTGAGCTCTGCATGCCCCCTTTAAAACCCTGTTTCTACATAGTGTACCCTTCACTGTTCCTCTCGCCTTCACACACACACTCTCTCTCTCTCTCTCTCTCTCACTGCTAGCTCCAAGCCGACCGCCCCGTCGCCGCCATGTACTCACCTCCTTCTTCTCGGCCATTGAACTATTTGTCCGAGGTCTCCTTCGATGGGCTGATGGACTTCTCCTCGGAGATGGAGGTCTCATCCAATGGACTGACCAAGTTCTCCAAGGAGATGGTGGCGTGGATGGACGACCGCTCTCCGCCACCACCTGGCGTGAAGGGTGAAGAGGAGGAGGAAGAGGACGAGGGGGAGGAGGCCGAGGAGGCAGAAGACGAGGAGAAAGATGACGATGAAGAGGAGGACGAGAAAGAGGATGTGCAAGAGCCGGCGGAGGAGGTGGTCACCGACGAGGTGCCGATCGGCGCCGATGACTCCAAGAGGCGGCGTGGTTCTACTCCGACGAGGAGGAGGAGGAGGAGGAGGAGGAGGAGGAGGAGGAGGACGATGACGACGACGACGATGACGACCGCGGTGGCCACGACGGCTCCACGGCTCAGTCCGGGATCTACGGTGCCGAAGGCCCGCCAAGCAAGAGGCATAGGATAGCATAGTTAGCTAGATCACATAGGATTTTGCTGTAATGCATGTAAAAATGGGGGCTTTTGGTGAAATGAATTTGCAATATATTTCAACATGAAGAATTTGCTGCACTCGATCGTGTTCTTGTCTCATGAACATCACTGACGGGTTAAAATTGTTTGATACATCACTGACGATCAAAGCTAAACCGTTGTTCATGTCAATAAATACCACTGACGGGTCGTGTATTGTTTGGTACATCGCTGACCAGATCAGAAATTAAAGCGTCATTCATGTGGAATACATATCACTAAGGGTAAGAGACTGAGCCATTTGTGGTAATAATTATAGACAAGTCATTTTGTGGACCATTAGTGATATCATCTTGCGATAAAAAAATTCAACCGCATGAACAAGTTATCACTGATGGGTGTAATGTCCGCCCGTCAGTGGTCTCATATCGGGACACAAACTTGAGCATGTGGTAATGTCACAACTGACGGGTCACCAGCCGCCCATGAAAGGTGTGTAGAACGTATGACGGGTAGCTACCTGCTCGTCAGTGTTGGTTGATCAGGGATCACCTTATTTGTAGTAGTGCATGGAGATGAGGTTAAGAGAGGAGGTTGGCATAGAGGGAGAATGATTAATCACGATCAGTCGAGGGTTTTGTGCACCATGGACAGAAGATTGAGAGAGGAGAATGTGGAGAAGAGATCGATCTGCAAGGAGGAAGAAACACGAACCAGGAACGGATAGGAGGCGCCTAGGTTAAAATGGGGGTTACAAAGATATGGCAGCTAGGATACAAGGAGCTTACATCTAATGGCTGAGAGTGTACTCGATGGTGAAGCTGAATCGTTATAACTCAACCTTAGTGCCCTACAAAATCGATGGCTTATATTTTTTTTGATTAATTGAGAATTTAGTGGGAGTCTCTAATTAGTATAGTAAAATAGAAACCCGTTTGAAGTAAGAGTCGTGGTGAAATGGCAATATTACCCTTCAATCACTTCTTTGTCCATCTCTTTTTCCTCACAAGTGCAATTACTCACCATATTGGAGCATGCAATATTTATTGCTAAAGTGAAAACTAGGAAGGGCAAACTATAAAGCCTATGACTAAAAGTGTATTAGAAGTATAGAAGGACTATTATTTCAAGAAAAGTTTAAGAGGCTAAAAAGACTTCTATTTTAAAATAGAAGGAGTAATACATAGATAAATAGAAAGATAGATACATAAATGTACGGTGGATTAGTGACACAAACTTCAGACGGTGGATTACTTGATCGTTCGTTTTACAGACGAAACATTCATTTGTGAATTTAAATCAAAAGGAATGTTACATGTAAACATAAGAAATAAAAAGCCCAGGACAGTCTTATAGACCAGTAAATATATAACCCCCACAGAAGAGTCGATACTACTCTGTTTGCTGAAGTCTCGACGCAATCATGCAGCTGTAGCCTGTAGGCAGACACCTGCTAGAAGTTCACTTCTCCTGCAGTTCTATGTTACTCTGACGAATCATATTATATGCCGGCTGTACAGAAAATAATTGCCTCTTCTCTCTAAAAGAACAGAATTTCTCCTTACGACACCGCGGAACACTATTGGGCGGAGAAGTAACTGGTACCATGGACACGCGATCGTCGAGCTTGAGCACTGCCATTTCTAATCGCTCCCCGTTTATCTCGGTAGCTTCACAATCACCATAGTCACCCAATAGATGCAAAGGGGCGGTGCTAATTGGCGGTCAACCGCGCGAGGGTCTCCGCCCGTCGATTCCGACCACGGCCAGGACGTCATGCCGAGAGTGACTCCAGCTTCCATGTACAGTGTCATCTCTTTCCGCGTCTCCAGAACAGCAGCTTAAAGAACAATTTTCAACCGGCAGCTGGAAGGGATGCGGCACCGCAGGCGAGGAGTTGAGGAGGTGCTGTGCGAGATCTGGGAGGTCGATTGGGGAATGGGGAGTTCATCAGACAGGGGAGGACCTGATTGTATATGTTGGATATTAGAAGATTCCTCAAGGACATAGGTGATATTCGGCACATAGGAGATCCGACGGTCCCTGTTATCTAGCAGAAAAATCGGATGGTGGTAATGTGACTACATCCTCATAAATTGACGTGGCACGCTACTTACAGCGTACTCTTGCTACTTTCTTATATATAGATTTCTATATAGAAGGACCAATAATAAACAACCTTGCATCCTAAATGCTCCTCCGCCGTACTGTAGGTCAGAACTAGCACATCCAGATATCTTTCCTGCAAATTACGATGATTCCTCTCTAGACACACATTCCAAAACGCATACATCACACCTCTCCAGAACGCTTCGATGGTTGCCATCCAACGTAGAAGTGTTGGCATTCCACCAAACATCCAGAGGGCGACTGTCGGAGGTGGTACTCGTGATGATCGCCTGCTAGCCGGAGACAATGCTCCAGATCCCCTTCGAGAAGTAGCATTCTCTTGCTAGATGTTCATTTTTTTCCGCTTTCGTGTCGCAGAGCCTGCAAGTTTGTGAATTAGATTATTTTTTTCGAAACTTGTCCAGTCAAGGAGAGACGCTTATTAGCTGCGTCCTTTGGAAGATCTAATTGCGTCGCCTTTTCTACACACGGTTTCTCTGACTTAGTCTTTGTTTTTAATTAGAAGAGGGCTAATAGTCCAAGAGAAAATCGAGATGTGATGGGTGGGGAGGACTACGTATCAACCTTTCGCTTTCAAGTTATCTTTTGTAGGTCTCAAGGTTCCACGATTTCTTCTTTCACGTTCCCACACATTTCTTACTACTTGCCAATTCAACACGCTGAGCATTTTCTCACCCCAAGAAAGAAGTGCCATCACTCAAAGTAGGAGCTAATGTTCATATGTTAGATTAGTTTACCAGAGGAAGTTCAATGGCCGAAATATTAGGATCTGCAGTTGCAAGTGAGTCGGTAAGCAAAGTGTTCTCTGTCCTATCAGGTAACACAAGAGATCATGAGAGCGTAGAGGACAAAGCTGAGAGATTGGAGTTTGCAGTGCTAAAGATCCACAGCGTTGTTACCATCTCTCAAGAATGGCAGATAGTGCACCGACCATTGCTCAACTGGAAGGCAAGACTGAAGTGCGTAGCCAAGGAAGGCGATCACATCTTGCGTGCTTACAAAAGGAGATCCACGGAGCGCAAACGGAACGAGGGAACCGCAAGGCAAGCTGACTCCATTCATAAGCGTATCACCCGAGCAGCCAAACGCTTCATGCCTTTCGGCCGCGGCGAGAACGGCGACGACGATCCGAGCGACGCAACGGTGCGGAGGTTCGAAAGATTAGCGGATACCGCCGACGAGTTCTTCAGGTACGTCCAGCTCGGAGGCCGCCCAAAGAGTTTGGTGATGTCTTCTAAAGTTCCCGCAGAGTCACTGCTTGCAGGCAAGACACTTGAAGTCAGGAATGGCAGCCAGGATGCGTTCCTCTTGCTTCGTCCATGCGATGGCGAAGCTGGTAGCCGAAAGGAGGTCGTTCTCTTCCTCTCCTTGGACGACGCCGCGACATGGGAGAGAAATGTGAAGCTGTTCGTGGTGTTCCAACTATTCGAGCATACTGACATCTTGGGCATCGTCATGTCTTCCTTGGAGCTCTTGCCTCCCCAATTCGGCGCTGCCTGTCAAACCATAAGGGAATTCGTCAGCGAAGTGACGATGAAAGAAACAAGCTTCTCCAATCGGTCGGTGATATCGGTGTGGTGCGGTGCCACGGCGTGGAAGTGTTACTATTCTTCCACGGACAAGGGATGCACTGACGGCAAGCTGCAGCTGCCATTTCCAATCATTCGAGTCAATGCTGTATGCTTCGGTTTGTCATATCTCCCCCTACCTTGTGCCCAAGAAGTACAGCGACCACTACGAGCAGATCGAGCCACAGACATTGCAAGAGTTGTTGCCAAATGAAGGAGTTCAAGGAGCGCTTGCGTGCAATGGGAACTGGTGATGTCCTCGTAGCTCGACGTATTTATCGGTGGAACCAGTGTTTTCAATGCCACCGCCAACGCTGCAGCAGATGTACATGATGGAAAATTCTGGGACGCCGGTCTAGTTCTCGCAGAAGTAGCAGAGAAGCGATATGAGATACATTTTTATTTTCGTTTTCTATTTAATGATTTGCAGTAAGTTATTGGTCATGGAACTCTGCTACCTTAATCATGAATGCTTGCAATACTATTGGTTCTTGATTTCAAGCTTTGGTTTGTTTTGTTGCATGTTTCGTGTATCACTTATTTGTGAATACTAGTTGATACTCTGCACCTTGCCGTGGGCATAAGTGTAATTTGAAGTAGAGTAATTTGAAGTATCAACAATGTAGCATTAAGAATGGCTGCATCCGTGTATTACCGCGTAGTTGCGGGCATTGACAAATGTAGTTGAAATGAATGAGTTGCTGAATGTAAATAAGGGATAGTGTGGTATACTCAGAGATACGCTTTTTAATATGCAGCAGTGTCCGCATCCCATAAGAGTTCGTGAGATATGACACGATTATACACAATATTAACATTGAAGTAGACGAATTTGTAGAGAGTATCAAAATAATAATAATAAATAATTATAAAAAAGATAAAATTTGGTGAACCCAACCGTGAATTCTTTAATCACGATGTTAAAATATTATATGAATTTATCCTTCTCTCACAATCCTATCATACCTTTTAAAATTTTTGGATTCTTGCCTATATAAGAATCTAGTACTAAAAACTTAATCATCTCTTACTTGCACCTTGCTCTTAGATTGTTTTATTACTTGGGTTATGCCCCTATGGCCACCCCTTTATGTGTTTATATAGGTTCTAACTTGGCATCTTTCAAAGCAAAGAGGTCTTCGAATCCTAATAGGTTTTCTTTGAGATGCCTTATAACACAAATCTTCAAATCGTAATCGGTCAGGATGTTAATCAACTTTTACCAACTTTCACCTTGACTCCTATCAGTTGAAGTCATTATGCTCCTCCAAGAATTCGTTCCAGATCGATCCTGCCTTTTTTTTGCTCCCACCTTGGGAGCCCCCACACCACAGGGGCTCATGCATATCGCCGTGATGTGCAGTAAGCCGTTGGGGCTGGATCACCCGAGCCTATGTAGTTTGGTTAACCACACCTCCTTTGTCTACATCCCTCATGTTATAGGTTTATATTGCCTTCAAGCTCCATCTGCTCGTTGGTACCACGTGGTTAGTCGTGCTGTGACTTTCTTCTTCCAATAGCTCGCACATTCGCCTTTGCATCTGTTAGTTTGCAACCCTCTTTGCAGCTCTACAACAATAACAGCTGAGATTTGAGTACCTACCGTTGACGACAAGCCTAGATTTATATCCGACCCCCTATTGATTGTGTCGTCTTTAAGATTACCCATAAATTTGTATCCACCCATGTTCCAAATACCTTCATGATTACCTGATGACAAGGACATGACCCCATGGATACACCCGCTGTCACATCTACTTCCACTACTTCAACTACATCGGCTGCTCAAGCCATAAAGAACAAAAGGAGGTCCACTAAGATCTTCAAGAACATGCGAGAATTTAAGTTCAAGCTCTCAAAAAAAGGAGGGAATGAAACTCATGTGACTATGGCCATGTCCCACATAAATTGGTCATGTATAAGAAGTTTTTTCACGTTACTTTTGGTCCAAGAAGAGCTAAAGATCAAGTCCCACAAGATCTGGACTCTGATTCGTATTGTTGAGACAGTCCTGACTTCAAATATCTATATCTCGAGCATACGAACTCCGATTTGGGTGATCTTGGACTCTTTGGAAAGCTTATCTCGTACTCTTTCCAACTTGCCTGGCCTCATCTCCAAATACCTTACGAGCATAATGCAATTGTCAAATTAGTCCATGACTGTTTCTGAAACAGATCATCTCTTCTCTTTATATACCCCTTAGGATTCTCTCTTTAGTTTTTGGGTTTCATTGAGTTGTATAGCTACTGCTACATTATCGCATCTACAAGTCATATAGGACTACTGCCTTGTTTAGATCGCCAATGGAAACTCAATACATTTTCTTATAACTCTTGTGCCAATTTACTACTCATAATTTTAAATTGTAATTTATCATAGTTCTTGTTGGTTCTTCGGTTGTTTGTAGGAACTCGAACTTCATTGTTCATTTTGATCGTGCCTATGGCAAAGTCAATAACCATCGGAGATTGATTTAGCGATTGCTAAGGCATATTGTCACATACGGTATAGTCGGATCGTCAAGGTCAAACTCCACCAAAATTACCTTCTTCTCACCAAAAGGTTAGGCCACCGTCTCATCACCTGCCCTTTGCAAGTAACTCACTTGACTCCACCTCGAAGTGATACCTTACAACCATGGAGTTCAAGTGACCTCAAAGATATATGTCGCGGGGAATTCGCGGCAATATCCATTTGTAGTAGGGTTTTTGGGGATGCGTGTAAGGAAGATCTAGGCGGTGCACACAAGGATTTTACCCAGGTTCAGGCCCTCCAATGGCGGAGGTAATACCCTACTCCTGCTGTATGTATTAAGATTCTTGCGTGAAAAAGAGAGTACAAAAGGTTGAAGATGAAGCTAGTAAAAGCTCAGAGAGTCTAGAATCTAGAGATCAGAGAGCGTAGAGTCCAGCCCCCCTCTGCATGGGGTGCTCTGCCTTATATAGGCCTGTACGTCAGCCGACTCGGCCAGTCGGCTGAGCTACAGTAACTGCCTAAATTTACTGGTATTTACATCGTGTAACCGCCCGAGTAACGCCAGCCTTCATGTTGGTTGAAACGCACGCCTTGATGAGTCGTAACGCCTGTCTTAATGGCACCCAGACGTTGTACTGTTGCGGGCCTTTCTTGGGCCTTCATCCGAGTGGGCCTGCCTAAGCCTATTGGGCCGACTCGCTGTGTTGGGTCTACCCGGATGGGCTCCCCTCGTCAGTAGCCGCCGAGTGCTTCGAGGTCTCGACACAGATGCCGACTGAGGAGCAGGCTGTGAATGCCCGAGTCGCTGGTGGAGAGACCTTGATGGACTCTCCTGATACCTGAAAAGAGGTTAGATTTGCGCTAAGCATTAGGAACTCGGTGATACCCGTGCTTTCTGGCTGGGGAAGTCGGCTTGTGGCCCTCCGAGAGGCGTATCATGAATTTCGAGTGAATCCGAAATAGCGTCTGGCATATCCGAGTGGGCGATTGCCATCTTGTGCCCGCGACGCCTTCGATCTTCAGCCTCGAAACCGAGTCCTCGAACTCCGGCATTGAACTCTGAATCAGTGAACCATTTTGCGCCGCTGTGGCATCCGGCTCTGATTCAAGAGTCATGTTGCTCCGCTGTGGATGCCGGGTTCATCCTTAGCATGGGTGTTGCCGAGTGACCTGTTAACCCTGTTGGGTCGATTATCAGCACCCTTTCGCAGAGCCAGTCTGCTTCCGAGTTTGGCGGCTTGTGCGCCTCGGAGCTGTTTGATGGAGTCGGTATAACCCGTGACGTGTCCCGGTGAGCCAAGCCGACTGCTGATTCGGTGCCTGAGCATGATCCGACTCGGTCTGAGCCGAACCCGGTCAGAGCCGACTGGAGTCACGATGTTGTCCTGACAGTGATGTCGCGTCAGCATTTAATGCGCGCAGTCGGTTGGACAGAGTGCCTGCAGTGCAATGATTTCGCCTCGAGTCGTGCATGAAGCGTGCCCGAGACATCCGCTGCCGCTGCTCTGACTTCGTGCGGCATCCGAGGCGGCGGCCTATCATGACTGCACCCGAATCACGCGGACGGCGCGCGCGGGACGGAGGCTGACGTAATGCTTGCCGGTCACGTCGCCTGGGGTGCCGCGTCGTGGCGAAAAAAGCGCCCGAATCCCGCGGGTTCGCGCGCGCGGGACGGCAGTTGTCACGGCAGTTTCCCGCCACATCGGACGCACGACTACCGGCGGTTGGACTCCCCGGCTTATAAAAGGAGATCTAGGGTTGCCGAGTCCTCATCTACCTTCGTCTACCTCGCGCTCGAACTCTTTGCCTCCAAAGCTCCGCCACCATGCAATTGTTCCCGAGAGAACTCGCTCGCCGCCACCGTTCTTCATCGACCACCGACCATGTCTCGCGCCAGCAAGGGAAAGAAGTCCGATGCTTCCTCCTCCGCCGCCGCCGCCGACGGGTGCAAGAAAGGGGATTGGGTCCCCACAGTCATCACCGACGAACTTCTCATCGGATTCGCCCGCGTCGGTTTGCTGCCTCCCCGCACTATCGTCAACTGGCGGGCGCCGTACCAGGAGGTGAAGCCCGCCCCTCACGAGCATGAGCGCGTGATGCTCACCCCGTTCCTGGAGCGGGGCTTGAAGCTGCCGCTGCACGATTTCTTGCGCGGCCTCCTCTTCTTCTACGGCCTCCAACTCCACCACCTGAGCCCCAACGGCATTCTGCACATTGCGTGTTTTATCACGCTGTGCGAATGCTACTTGGGGACTCGGCCACATTGGGGGCTATGGAAGAAGATCTTCACGGTGAAGGCCCAACCGATCAAAGCCGGCGGCCGACTGTCCATCTGCAGGGGAGCCGGCATCCAGGTCAAAGCCGACGCCAAGTACTTCAAGTTGCAGCTGCCGGATACCGTTCGGAGGTGGCAGGACGGGTGGTTCTACTGCCCGGATGAGCGCACACCGAGTGGCCACGAAGGGCTTCCTCTGTACGTTGAAGGTCCTCCCGAGTGGCTAAAGCGTTGGAGCGCCAAGCCTTCCAGCGAAGAGATGCTCGAAGTCGATCGACTCTTGAAGAGGATCGCAAGACTCCAGGAGAAGGGACTCACAGGCCCCGACCTCATCGCCACCTGGCTGACTCGGCGTATCCAGCCTCTCCAAGCCCGGGCGCACCCGATGTGGGAGTACTCGGGCCACCACGATCCAACGAGAGTGTCATCGGAGGATCTTTCGGACGAGAATTTCTTGGAGCTCTTCAAGAATTTGACAAAAGAACGAACCGGGCTCACTCGGGCGCCCAAAGTGACTCCATACTCGAGAGTCAACCCTCCACCGACTGTAAGTGACTTGTACTCCGAGTCGGGTTCTTAAAGTTTATTGTTTATTTGCTTCTGCTAACACCAAGTCTTTTTATGCTGCAGAACTACCTCAACTTCAACTCCATGCCGCCTCTCCCCGAGCAAGACTCGGCTCCAGCGGCGTTGGATGACGCAGAAGTCGAGGAAGAGCCAGCCCAGACGGAGAGTGGCATCCAGATCGACTCGGATTCCGAGTCGGGAGGGTCTGGATACCAAGTCGTCAAGCGGGGGTGTGATGACGACGCCTCCGGATCCACGTCCTTGCAGGCGGAGGCAGAGCCGGCCTAGACGGAGTCGGCTGCCAAACGGGCCTGAACCGCATCTTCCGGCTCCGTCGCCCAGGTTTCGGCTCCTGCCCAAGCCGCGTCAGCCAGCCGCATGGCGCAGGCTTTGGCCCCTGCACGAGCCGCACCTGCCGGCCACGTGGCACAGGCTCCGACTCCTGCTGCCAAGTCGAGTGTGCCTCGGCCGACTCCTGCCAGCTCCTCCGGGGGTCCACCCGCCCCGGGGAAACCGAAGAAGATGATCCCTACGACCACCAGGTACAAGTCCTTGTGCCTCATGCCCCAGTTGAAGTAGGTTGATGAAGATACTGAAGTCGGTTGTGCTTTTTGCTTTGCAGGGTTCAGAAGAAGCTCTCTGACAAAGAAGGCTCTTCATCCGGCGCACCGGCGGCCCCGACTCCAATCCCGCCGCCAAAATCGGCTCCCCCGACTCCGGCTACAACAGAGCCCGGTGCTTCGGGACCCGCCATCTCCGCTGAGGCAACGGAGTCAATTGAGGGTGCCGCGCCTTCCGCGACTCCGACTGCAGCTGCGCCTCCGGCTGCGACTGCTTCGAGCACACCACAGCCGGATGCTCCTATGCCACAGCCTGCTGCACTCATCGAGGTACCGGAGCCAGATGTGGGCACCGGGTCAGCGCTTCAGCCTGCCGCACCCGCTGAGGTGCAGGAGTTGGACGTGGGCGTCGGGTCAACCGAGGCCCCAGCTAACAACCCGCAGCTCCAGTCTACTTCCGCCAGCGAGAAGACAACGGAGCCGGCGGCTGCAGCTGGTGCCGACTCCTCCGAGCTGGCGAGCGGACCCGGAGGCCAGGTCGTCACCGAGTCGCCCCGGGTTGTCGAACAGAGCCAAGCCCGGCTCCGACTCCGGCGACTGAAGAGCTGGCGCCGGCTCCATGCGCTGCTACTGCCGAGTTGCGGCACGGGGGATTTGGCGGTTGCGGAAGAAGCCGCCAACCGCGTCGCTGCCCTTAGCTCCAAGCTAAGGGACTTCGCCGACGCGGCCAAGTCCCTGGCAGACCCGGCCGAGGTCCTAGAATCCTCCGTTGGGGTAAGTTGTCTTCGTACTTTGCTTTTTTCTTAACACTAGGAGCACGTTCAGTGCACCCAGTGGGTGTAGCCCCCGAATCTCCGACCGACTGATTGAGTCGGTTGGAGACTTATAAATTCGGGTACTAACAAATGTTTTTCTTGATCAGGCTGCAATCCGACTGGGCGGAAATGGCTCGGTCCTTATGGAAAGGAATGCCTCCTTGGAGAAGGCACTGGAGGAGGAGAGGGCCAAGAGTCGGCAGCTCGAAGAGAAGCTCGCCGCCCTCAAGAGTAAGTGTCCAGGTCCCCAGTTCCTTTGCCCTTGAAGTCTTTTCTAGTTCTGACTTGATTGAGTCGGCAGACATCGAGGCTAAAAATGCCCAACTCAAGAAAGAAGTGAACTCAAGGCTCCCGGCGGAAAAAGTTTCTCAAATGCTCGACGCCAAAGAGGCCGAGCATGCAGGCAAGATGCGCGAAGTTCACGATCAACTGAAAGCCGCCACCAAGCTGAAGTCAGATTACGACAAGCTGGCGAAGCAGTACGAGCAATCGCATACATCGAATAAGAAGCTGCAGACGTCCATCGACAACTTCGCCAAGAAGATGGAGGAGTCGGATAAGCGACACGCCGCAACCATTGCCAACTGGGAGAAACGCGAGGCGGAGCTCATAAGCCAACTCAAGAAGGCTAATGAGACTCTACTCGGTAAGCCCCCGAGTCCCTTGCTTCTTTCTTTTTGCACGCTTCTTTGTTCATTTCCTTTGCAATAATTTGTACCCAGATGCTTGCCCAGAGCTGGAGGAGCGAACAAGACACGTGGCACTCCGACTCCGCATACTATCTGAGCCGGCAAGATCAGCTCTCGACGCACTTTGGACACCAGAACTGATGTCCGATTGCGTCGTGACTATGGAGGACCGACTCCTCCAAGTCAAGAGCTTAGTGCAAAACTTGAAGTCAGCTGCCCAAGGCCTCTGCACCAAGCTCTGGCCTGGGGAAGAACCGGGTTCCAGCATCTTCGCACTCGCCGATAAGCTCTCGCAGGGCCCGGCGGAGGTTGAAGAGTGGAAGGAGTTGGCAGCCCGCTCGGGAGCCGGCATGGCGCTGGCAATGGTGTTGGCACACCATCCCGACGCGGATGTCGACAACATCTCCGCTAGTGCCCCCGTCGACGAGGAAGGGCAGTCGGTGAATCCTTTGGAGCTTCTACCCCGAGTCCGCGCCGCCGCCAGCCGGATCGCCAGCTTTACCGACCTGGAGGAGCGCGTAGAAGCGACTCCAGAAGAAAAAAAAATCATGTAATATCTCTCGGTATGCCGAGTAGACAAAATATAAAAACTTTTGCAATGGATAAAGATGTTTTTCAATTCATTCTGACAAGTTATTTTGCATAAGTTGTTTGTTTGCACAAGTTATTTGAGTCGTCCGATTTTGTTTTTTCCGCCAAGTCGGATCCTTTCGCGTGCAGGCCGACCTTTAGCTTTTGCTCTTGCCAACCGGACAGCCGAGTTGCGACTGTAGTTGGGGACGAAGAGTGGGCCTTACGTACCGTACACGTTTACTTAGACGCTCGTATAGAAACAAAGTTAGGAGATTTGAAATAACTTGCACCGAGTGATAAATCACCCAGTGGGTTTGAGGTAGCTTCCGGGGATTGCCCGAGGTGAAGCTACTCGGTTTTTTTTAGACATAGCCCCCGGGGGTGGCCCAAGGGAACATAGTCAGAAAATGAAAGATAAATGAACAAAATGCTTCCCGAGTGCCACTCGAAGGAAACAAAAATTTATTCATTATAAAACGATGAACTGTTTGAAGTACAAAGTTTAAGTGTAGAAAGGACGCAGCTGTGCGATGTTCCAAGTTCGTTCGGTGACCGCGCCGGTTGCCGGGTCCTCCAATCGGTATGCGCCGTTGTGAAGCACCTGGCTGATGATGAAGGGACCTTCCCAAGGCGAAGACAATTTGTGCATGCCCGCCTTGTCTTGGATCAGTCGGAGGACCAGATCACCCTTGTTGAAGACTCGGCCTCGAACTTGCCGACTGTGGTAACGGCGTAAGTTCTGTTGATAGATAGCCGAACGCGAGAGGGCGAGTTCCCGCGCTTCTTCTAGGAGATCTAGGTCATCTTGTCGTGCCGACTCGGCATCCTTTTCCACGTATGCTGCGACTCGCGGAGAGTCATGGAGGATGTCACTCGGCAGGACAGCTTCAGTTCCGTAAACCATGAAGAACGGCGTGTAGCCAGTCGACTGGTTTGGAGTCGTCCTTAAGCTCCAAAGGACGGATCGAAGTTCATCGATCCAGGAGCCGGCGGCCCGTTTCAGCGGGACTAACAACCGGGGCTTGATGCCTTGGAGAATTAAAGCATTAGGACGTTCGACTTGGCCGTTTGATTGTGGATGAGCCACAGAGGCATAATCGATCCGAATCCCATGATCCCGACAGAAGTGGCGGAGACTTCAGCAGTGAAGTTCTTGCCGTTGTTGGTGATGATGCTGTGGGAAATTCCGAATCGAAAAATGACTCCCTTTATGAAGTTGACGGCAGTCGGACCATCAAGCTTCATGATTGGCTTGGCTTCAATCCACTTCGTGAACTTGTCCACGGCCACGAGGAGATGAGTGAAACCTCCCCGGGCTGTTTTAAGTGGCCCCACCATGTCGAGTCCCCACACAGCAAAAGGCCATGTGATCGGAATGGTCTTGAGCGCAGTAGCTGGCATGTGTATTTGACGAGCATAGCGCTGACATCCTTCACAAGTTCGGACGAGTTCCTCGGCATCAGCATGCGCGCTGAGCCAGAAGAAACCGTGTCGAAAGGCTTTGGCGACCAAGGCTCTTGATGAAGCATGGTGACCGCAGAGTCCCGAGTGGATTTCCTCAAGCAGTGTTCGGCCTTCTTCCGGCCAAATGTAGCGCTGGAAGATTCCAGTGGTGCTGCGCTTATAGAGCTCACCATTGATGATGGTATAAGCTCGAGCGCGGCACACGATGCGGCGTGCCTCAGTCGGATCTTCAGGGAGCTCCTTGCGCAAGAGGTATGCAAGGAATGGCTGAGTCTAGAGAGGAATGACCGCTAAGACGTCTTCTTGGGTCGGTTGAGCCGGTTCTAGGTCTGATGACCCGGCCTCCGACGACTCGGTTGCCGACTCCAACTTGACGGATGGCTGGAAAAGCTGCTGAAGGAACACTCCAGGTGGGACCTTTTCTCGAGCTGAGCTGATCCGGGCAAGGGAGTCGGCTGCTTCATTATCCGCTCGTCGAACATGGTGAAGTTCGAGGCCATCAAAGTGTCCTTCCAGCCGGCGCACAGCGGCACAATATGCCGCCATGGTAGGATCCTTGGCGTCCCAAGCCTTCATTACTTGCTGCACCACCAGATCCGAGTCGCCGCGATAAAGAAGTCAGCGAATGCCGAGTGAAACTGTGATGCGCAAGCCATGCATTAACGCCTCGTATTCTGCAACGTTGTTGGAAGCAGCGAAATGGATCTACAGCACGTAATTCAACTTGTCGCCCTTGGGGGAGATCAGCACGACTCCAGCCCTCGTGCCCGCAAGCATCTTCGAGCCGTCGAAGTACATGACCTAGTGCTCCATATGCACCTGAGTCGGATGGGCCTGGCTCTCGGTCCACTCGACGAGGAAGTCTGCCAGAGCCTGCAACTTGATTGCCTTGCGAGGCTCGTAGCTGATGTCATGCGGCATAAGCTCTATTGCCCACTTAGTGACTCGGCCCATGGCATCTCGATTGTTGATGATGTCAGACAAAGGGGCATGACTCACCACGGTGACCGAGTGGGCTTGAAAGTAGTGCACCAACTTCCGAGTCGCTAGAAACACGCCATAGACTAGATTCGGGTAGTGCGGGTAGCGTTGCTTCGACTCAGAAAGGACTTCGCTGATGTAGTAGACGGGTCGCTGTACCTTCTGGACTCGGCCTTCTTCTGCACGCTCCACCACTAGAACAACGCTAACCACTTGATTCGTGGTCGCGATGTACAGCAGCATGGGCTCACCCTCCATTGGTGCAACGAGAACCGGAGGCATTGACAGAAGACGCTTGAGATCTTCGAAGGCTTGCTGAGCTTCACTCGTCCACTCAAAGGAATCAGACTTCTTGAGAAGTCGGTAAAAAGGCAAAGCCTTCTCACCGAGTCGGGCAATGAACCGACTTAGAGCAGCCACGCACCCGGTTAAGCGCTGGACAGACTTCAGATCCTTCGGCTTTCCCATCTTGATGATGGCGTCAAGTTTTTCCGGGTTCGCTTCGATTCCTCGCTCGGAAACGATAAAACCGAGTAACTTGCCAGCCGAAACTCCGAAGACACACTTCTCCGGGTTGAGCTTCATGTCGAACCTCCTGAGATTGGCGAAAGTTTCGGCCAAGTCGGTCAAGAGGTCCGCGGTCTTTTTTGTCTTTATCACGATGTCATCGATGTAAGCCCGGACATTTCTGCCTATCTGGTCATGCAAACACTTTTGCATACAACGTTGATATGTAGCGCCTGTATTTTTCAAACCAAAAGGCATCGTGATGTAATAAAAAGCCCCAAACGGGGTAATGAAAGCAGTTTTTATTTGATCAGACTCTTTCATTTTGATCTGGTGGTAGCCTGAATAGGCATCCAGAAAACACAAACGCTCGCAACCGACTGTGGAGTTGACGACTTGATCCACTCGGGGTAAGGCGAACGGGTCCTTGGGGCATGCTTTGTTTAAGGACGTGTAGTCCATGCACATGCGCCAAGTTTTGTTTTTCTTAAGAACCAGGACCGGGTTTGCCAACCAGTCCGGGTGAAGAACATCTTTGATGAACCCGGCTGTGAGGAGTCGGGTGATTTCTTCTCCGATTGCCTTGCGCCGGTCTTCAGCGAAGCGACGGAGAGCCTGCTTCACTGGCTTTGCATCTTTGGCGACGTTGAGGGAGTGCTCGGTGAACTTCCTTGGAACACCCGGCATGTCAGCTGGCTTCCATGCGAAGATGTTCCAATTCTCACGAAGGAAGTCGACGAGCGCGCCTTCCTATTTGGCCTCGAGGTCAGTCCCGACCTGGACCGTCTTGGACGGGTCCTCAGGATGGACCTGGACACGCTTAGTGTCCTTGGCCGACTGGAAGGCGGACTCGGTTGCCGCCTTCTTGCAAGGTGGAGGTTGGTCCGAGTCGACGGACGCCTGGATGTTCTCCAGCTCCTGAGCCGCGATCAGGGACTCGGCTATGTCCGCACTGGCGAGATCGCACTCATTGGAGCGCTCAAAGTCGCCAGTGATGGTGATGACGCCTTTGGGACCCGGCATCTTCAGCTTCAAGTACGTGTAGCACGGCCTAGCCATGAATTTGGCGTAAGCCGGCCGACCAAAGATCGCATGGTATGCGCTCTTAAAGCCGACTACCTCGAAGGTCAATGTCTCGACCCGGAAGTTGTTCGGCTCGCCGAACACAACTTCCAGGGAGATCTGACCCAGAGGCTTGGCACACTTCCCAGGAACTATTCCGTGGAAGGAAGTGTTACTGGGGCGAAGCTGGGTCTCTGGCACCTGCATCTTCTTCAGGGTGTCCATGAAGATGATGTTGATGCTGGAGCCCCCGTCCATCAGGACTTTGCGGAGCTTGAATCCGCCGACCTGTGGATCCACCACCAAAGGATGCTTGCCGGGTTGAGGGACCCGGTCCGGGTGGTCGAGTCGGCTGAATCCGACTGGCACCTCAGACCAGTCCAGCCATTGAGGGACAGCCGGCACCGTCGCGTTGACCTCGCGACAGCGTAGCTTCCGACCCCTTTTGGAGTCGGATCCCTGAAAAATCATGAGGACCCCCCTTTGAGGGGGATACTGCGCGGCACCGCCACCTGCAGCGGAGCCTCCTTCTCCGCCGTCTTTCGGCTCGGGCTACTTTTCCTCCCGGAGGCGCTGCAGGAAGCTGCACTCCCGGGTCGAGTGCCCCGCCTGATAATTGGCGGTACTATGGAAAGAGCAGGGCCTGTCAAGGACCTCCTCAAAGGTAAGTTTTGGCGCCTTGCGCTGTTGCCAAGGGCGCTCTTTCTTTTGGCCAGTGTCACCGCGCTGGGGGCCACGCTCAGCGGCCGCAACCAGGTCGGCTCCACTGACCCCGTCTCCGCCGCCTGCCTTCCGCTTCGGGGGCCGATTGTCCGCACGCTTCCGACCTGAGTCGGCGGGGACCTTCCGGCTTGAAGACTCGGCTTTTCCCTTGCCTTTGTCTTCGTACCGCATCGCCTCTTCACCCGTCGCGTACTTACTGGCGACTTCCATGAGTCGGCCCATGGTCTGAATGTTAGACTGGGCCAGCTTGTGTTTGAGGAGCTCGTATTTGACTCCCTGGGAAAAGGCCTGAATGGCCTGCGTCTCGGTGACGTCTTCGATCGAGTTGCGCAGCCGAGTCCAACGCTGGATATAATCGTGGACCCACTCGCCTTTCTCCTGGACGCAGAGCCACAGGTCTTGGGCGTTCCCAGGGCGCTTATACGTGCCCTCAAAGTTCTTGACGAAGGCCTCTTGGAGGTCCCTCTAGTCGTAGATGCTATCTTTGGGCAGGCTGTTAAGCCATGCCCGAGCCGACCCTTCCAGCATCAGGGGTAGGCTTCGGAGGGCGACACGCTCGTTGCCTCCTCCTATGTTGCAGGCGACCAAGTAGTCGGCAAGCCAAGTTTCCGGCTTGGCTGTGCCATCATACTTGTCTACACCGCTGGCGATCTGGAACCGGTCCGGGAACGGCTCGGACCGAATCCGCCTGCTGAAGCAAAGCGGTCCGGTGGAGGCAGAGCCACCCGGCTGGTTGACTTCGCCAGCGCGTCGTTCGGCCCGCACCCGGGCTGCCCGTCGTCCCTCGATGTCGTCATGAGCATCACGGGCGTCGTTTGCTCGGAGGGAGCCGGCTTGTCGCCGCTCAGCTTGGAGTCAGTTGATCTCCTAGCGAGCATCAGGCTGATTTGTGGACCGACTCGGCTGCGACGAGCCAGCTGTAATGAGGCGACTTGGAGTCGCCGAAGACCAACTCCGAGTTGCTTGGGAGGCCAGTCGGTCGCTGACCGGCCCGGCCTCATTTTGCTGTTCCACCGCCGTCTTCATCAATGCGACGACTTGGCGGTGGATTTCTGCCGCGGGGCCATCTGCCGGGGGCGGCAGTGAGTCGGCCAGCGCGGCCGCCGTGAAGAGGTTTTGAGCTGGTGTCTGGTATACAGGGACACCATCCTGCTCTTGCCTGAAGAGTAGGGCCCGAGTAGCCCGGCTCCTCCGGGCGGCTGAAGAGACTCGCCGATTCGTGCGACTGCGCGAACCGTGAAGCTCATTCGGTTGCCGTTCTCGCTGTTCGAGGGCCGCCCGCTCTTGATCGAGGCGCTCTCGCTCAGCAAGGAGGGCTCGCCGAGAGGCCTCCAAGGCCCTCTCGGCCTCCGACTGCCCTTCGATGGGAGTCAGCAAGTGTGCGTGCGTTGCCCTGGCTGTTGCGGCAGACGTGCCCGCGTCATCCGCGCCACCGGGTCTGACCACGTACACTTCAGCCGAAGCGGTGTGGCTGTGCATACTTTCGCCCTCGTCGGATTCATCAGAATCCAAGAGAGGGAGAAGTGATTCGGCGCCCACCATGGCGACGAATTGGGGGCGCTCCACATCATTGTCCGATGCAGAAGGAGATTCGAGCCGGAGCTCTGACCTCGCTTCCACCGTGAGGCAGGGATGCGGGTCTTGAAGGCGCAGCTGGCCGAAGGCATCGGCCACAAAGTGAAGGCCGCCGAAGATGAACTCCGAGCCTTCGGGGTGCGTGGCAAGCGACATATCGCCGGCGTCAAGCTTGCCGCCGGTGGTTGGAGAAGATCCCGTCTGGATCGAGGCTCCAATGCACGCCTCCCCTACCTGGCGCGCCAACTGTCGCGGGGAATTCGCGGCAATATTCATTTGTAGTAGGGTTTTTGGGGATGCGTGTAAGGAAGATCTAGGCGGTGCACACAAGGATTTTACCCAGGTTCAGGCCCTCCAATGGCGGAGGTAATACCCTACTCCTGCTGTATGTATTAAGATTCTTGCGTGAAAAAGAGAGTACAAAAGGTTGAAGATGAAGCTAGTAAAAGCTCAGAGTGTCTAGAATCTAGAGATCAGAGAGCGTAGAGTCCAGCCCCCCTCTGCATGGGGTGCTCTGCCTTATATAGGCCTGTACGTCAGCTGACTCGGCCAGTCGGCTGAGCTACAGTAACTGCCTAAATTTACTGGTATTTACATCGTGTAACCGCCCGAGTAACGCCAGCCTTCATGTTGGTTGAAACGCACGCCTTGATGAGTCGTAACGCCTGTCTTAATGGCACCCGGACGTTGTACTGTTGCGGGCCTTTCTTGGGCCTTCATCCGAGTGGGCCTGCCTAAGCCTATTGGGCCGACTCGCTGTGTTGGGTCTACCCGGATGGGCTCCCCTCGTCAATATAGATTCTTCTTCGAACTGTAAACATGCAGAACTCTTGTTAGTGTGTGAAGTGTTCCATTATACATCTCTAGTGTAATAGTTCACACCTCAGTGACTATATACCCCTTGTAATCTGCTAAGTGAATAGTCCATGCACTAGGCATAGAGATTCTTTGTCAAACATCTCCATCACCAAACATATATGGAAAAAACATCCTGAATCTAGTATCCATTCATGAGAAGTGCCTGGTTGACTAACAACAAGTATGACAGAATCACCTTTTACTACCGCAATTGAGCATGCACTCTTCATTTCTTCAAACTTGTACAATCTTTTATCATATGACCTTCCTCATCACATAGATAGCATATGTGTCTACCCTTGTTCTTACCCTTCTTCTCGTGACTCTTTCTTTTGCCTATAGCATCTACGATAGTCAATGCTTGTCACCTGAGGATAAAGATTTTGATGACTTTTTCAAGGACTCCGCCTCCAATAGATATGCAACTGCCTCATTGAAGTTGGAAGTATTTTTCTTGACAAGAATATTCATCACCAATTGCTATCATGATGGTGGTAGAGATGAAGCCATTAACACACCTTGCCGTTCTCCTCGATTTTCTTTAGCCGGCTGCATGACAAGCTTGTTTAAGGCATTGAGATGGTGGATGAACTGTGTGCCTTCCTTCGTGTGCATCCCGAACAGCTACTGCTTTAGCACCCACCGGTTTGTCAGCGATTTTAACATGTAAAATTCTTCTAGATCACTCGATAATTTCTTCAGTGAATTCTTTTTATCAATATTTTACCTAATCAAAGAGATACAAACAGATTGTATTGACTGCCTTCCGCTCCATCACCTTCCAGTCTCCATTGGATGTCCCAGCTGGTTTGTGCCTTTCATGACCATCGATTAGCTCTTGTTGAACAAGAACATCATTCACCACACATAACTACAAGCTGAAGTTTCCACCACCGTCAAATTTCTCTACTTGATTCCACATTATTGACATCACTCTTGATTACGTGCCACCTGATGTCTTGCTGACCTTCTCATAAATCTGATTAATCTGGCTTGGCTTTGATACCTCTTGTTATACTATAATACCCGTTCTTATGCGCAGTATGCCCCAGATCCGATCAGAGTTTGTGAGATATGGCACAAGTGTGTATAATATCAAGAACGAAGTAGATAAACCCATAGAGAGTACCAAAATAATGATGATGAAAAATCATGGTAAAAGAGAAAAGATTTGGTGAAACCGAACATGAATTCTCTAAACACGGCGTCAAAAGAGTACAAAGGATTATCACTCTCTCACAACCCTCTCACACCTTTTAGGACGCTTGAATCCTTACTCTATATAAGAATCTAGTGCTTAGGAAGCATAAGTCTCTCTTTCTTACATCTTGCTCTTTGATTGTTTGATTGTTTGGATTGTGTCCCTATAGCCATTCCCTCATGGGTTTATATAGATTCTTGTTTGGTCTCTTTTAAAATAAAGAGGTCTTTGAATTCTTGTAGGTTTCTTTTATGATTTCTTTTATAGCATACATTTTTGAATCCTTACAGGTTAGGGTATGAGTCATTTTTTCTTGACACGGTGAACTTAGGAATGGTTAGTTGGTAATCCAACAGCCCATGTATCTCCTGTAAAAGGGCGATTCGGCTGTTTAATTTGAAGACGTATTCACGCCGATTGGACAGCACTTTCAAAGCATGTAGAGTTTAACCAGAAACGCTGCACTTGTAGCAACAATACTAACATTGTATCCAAATAGATCCATTGTCACGCAGAGAAATTATTCTTCAGCTCTGAGCATAAATTCTAGCTAGATAACTGCAAGCGTGGCTACGGCGGGGCCAGTGGCTCTCCCTGTTCTAGAGCTTGATGGATGAGGCAGGGTCCGATGGGTTGTCATCGGCGGGGGATGGCGCTACGACGTCACAGCTGGTTCGCGATGCCCTAGAGGCTGGCTACTCGCTGTAGGATGCCACCGTGGCCGCTGTCAACTACGCTCCGGTGTCCCACAACCATGCATCGTCGCGCGATCGGGCAAACTTTTAGCTATGTTTTTTAGAGCCTTATAATGCCCAACCTCATTGACCAATGAAATATATATTGGCTGTTTTCAATGAAAAAGTAAAAGAAAGAAACAAAGCGTGGAGCATTTACACGCATACTATTGTGTATCCAGCTACAAACTTTTAATGGCAGGACGTCAAAACAAACAATAAAGGAAGGGCTATTCCATCCACATGCTCGGATGTCCACATAATTGGGCTCAAACAATAGGGTGTTGCCACGATGTCAACACTATGGCACTTGAAGGTCCCAAAAGAGGGCACGTAATGATCCTTTTATCATCCCCAAACCGTGCTTGTTCCCTTCAGAAAATCGTCAGATCTCATCCCAAGTGTCCCTCTCATCGTCTTCCCTGAGTTTGCGAGAGTGTATGCATATTCTTCTGTATCTAAGCGTATACAGATATACACATCTCACGCTCTTGATGCTTGATCCGATGAAGAGAAGCTGAACCCAGAGGAGTGTCACTGAGAACACAAGTGCAGATGCAAATAAATGGTAAACTACTGCAGATTGTTGGATCGCAGTTGTGTTCTCAGGTCACCCCTTTGGGCTGCTTCCCTTTATTCAACGGCCAAATTGGGATGGCATTCTGACGAGGTGTGCCTTATGCCTGCATTCTCCTGGTAAGGCGGTATATATCCACTGTTTTTCTTACCTTGTTCACCACAGTATTTTCTCTCTCTTTTTCTTTGTTAGTATTTTTTCAGTTAGCAGCAGCATGTGCCATCGGCTGATATGTTCTTGTGCAGTGATTCATAATCGCCTCCTGTTATGGTTGCAGGACGCGACTCACTTCAGAACTACGGAGAACTTGTGAAAGGTCTTTGTAATGTGTCGTATTTTCTTACCGTGGGTTCAAGTTTCCTCTTGCATTCAGTTGGGACATCCTGGCGGGTGCGCCACCTCTGTCGGAGCAGGAGACCCGGCCTTGGGAGGAGGAGGCCCTGGCTCCAACGCCCGCATCACCTCCGCGGCTCCCAGCTGCTGCACCAGTTCTGCCGGAGCAGGAGGCTCCTGCACGTGCAGCCACCTCGCGGCCGGGGCAGGTAGCCGGAGCCGCGACCAATCCCGCGATGAAGGCCATGGTCGTGCTGCTGGAATCGGCTCCCAGCCTGTCCACGGGTAGCAATCTCGTGGCTGATCCTTTGGCGGGCGGTGCTCGACGTGTGAGCTCTCGTCTTGCTGTTATGCCGGATGCTGATGCCTCAACCATGGACAAAACTATACGACGAGCTAAGATCCGCAATCTTGAACTAACCTCAGTTATACCAGTTAATATTAGAAATTTTGATATTTCAATCCCTGATAGTACTATTGTTTGTACTGCTGCTACACTAGGTGTCTCGTTAGGTAGAAATAGTAAAGAGGTAGCTAGTTCGATTCATCGTATTAAGGATACTGAGATTGATCGGCTAGTATTGACGGTCCACAAAGTTAATAAAGTCAAGATCGTAGAAAAGGATTCCACGCATCTTAGTTTAACTTCATTGGATCATTTGTGTAGTGATCTAGTGGAGGAAGACACGAGAGTGCCAGGGACTTGTGTTGACCCTACGCCTATCCTGGGTAACGTACCTGGGGTTCGTAAAAAGCGTGCTAGCATGGTATGTCCTCATGGCCGCAGCAAAGCGTTACATAAAAAAGTGTCATCATGATGGGCATCTTCTGGAATAGTAGAGGATTTCGTAACCTAGCCAAACACAAGAGGAATGTCTTGACTTTGTTGCTCTCTTGGAGACAAGGCGAATGACTTTCTCCTAGGCTTGTCTGCTTCACCTGAGTCGGGGGTGAGGCTATGCCTGGCACGTTTTGCCGTCTCATGGCCAGTCCGGTGGCATACTTTTCGGAGTAAACACCGCACTTCTAGATATTCAGGCTGTAGAGGTCGGGGATTTCTTTGTGAAGTTCCAACTACAGTCTAAGGTGGATGATTTCCAATGGACACTTGTCACGTATATGGTGCTACCCAAGCTGAGCTCAAATCGGATTTCCTTGCAGAACTGGTACATACTTGCAACACCAAAATTCTACCATTATTAGTTGGTGGAGATTTCAGCATTATTTACCATCAAGATGAAATGAGTACCAATTTGTTTGATGCTCGATAGCCTTTTCTATTTAATTACCATAATTGAGAGCTTAGACTTGCAAGAGATTGCTCTCTCGGGTAGACAATTTACTTAGGCTAATTGGCGTGATTCACCAACCTACAAAAAATTAGATAGAGTTCTAATGTGTTCAGATTGGGAACAAAATTTCCGCCGGTTACGGTACGAGCTCTGCAGAGAGCGTTCTTTGACCATACCCCCCCTTATTAGATACTAGGGTCGCGGCGCATCATGGTAACTAATCACTCTTTAAGTTTGAGCTGGCCTGGCTATCCAGGGAGGATTTTCATAACTTCGTAGCTCATAATTGGAATGAGCAAACTAAGTCAACCTCCCCAATTAACCGGTGGCAGGAAACCATCCGGCGCTTAAGGCAAGCTCTTAGGGACTAGGGTTAAGAATTGTCTTGAAGAGATTCAAAACAATATCACAAAAGAGCTTAGCAAACCAATTCATGAATTACAAAGCCTTGAATGATCAGGCAATCCATATTGAGTATATAAGTCCTGAGCTGCCGTCTGCAAGCGGTTGCACCCCATAGTATGACACACATCCGGCCTTTGCAGTAACAACCACATACGGATTTAATGGATAGCTTGATGGATGACTTGCAAAAAAAGGAAGCTTTTCGATTGTTAAAAGCCACATCATTGTGATAACGCACAGAGACCAATAGAAGACACAAACACCTACAAGTATTTGTGACCATGTACATTGATCTAAACCCCTAGCCGATCCCCAAACATATTTGGGATACTGCACCAAGCTTGACAGGCTAATCTACACTCAATGAAGAGGTGTTGTATAGTCTCATCCTGACTATAGTGACTATATTGTTTACTGCTCTCCCATTTGCGTTTGCAAAGATTATCTTTTGTGAGAAATACCCCCTGGCAAAGATACCATATGATGATATTTATACGAAGGGATAGTTTGAGCTTCCAAATGTGTTTATGCCGAAACCTGCAGTGGGTGTCAATCAAGGTTGCATCCATAGACTGGACCAAAAACTGTCTTGAGACATGAAGCTTCCAGTGGAACACATCTGAATCGTGATTGAGCATGACATTAGCGAGGCGCTGGACAAGGTCATTCCAAGCTACTAATTTGGGACCCACAATATAGCCCGACGAAAGCTAACATTAAGCGGTGTAGTATTCAAAACTTCCACCACAGTAACATGTCGTCTTCGGACAATGCTATACAAAGAGGGGTATTGTGTGCTTAGAGACCTATCCCCAAGCCAAATGTCATTCCAGAAATGAATGGAATGTCCATTGTTCAAAATAAAATAGTCGAGTTAAAGGAACTGGTCCTTAATACGCATTAGGCCAGACCAAAACTGGGACTCCCCTGGTTTACCACAGCACTAAGTGAGGGTTTTGGACCATAAGTATTTATTCCGGAGCAACTCTTGCCAAGCCCCATCATCATTTAGCAATTTAAAAAGCCACTTGCTTAATAAACATTGATTTTTGAGTACAAGATCTTGGATACCAAGTCCACCTTGATCTTTGGGATGGCATATGACATTCCATTTAGTCAACCTATATTTCTTTTTATGCTCATCGCTTTGACAAAAAAAATGTGAGCGATAGAAGTCCAATCTTCACTATATCCCTTTGGTATTTGCAAAAAGGAGAGCATGAACATAGGTAAGCTTGAGAGGACAGAATTGAGAAGAACTAAACGTCTGCCATATGACAAGTTCTTTCCTTCCATCTACTCAAGCGATACTTAAAACGGTCTTGAACACCTTTCTAGTCCTTATTGCACAAACTGCGATAATGAATTGGGACACCGAGATATTTAATGAGCCTCATGTTCCTTTGCTTGAACAAAGCAAAGAGTTCACTTTTATGAAAGTTGATCTTTAGGCCCAATAGCTATTCAAAAACACATAGAATCAGCTTCATCATTTTGGCCTCTTCAAAATCATTTTTCGTAAAGATAATTGTGCCATTGGCATATTGCAATATCAAGAAACCAATCTCAACTAAGTGAGGTACTAGGATCATGAGTATCCCCTCCTCCTTTGCTCTTTGGAGTAGGATGGCAACCATATCTTCGATGGCATTGAAAAGGATAGGAGACAGTGCGTCACCTTGACGAAGTCCTTTCTTTGTCTGGAAATAATGTCCAATGGCGTCATTGATCCGAATGCCCAAACTACACTTTGAGACAAAACTCTCCACCCATTTACACCATTGAGATGCAAAGCCTTTCACACGGAGAGTTTGTTGAAGAAACTGTTAATCAACCTTATCATATGTGTCAACGATTGGTAAACCGTGATCTTACGGTAGTCGTGAGACAGAGATACTTGTTGGGTAGGGACCTCTAGGGCACAAGGCCAAGATATCTGACGGCAAGGAAATGCCCTTTTTATACATGTTCGGGCCTCCTTCAGGATAACAACCCTACTGTTCGTATATATTGATCAAAAGAATATCTTACAAGGGATGTGTATATTAATGGCTATCCTAGACCTAATCGGAGGCTACTTCGACTAGTTCCACAGGGCTCGACTCTTTTGAGGCGGCGGGTCTTCTCGTGGGAGTCACTAGGGCTTCTGGATGGCTTCAGGCTCTAACTTGATCTTCTGAGACTTAAAGACTTGTTGGACCTGAAAGACTTCTCCGATCTCAAAAGACCTGTCCTTCCCTGTGGGATTGCTGATCCTTTTATAAGGGGCTCCCCGAGTCGTACCGGACATGGACTTATGCCCGAGTAGAACTCTGGCTTCCTAAACGTCGGGATTGACTTCCTAGTTTAAGGGGTGTCCGCCCTCCTTATGGGGGTTACCTTATCTTCTGGGGATCCTTACCGGATACGTATTCTTATTCCGATAATCCAGGAAATCATATACGAATACCTCCTTGTATATGGGATACTATACTATATATCGTCAAGCCCCCCATCAGTACGTGAAGTGAGGTCATGACTGTTCTGTAGAAAATATGCCCTTTTCGGGAAGCAACTCCAAGTAGGAGAAACCATGTACTTTTGTCGACAACGCTCCCGAGTACGTAATATCTCAACCGAGTAGTTGCAACATCCTTGTCGGGATAAACCGCTGAGTAGTCCAAGGCTTTTTCTGGGCTAGCTTGCCCGAGAAGCATCTTTGATTTAATTTGATCCGTCGATCACGGGCACGCGTTCGCCTGGTAGATTTCTAGGAAACCGAACCGTGGTGGCGAAATTTTTGCGTGGTAACGAAGAATCTTTCCTTTTTCTGCGCTACTGTTCGGCTGACGTTAACCAAAACGCAGCGCGCTCGTCGGGGTCGTGGGTTTGTCAGACCCTCGTTTTCCCGCGCACGCTGTCTCACATGCGGGAAAAGCAACTGTCCGCATGTAATGCGATGGAACAGATCGTGCCGTTAACTGTGCCCGGTCAGGCAAAAATCGAATCTCTTAAGAGACCGAGAGTTGGGGTTTTGCACGCATTACTCTCTGCCTTCTAGCATTTTCATCTCCTTCTTTGTGCCCCTGCTCCCAACCCCTCAATCATGGCGAGGTCTCTTCCATCTGAGAGCTCGTGGCCGCGTTCGGAGTTAATTCCGGTAAGACTTGCATCTTCACTGGAATTGACACTCATCCGATCGGCTCACCAAGCCGAGTTTCGCCCAGTTTGGAATGAGCAGATCCCCAAGCCCGACCCCGGATGGTTGATTATCTTCCTGAATTTCTTCCGGTGCGGATTTTTCTTTCCACCGTCCTATTTCTTGACCTCTGTTCTCCAATTCTATCGGATCGAGATAGTCAACCTCGACCCGGCTTCATTTACCAGGCTCAATGTGTTCGCTCATTTGTGCAAAGCTTTCCTTGGAGCCCATCCTTCCTTAGACTTTTTCAGGTACTACCATACTCTGGAGAGGATCGGGGAAAAGATCGTCGGAGGGGCCAGCGTCCGGCTACGAGAAGGGAAGAATGCAGAATACATTGATGTCAGCGGGATGAACTCTTTTCCAGGATGGGAAAGAGAACGGTGCTACTGCCGCCCATCCTCCGCCTTGGGTATCAAGTATTGGGGTTCTCCGTCCAAGTTGATATCCAGGTGGTCCGATGAGACAACGCTGGACTCTCGCCTTAGAAGAAAGATCAGCGAGATCATAGCTCTCAGGTCCCGTGGCCTGACATCCTTCGACGTTGCTTCTGACTTCATCAGGTGCGGGCTGTGTCCCATGCGATCGATGGAGACAGGTGCCTGGGTGATCACAGGCGACCCCTATCATAAGCATAGAAAGATGGGTACGACTCGTAGTTCTCTAAGGTTTTAGAAACCGAGTTATTCTGACCCCCTTTTTTTCCTTTAAGCAGCTCTCTCGGAGGCCGAAGTGCTCGAAAAGACAGCAATTCTCTTCTAGAAGACACCTTCACCGGGGCGTCGGGACATCCCTTTGTCGTTGCCCCTCTGGCCTCAACAAGAGCGGGAAGAAGTTCTTGTGGTAATCCCCTCTGATTTCGGGTATCTGCTGTTTCTTCCGAGTAGTACTAATGGCGGTGCTGCTCAGGTAAATATTTCCAGCGTGAAGGATGCGGGATCGTGGATCCTAGAGTGGGACCCTCCAACACTAGTCGGGAGCCGACCACTACCGAAGGTCACCCAGGCGGAGGTGTAAAGCCTACCGCAGGCGGTCCGGAGCAGATTAGGGAGCCTACGCACGAAGAGTCGGGGACCCCTGCGATAACCCTGGGACCAACCCCTCGGGCTTCCCTGGTAGGCTTCTCAGCCTTTTCGTCTTCTGGCAACACCCCTGATTTCTGATTGGGTGTTTTGCCTAAAAGGAAAAAACACGCGGAACATCTTCAGCCGGAGCCATGACCTCCCCTGCTCGGGAAGCAGTGACTTCATCGGCTCGGAGACCACGCTCCGTTTGCTTGAAGAGAGCGAGTTAATCTTCTTCATCTTCCTCTGTCGGTTTCCTCTCTGGCGACGCGGATGCTGAGTTGATTCGTAGGGACTCGTCCTCACCGGTCGCAGGACGACTGCCGCTAGCAGGCCCTCAATCCTCGTCGGGATCCAACCAGTCTGTAGCTCCGAAGAGGCGCTTGCCCACTCTCAGGCTACTACTTGGTCGGGGCTTGACTAGGAGGACCACCTCACCTCCTCCAGTCAAACTCCCGCCAACTCCTTGTCAGCCGGTTGAGGAGACTCCGGCAGAAAACGATCCGTTGGCGCTCATCGGGCCCCTGGTGGAGGTAAATGTTTCTACTTGCAAAAGCTCTTTTGTCGGGTGACCCCTTTTTCCTCTCTCACCTCGATGCTCTTCCCAGCGTGCCCAGGGCAGATGGCACTCCGCTTGTACCGAGATCCGGCAACTTCGGGACCAATCCGCCCGACTCTCCGACACCCTTTCCTAAGAGAGGGCGCGGGCTTCTTCTCTTGAGGAAAAGCTCTCATCGGTGGCGGATCGTCTCAAAATGGTATTGAAGACAGTCGGGGTGCCCTTACGAGCTACCGAGAGCTTCTCAGACCGGTTAGCGGAGTTGGATCAGGCTGCTGGCGCGGTGAAGGAAAACGTCGACTCTCGCGTTGTCCAAGAGCGACAAGCTGGGATGAAGGAAGCCGTGGCTGCGGCCTTGGTGCTCATCAGGGCACGAGATCCTGCCTTTGACCCGGAAACTCTAGCCGGCGAGTTCCTCGGGCGGGATGAGGCGGAGAACTGTCGCTACCTGGCGAAGGTGATGGAAGTAGCCCAAGTTTTTGTTGATCATTTGAACGCCCCGGGAAAAAGTATCCCGGAGGTCTAACTGTTGTAGCAAATCTTGTACTTCTGTAAAAATGTGTGCCAAACTGCGCGGGGTTTTTGTTGATACTTTCGCGGTTTTATGTGAGTTCCGACGAGTCTTTGTGTTTGACAACGTCATGCTCATCGTCCACTCCTATCCAGCCCCTAACTGTATACTCGAGTAGGCAGTCCTTAGGTCTTACACATAGAACTTCTGAAGTTGGTCAATGTTCCAGGAATTTATCAAGATTTAGCCATCGTTCATGGCTAATTTAAATGATCCTGGTTGAGTAACTTCGGCTATCATATAAGGGCCTTCCCATTTGGGGGAGAGCTTGTTGCTGTGACTCCTGTTCTAAACAAGTCGTAGAACGAGGTCGCCAACTTAGAGAGAGCGTTGTCGGATGTGTCGTTCATAGTAACGAAGGAGGTCTTGCTGATACTTGGTGGCTCGGAGTAAGGCCTGAGTCCGTTTCTCAAGGAAATTAAGGCCGTCCTCTTGTCGAGGGGTTTCTTCCTTGTCCATGTACAGCTCTACCCATGCTGATTTGAGCGCGAGCTCACAGGGGAGCACGGCCTCCGCCCCATAGACAAAAAAGAATGGTGTTTTGCCCGTGGCACGACAGGTGGTTGTCCGAAGTGCCCAAAGGACTAAGGGCAGCTCACGCACACATGCCTTTGCGTGCGCGGAGAGGCGATCGAAGACGCGGGTCTTCATGCCCTGGAGGAGAAGTCCATTGGCGCGCTCGACCTGCCCGTTGCTCTGTGGGCGTGCGATCGAGGCGTAGCATATTTTAGCACCGAGTCCGACGCAGTACTTGATAAACTCTACACTGGAAAACTGGGTGCCGTTGTCGGTTATAATCCTGCTCGAGACGTCGAATCTGGTCACAACATTCTTCATTATGAACCACTTGGGCGCCTCCGACGTGATCTGTACGACTGGTTCAGCCTCGATCCACTTAGTGAACGTGTCGATTGTGACAAATAGGAACTTGTAGCCCCCGGGTGAAACTGGGAAAGGTCCCAGGATATCCAGGCCCCATGTTGCGAAGGGCCATGACAAGGGAATTGTCTGTAATGCTTGGGCAGGATGATGAATGCATCTACGGTGAAATTGGCACTGACGGCATCGCTTCACTAACTCGCTCGCGTCACGGAGGGCTGTCGGCCAATAGAATCCTTGTCTAATGGCCTTTCCGACCAGGGTTCAGAAAGATGCATGCGCCCCGCACAACCCTCCTTGGATCTCCTCGAGTAGTTCTGTACCATGTTTCTGAGGTATACACCGCATGAGCACTCCGTGAGCTCCTCTACGATAGAGGACTCCATCGACCAGGGAGTACATCCTGGTGCGTCGGGCAAGCTGCTCGGATAGTGTATCGTCCTCAGGTGTTGTCCGATCGAGAAGGTATCTGCGGATGGGTTCTATCCATGAATCCTCAGGATCGAGGGGAGTGACGAGTCGGCCCGTTACTCCCCTTGGAGCGGGCTCCGGGTGGACATGGAGCTTGTGAGGAAGCCAAGCGAGCAAGACTATCGGCTCAGCAGTTGTCCTTTCTCGGGATGTACCGTATTTCGAGTCCAATAAATTTCTTCTCCAGCTTCCTTACCTCTGCCAGGTAAGCCGCCATGGTCAGGTCTGAGGTTTGATATTCCTTGGATACTTGTCTCGCTACCAGCTGTGACTTCTTTCGTTGTGTAAGGTCCAAGGTCCAAATATCTTCTTTCGCGGCTGGTGACTCGCCGGGGTGGTCGGGCTCCGACCATTCGGTGACGAAATCGGCGAGTACTTGAGACTTGATTGCGGTGCGACGCACGAAGTGGATGTCGAACTCTCCTAGCTCGACGGCCCACTTGGCGATTCGGCCAATAGCGTCGCGGTTGCGGAGAATCTTTCCTAGTGAGTAGGCGGTTGGGACGTAATGGTATGAGCCTGGAAGTAATGTTAAAGTTTGCGAGACGTGGTGAGTACCGTGTACAGGAGTTTCTGAACTAGAGGGTAACGTTCCTTGGGCCCGTGTAGAACCTCGTTGATGTAGTAGACCGGCTGTTAAACCTTCTCGCGTTGTTCTGGAGTCCCACGTTCCACCATTAATACTCCGCTAACTGCCGACGGACCAGCAACGATGTAGAGAAATAAGTCTTCTTCTGGGTTTGGCCTGACTAGCACGGGGGGGGTTGTTAAGTATTCCTTGAGGCTTTGGAATGCCTTTTCTGATTCTTCTGTCCACTCGAAGCCGTTGTGTTGCCGTAGGTGTTTGAAGAAGGGGTTTTCACGGTCTCCTAGTCAGGATATGAACCAGCTCATGGCTGCCATGCAACCCGTGAGTCTTTGGACGTCTCAGACTGATTTTGGTGACTTCATTTCTGTAATTGCTCGTATCCTGTCGGGATTCGCTTCGATTCCTCGGTGCGAAACCAAAACCCAAATAATTTTTCGGCGTTTACTCCGAAGGCGCATTTTTCTGGGTTTAGCATTATCCTGTTTCTTCGAAGGTTTGTGAAAGTTTCTAGTAAGTCCGAGAGCAAATCCTCCTTTTTCTTTGTTTTTACGACGAGATTATCGACGTAAGCTTCAATATTCCAACCGAGTTGGCTGTGGAGGGTGAGCTGTATTCCGTGTTGATATGTTGCGCCTGCGTTCTTTAATCCAAAATGCATCTTTGAGTAACAAAATACCCCAAATAGAGTTACAAAGGAGGTTTTCTCCTCGCCTTCCCGACACATGCTTATATGGTGATAACCGGAGTAGGCGTCGAGAAGGCTTAGATAGTCATATCGGGACGTAGAGTCTACTATCTGATCTATTCTAGGTAATGGAAATGCATCTTTCGGGCAGGCTTTGTTAAGGTTCGTGAAGTCGACGTACATTCGCCCCTTCCTGTTGGCTTTCTTTACCATGACAGGGTTAGCGAGCCATTCGGGGTGTTCGACTTCTCGGATAAAACCCGTCCTTCAGAAGCTTTTCAATCTCCAGTTTGATGGCTTCTTTCCGGTCAGGAGTGAACTGCCAGAGCTTTTATTTTACAGGCGTGGCGTCTGGACGGACTGCCAGCTCAATTACCTCCCTGGGGATTCCGGGCATATCGGATGGTTGCCATGCGAAAACATCCGAGTTGTCCCGGAGGAAGGTGATGAGCGAGAGTTACTGGTCTGAACCAAGAGTTGGGCCGATTTTGACCACCTTGGATGGTTCTGCTGAGTCCAAGGGAATGGTTTTTACTTCGCCGTGAGTTTTTATAGCCGTCTTGCCTTTGAAGAGGGTGTGTTCCTCACCCCCTTGAGGCATTTGCACGTGGTCGAGGCTATACTTGTCGCAGAGTAGTGCTTCCTGGGGAGAGCTCTTTATCGTGAGAACACCCTTGGGGCCGGGCATTTTCATGCACTGGTAGGCGTAGTGCGTTGCTGCCATAAACTTGGCCAGAGTTGGACGCCTCAAGATGGCATTGTATGCCGTCTCGAAGTCGACTACATCGAACAGGATCTTCTCTATTCGGAAATTCTCCGGTGTTCCGAAGGTAACTGGTAGTGTAACTTGCCCGATCAGTGTAGCCGATAAGCCTGGGACGATACCATGGAATGCTTGTGTCACCGTCTGGACTGACGATCGTAGCACTTGCATAGCATCGAGGGCGTTAGCGAATAGGATGTTGAGAGAGCTCCCTCCATCTATTAGCACCCTGGCACCTCGGCAGTTGTTGATTGTTGGTTCGACAACAATCGGGTATTGTCCTGGTCAAACACAGTTCTCGGGGCAGTCGGTTTGGTCGAAGGTGATCGTGACCTCTGACCACTTGACTGCCCGAGGGACTCGCGGTATATTCGCGAGAACTTCTCAGGCAATCGCCTTGTATTGCCTTTTCGACTCGTAGGAAGCCAAGCCCCCGAATATATGCTCAATTGCTCTGACATGCCCCTGGAATGGCTCAAGGGCGGAGTCATCGTCGGAAGTCATGTCCCGGCTGTTGTTTGCGACCTGCGGGTTTTCCTCGCGAAACTTCTCTCTTTCTTCCTTGAGGTGCTTCTTGAAGATGCGGTACTGACGGAGATCATGCGAATCGGTCTGGTGGAAGTCACACCAGAGTTTTCCTGTCTTGTCAGAGGAAGACGCCGGCTTGCCCTTGTTGCGTGGTCGCCAGGTACCCTTCTCGGGGAGATCGGCCAACACCTCATCAGTTTTAGACCTCTTCTCCCTGTTCCCTCCGGAGGATTTCTTCTTGCGCTTCGTTTTTGTTGAGTCGTCTCTGGTCTGGAGGGGAGACCTGGGCATCCTATTCTATTGCTGCTTGACGTAATGTAGGGTTTCCTCAGCACAGGCAGCTTTTTCGGCTAGGTCCATTAGCTGTGCCATTGTCTTTGGAGGATGCATGATCAGGTCGTGCATGCACATCTCGTTCCTACTGCCTCGAACAAAGGCGCGGATGACGTCCGATTCTGTTACTTCAGGAATAGTGTTGCGAACAGCACTAAACCGCTTGGTGAACTCTCAGAGAGTCTCGTCCGGGCGTTGGATGACTAGAAATAAGTCATCGACCCGACCGGGACGTGTGAATGTATCTTGGAAGTTTCCGATAAGCATGTCACAAAGCTGTCCCCAGGAGCGGATCGTTCCCGGGGGTAGGTTCGTCAACCAGGTGCTAGCTGCTCCTCTGAGAGCGGTTGGGAGGTAGTTGGCCATGACTTTCTCGTTCCCGCCTGTGGCCTCGATTATCGTAATATAGATCTGCAAGAACTCTGCAGGGTTCATGGTGCCATCGTACGACTGTAAGGCCCCAGGCTTGAAGCGAGATGACCAGCGCACATGTCGGAGCTCCTGGGACAGCGCTTGGCATCCATTGATGGTTCTCCGATAAGGCGTGTTCTCATCGCTGTTCGGGGTCGGAGATCGTCCCCGGCTGTTAGCGCGGTGCCTGTGGTCTCTCCGGGGTGGAGATTGTTCTCGCGGGTGCCTTTGGGATCGGCGCTCGTTGAGCTTGTCGCGGAGGTCGACATGATGTTCCTCCTGACGAGAGCTATTCCTAGGATGTCGTCCCTCTCCGTCTGGTTCCTCTTGTCGAAGAGGGGTCTTCACTCGGTTGGAGCTGTGTGTCAACGACTGGAATCGAGAAAACTCGGCTTGGGCTTGGGCGTGCTGTAGTTCAGCCCCCAGCCATTGTAGCCATTATATTCCATCAGGTGTCGTCAGATCTGCCGCCGGAGGTTGTGACAGCAGATTATGCACCTTGGCGAGTCTTCGAGCAGTCCGGGACACGTATTCCCCCGTTCCTTGATGGGTTCCGTTTGCCGCTGGCATATTCCCGTCTCCACGGGGAGTGGCCGTCGGGCTTCAATGTTGTGAGCCCCCATGCTGTTCCGGGTCCTCGAGATCTTCCCGACCGTCATGGATCGTGAGAACCACTTGAGGGTCTAGACTAGATGAGGTGTAGTTCCACTCCATCGTGTCTTCCTCATCAGTAGGGATATTGTGATCGGGATCTTGATCGTTTTGACGATCAGAGGTCGCAGGCGATAGTCCGGACATCAGGCTGGTCGATCCTGCCTGGGAATTGTCGGTTAGCACCAATGTTCCTCCGAAAGCCCTGGCGCACTCGGTCCTGAAGTGATCAGCTTCGCAATCCGAGTACTCACTAGGGGCGTATTCTCCAAGATCTATGCGGTCGATTGCCGGATACAGATCTATCTGGCCGAAGTTGTCGTAGAAGCCCAGATCTGAGTACCCGGTACGTTGCATGAGAGCGATTGGATCCCCCGCCGAACCCGCTTCCTCCTCCTTGGGTCGAATCGAGGAAGGCCGTGCGGTCGGCGTCATGGGCTGATCGCGACTAGTTGCACATCTTGTCGACTCTGATACTTCCTTAACGGCTTGAGCCGGAGAGGTCCCCACGGTTGGCGCCATCTGTCGATGATTGGTACACCGCCGATCTTACGATAGTCGTGAGACAGAGATACTTGTTGGGTAGGGACCTCTGGGGCACAAGGCCAAGATATCTGATGGCAAGGAAATGCCCTTTCTATACAGGTTTAGGCCTCCCTCAAGATAACAACCCTACATGTTGTTCGTATATGTTGATCAAAAGAGTATCTTACAAGGGATGTGTATATTAGTGGCTATCCCAGACCTAATCGGAGGCTACTTCGACTAGTTTCGCGGGGCTCGACTCCTTCGAGGCGGCGGGTCTTCTCGTGGGAATCACTAGGGCTTCTGGATGGCTTCAGGCTTCTAACTTGATCTTCTAAGACTTAAGAGGCTTGTTGGACCTGAAAGACTTCTCTGATCTCAAAAGATCTGTCCTCCACTGTGGGATTGCTGATCCTTTTATAGAGGGCTCCCCGAGTCATACCGGACATGGACTTATGCCCGAGTAAAACTCTGGCTTCCTTAAACGTCGGGATTGACTTCCTAGTTTAGGGGGTGTCCTCCCTCCTTACATGGGGTTACCTTATCTTCTGAGGATCCTTACCAGATACGTATTCTTATTCCGATAATCCAGGGAATCGTATACGGATACCTCCTTGTATAGGGATACTATACTATACATCGTCAATATGTCTTTTCGAAATCGATCTTAAAGAGTACCCCATCCATCTTTTTGCAGTGGAGCTCATGGACCATTCCATGAAGAATTACCACACCTTCAAGAATAAATCATCCAGGCACAAAAGCCGTCTATGCCGGACGGACTACCTTATCCACAACCACATTGAAACAATTCGTTCCAACCTTTGTAAAGATCTTAAATCTAGCATTCAGTAAACAAATCAGTCAGTATTGTCGGATTTGGGTGGCATCTTCTTTTTTAGGCAACATGGTAATAACACCAAAGTTTAAACGGAACAAAGGTAACAACAGTACTGAGTAAGAGGAATAAGAAAACAGATAGTATAAGAGGAATATGCATTTAATACATTGCGGATTGTGAAACATCATCTTTTTATTGGCAACGAATGATTCTCTCAAAGGAAGTTGTTTCTATAACTACTACAGCACTTCAGAATTTCTACTAGAGATGACGAATGGTTAAAGACGTACTATGCACAAGAAAATGTTCTGAAAATTCTCATATTCCAGCTGTAATTTACTATTTTTGTAAAATATCTACTATCTCATTTTCACTATATTTGTACCAGGCCACCGTGCGCATAGACCAATGAAGCACTAATTTTGAGAAAAAGTAAATGAGAAATAATTACACATACCTCTATTGAATAACACAATACAACTATGTAGGGCCTTTTCGTTCGCATGATTCTCAAAACACATGAATAGGAAAAACATAGGAATTGAGTGTCATGACATGTTGTAATCCACATGAATTGAAAACACAGGAACAAGTACTAAACATTTAGAGCCTTTTTTATTCACATGATTCTCAAAACACATGAATAAGAAAAACGTAGGAATTGAGTGTCATGACATGTTGTAATCCACATGAATTGAAAACACAGTAACAAATACTAAACATTCCTATAGTTTTCAATCCTACAATAAACAAGCTCTATTGAAAAAATTCCTAAGAAATAGAATCCTCCAAAATTCCTAAAAAATTTCTCTGAATCAAAGAGACACATACCATTCCCAAAGAAATTTAATAGGGGTATATGAAATTAACACAATAACTACACCGTACGCTTGGTTTCTTCAATGGACAGATATTTTAAAACAGAGTATCCTAAACTTGAGGATAGATATAATGAAACAAAGGGAGTAATAAATTTATATAAAATTCATACGGTCATGGAACGCAAAACAAAAGTTTAACAATTATGTATGGTATGCACAGATAATAATATTTACACCTTTGCTAATTCTTCAGTTGCCTAAATTTTTTCCTAATATCACTCATCTAAAATTGATATTCTAATTGTGCAATTTCAGCATAGAGTTAGTACAATTTTTAGCATGTACTTTCTATTTGAGTGAAGTGAGAATGACAATGGTTGATATTTAAACTTTAGAAATATGATTACGACTCAAGGAAATTGAAGAGAATATAGAAATAAATAATCTCTAGTATTTCACACTATGTAGACTATCCCGTGCGAATGCACGGGTTGACTGTTAGTATATGTTAATCACAGTGGAATCCACGAACGCCAAATCCATCATATCGGCCAATTAATGATCCGTTTTCGTCTAATTAGCCGCGGAAACCTGATTAACTGCCAAAACCCACCCCATTACTCCGCTATCCAGCGGCTTTGGACAGATCATAACAGCCCAATGGTACCATAGAAGTGCGCAACAACTAGCAAATGCAAACTAAGGGCATCTCTTGCTTGAAAAATTGCAATGTTCTTTGTAAATAGTGTGTAAATATCTTTGAGATAAGAATAATCATAAAAAGAATACATATATTAGCGTGAACAATTAATCGCCGTACAATTCGGATTAATCATTTGCATATCGATTAATGGTTTGGCGGTACCCTATCTTCCTATTATTTTCGCAATATTGCTCAGTGTAGCCGGTGCATAATTCTCCACCTCAGGTTAAGTTGGCACCGGTGCTAGTTATACTAATTTTCTGCAGTGTTTAGCTCCTCGTCACTTTCCCCAAGGTAGGACCTACTTCCTTATTAAACTAAGGCAGAGAAGTACTACCTCTTTTCTCTCAAAGAACTCATCCTGATCTCTTCTCCACTTTCCCTCGTCTTCCCCTCCAAACGCATCTCCTCTCACTCCAGTAATCTCCGACGGCGAGACTTATGCAGCGGCGGCATCCCCGCCCTCCGAGCACTTCCTCTCCGAACTGATTTCTTCTCTCCAAAATCGAGTTCTTCTCTCCCTCTCTCCCCAAATCGAGTTCTTCTCTCCCCATGTCTCCAAGTCAAGCTCCTCCATGGCATGGGTGCGGCGGCCGACGACCAGCGAGCTCGATCCGGCGAACGGCGAGTATCCATGGCGGTCGGGAGCGCGGCTGCACGGGAAGAGCGACGACGTCGGCCTTGAGAGAGCTCAATCCCCATGTCTAGTAGTGGATCTTAGAGGTCTCATTCAGCGGACTTCTATCATTTATCCACCAAGTATTGTCTCCTCCACCAATGTCCTCTTGTCTAGCAAAGGAAAAAGACAAGATAAATAACAACAATGATCCCTTTAGGCGTTAAAAAATTATTTATAATTAATCCCAACAAATATATTTGATTACGTCGAAGATGGATGACAATCATCATAATAACATCATTGATGGCACCGAAGATAGATGACCATGACAAATATGGAGAATGCTATATAGTTACCAGTAAGAACTCTATACCCTCAATGGAGCACTCACACATTATGCAAATCAACAAGAAAAAATAAAATATTAAATCCATATATTAATGAATACTAAAATACAAACCAATAGCAAAGGTCTTGATGATAGGACATGGATTACAAGGAGCAACTAGCTATGAAGGCTTACTGTATGGATGAATCAATGGTGGAATTTCACAGGGGCGATGGAGATAGAAAACTAGGACTTCCAATAGGAGCCTCCAGTGCTGTTCTGCCGCCTCGCTCTCTTCTTCACGATGCGATGCGTTTTGTATAATAGAAAAGTTTTGTAGAAGGGTTTCCGAAGTTGAAACAAATCAGTACGTGAAAGGGTGGTGGTGGCTGAGCCTCCACGAGCCCACGCGGCACCTTTCTACGGCAGATGGGGCCGCGATAACCTGCCGCATTGCCACATGGTGGCTCTGCTGTCTCTATTCTTTCGTGTGAAGCAATCCCCTACGGAATGTTTGCGAATATGCTGGATTTTTTTTGTTTTTATGGTGTTTTTCCTACGTACACAAGAGGAAAAATTAGTAGTATTGTAGTTTATTAAATAATGCATAAAATAAATTAAAATTTATAATAGAAATACTATGAAAAATCATCATTAAACTCAGAAAATATGATATGTTTTTTATGTATCACGTGGGTGTAGTCATTGTCATCATCGTCGTCATGTAGGTGAGTCTATCTAATAAGACCCATCACGGGTAAAATAAAATCTATCGAACAATTGAATAGAGAATGAGAATACAAACTAGAAAATTTGATCTACGTGGAAAATATAACTTTTAAACCTCTCTAAAAGTAAGAAGCAAAACATATGTCTCTAACCTATGAAATAGACATGATATGTAATGAAATAGTTATGCAACTCTCGAAACATGTGCGAATTTTTTTGATTTATATATAGATTTTCAAGAAAATAAGCGGTACAAAATGTCCCAAACTTTGCGTCAAACTTGCCGAAACTAGACTGAAACATGTGTGAAGCACACTGAATCATGACGAAACATCTATGAAACACTATTAAAGATCAGTGGAACAACGGTGAAACAATATGAAACACCTATGGTATTCCCTGAAATATTTGTAAAAATGATTGAAAATATTATGGTATTTGACTTGCCGAACTCTTTGAAAACATTTTCAAACATAAACTAGTTTGTTTGAAACCCGTGTGGAAGTTGTTTTTTCATGGAACCTCTGTAAAACACGACAAACCCCAATAAAACTAGAGAATTTCATTACCGTACTATGGTATTATGTGTAATTTTCTAAACCTCTCTAAAAATAAGAAGCAAACATATGTCTCTAACCTATGAATTGACATGAAATGTAATGAAATGGTCATGAAACTCTCAAAACATGTGTGAGGTTCTTTCATTATCTCTAGATTTTCAAGAAACTAAGCTGTAGAGATATGTCCGAAGTTTGCGTCAAACTTTTTGAAACTAGACTGAAACATGTGTAAGGCACGTTAAAACACAGTAAAATATGTATGAAACATTGTGAAAAATTTGTAAAACGTATGTGAAGCAGTGTAAAACATCTATAGTACTCCCTAAAATATTTGTAAAAGTGACTAAAATTGCTCTAGTATCTGGCTATTAAAGACTTGTCAAATTCTTTGAAATATTTTCAGGAATAAATAGATTTGTTTCAAACCCCTATGAAAGTTGTTATTTTTGTAGAACCTCTCTGAAAACGACGACAAACCCCAGTAAAAATAGAGAATTTCCTTGCCATACAATAGGTATTATGTTATTTTTTAAATCTCTCTAAAAATAAGAAGCAAACGTATGTCTCTAACCTATGAAATAGACATGAATATCTAATGAAATGGTCATGCAAATCTAGAAACATAAGGGAAGTTTTTGCTTTATATCTTAATTTTCAAGAAACTAAGTGGTAGAAATATGCCCAATATATCAGCTAAAATGGCCGATAGTTTTGCCATGTATATCGATATGTACATGATGATGAATTGTTTTAAAGAAAATGTCAAACAGAAAAATACACGTGTATAACTTTTATCACATTATGAAATTTTGCGTAATTTCCGTTACAATACATATATAACACCATATATGTCGATGCTTGAGGCATGTTTCAACGTGTCTCAAAGAGGTTTATTTATGTAAGTCATGTATGGTACCTGAGAAACACGATGAAAACCCTATGAAATATGTGTGGTACCCAGAAAAAAACAATGAAGTATGTGCGAAACATTCGAGAAATTTCTATTTATGTAAATTATGCATGGAAATCGACATGAAACAAGTCAAACATAATATCATAGTTTAGATAGTTTCATAGAAGGTTCACTAAGTTTCGTAATTTGAAATTCAAAATTTGTCAAAATATATCCAATATCAGCGTTCTTTTGAAGACCTCGTCACTGAAATGTTCAAATTGGATGTTGACTTCAAAACTTGTGGAGGTTTCAAATTTTAGAATCAAATTTAAATGCATGAGTAGGTGCAAGGAAAGAGAAGGTGGGTGGGGTTGCGAAATAAAAGACATTGAATCCAAACGTACCCACTACTCACCTGTGTGTAGACCACCAAACAACATACCATTGAGTGTTAAAGTGGTAAAGAAGTATTTGGTACACCCTCAATTTCATTATTTGTTATTGGCCTCGAGATAATCCATTTTAAAATATCTATCCATTGAGGAATCAAGAGTATAGTTATCGCTATATTTCCACTCTACATCCTTATTTAGATGCTTTGAAAATAACTACATGGTTGCAATATTGGTTTAATAGAGATATGCATGATCATTCTTTACTAATTTTTTTCTTATATTTAGTGCTTCTTTGGTCTGTATGTACGGTGGGTGGGCTGATGACAAATATAGTAAAATAGATAATCTTATATAAAGTGGTACTAAATATACAATTGATACTACAAAGTAGTTGAAATATATTGAATAAAATATACAATATATACACATATCTCAAAGTACGTTGGATGAACAAGGTGGGTGGACATCCACTTAGAGCATCTACAATAGCTTATGCATCAAGTGCTGCATAGCTATAATTTAGCAAAAGTGGAAGAAAAGGGGGTCCAGCAGCTTCTGCATCCGGTTCTGCATCCTATCTGGTTCTGCATCTCCTCTTCTTCGTTCCCCAATTGTAGCAACCCCCACAGTTTCTGCATCTGGCCAACTGCCGCTCGCGGAGCACTCCCCGTCCCGTCCCCACCATTTTGCTCCACCGGCCGTCTGCTCGCCCCACAGCTCGCCCCGCAAGCCGCCATCCTCCGTCCGAAGCTCAGCCCCGCCATCGACTGCACCCTCCCCCCGACCGGCCACCGCCATCTGCACTCGGGAGGCAGTTCCTCCGCGACCGAGCCGTGGTCCCGTTCCCCTGCCCCCCACCACCGACGGGACCGACGCCACGGGTGCTTCGGCATCATCCGGATCCCACTCCTCCCAAGTGGCCTCCGTCGGGATCCCCTCCGCCTCTGCGTCAAATCCGGATCCTCGTCGCTAGGCCTCTTCGCTGCGGTCGGGATCGAGTCCGGCTTCTTCTCTGACGGGTGGAGCAGCTACTGGTGGTGGTCCACCTCCCCTCCTCCGACAGGCTAGTGCAGGTGCTACTGTTGCACCAGATCTTCTCCTCCGGCGGGCTCGTGCACATGGTAGGGTTGGTTCGGATCTTCTCCTCTGGTGGGCAGAGCTGGTGGTCGCCGTGGTCCGGCATCTATCCGTCGACGGGCACGCGCTGGTGCTGGTGCTGGTAGCATCCCCGCCGTTGACACCTCCTCGCGGCGCTCACCTCTTCCGGCTTCTCTCCTCAAGCTACCTCGTCCAGTGCTGGCAGCTACTCGCGGCACTGCAAGGTAACATCCCCGCGGCCTCCTCCATGAGATCTTTGTGCTAAAGATGATTGTGCTGTGACGAGATTCTAGTTTATTGCTTGAGAGATGAGGTGAGGACTTTGTGCTATGGGTGGTGCTGAGATGACATGCTTGCTAGGGTGGACTGCATTTGTGTGATTTGATTTGTGTTATATCTGAACAATCTGAAGATACAATTGATATCTGAATAGTAGTGCATTTGTGTGTGCGTGTTCCTTTGGTAGATGCTGGAATAGTCTGAGGATTGGCATGGTTTAGAGTTTAGATAAGTCTGAGAATTGGAATTTCTGATATGGTTTAAGTATGCATGTAGTTGATAAATCAACATCAAGTGATGACAGTGGTTCAGTGGAGTAGTTATAGAAATTTGAATGCATTTCTATCCAAATTGTTGTGTTGCGCAAATTCCAATTGAATTGATGTTTAATTCCGGTTGAACAAAGCTTACCTGCTATAGTGTGATTTCTGATTTTATTTAGGTAAGCACACAGTAGGTAAAGCTAAATGAAGTGAGGACAATGGTTAGGTGCAGTGTGGTTTAAGGTTGCATTTGTATTCAAGTTTATCTCCAGTTGAACATAGCTTCAGTAGAATGCATAGCTTGTGCAGATTAGTATATACTGCTTGTGTAGTTCACCTACTATACCATATCTCTTTACAATTCTGAATAGCAGTGAACTAACGTAATGAAGCTATCTCTCTGACTTTTTCTCTACACAGCATAGAGAATGATCCGAATAGCGAGCTTGCAGGATGGTCTTGGACATAAAATGATTAGAGAGTATAGCGTGTGACATTAAGAAGTTAGTGGATGATAATCTCGCTCCTGATTCTTGTGCCTATGCTGCTGACATGAACACGGTACTCCTTCAAATAGAAAATCTTGCTGTTGACCTAAACCAGGTTTCCATACATTCGAGCGAGTTGCTCCAAGAACAAGAGCTAGCAAAGATAGATCATGTGCTTGAGGAGAACGAGAAGTGCGTAGAACTTGACGATCTTCAAGCGATCGACTACGAGTCAGATTACAGCGGTAGACGCCTGGATTGGGAGTACCTTGAGGAGGAGAGCTTGTATTCTGACTAGTGGTTAGGATAGCTAGTATGCGTTAAGGGTTTATTTTGGTTGTTATGTACTAGACAAACTTGCTCCACTATCTCTTAATGAATTTGAAAGAACTACGTGATGCATGAAATTAATGTAATATACTTAAGTTGCTTGCTTCCATGAATTGTTTTAGGTATGTATTGTTTTAACTTTCTTATAGTTCTTGTTCATAGAATAGATATTGTGTAATCATATTACGTAAACTTGTTGAGTGGAGAAACTAATGTGGGCAATTGGGAAGAGAACCTAGAGGGTAACCCTATTGGCAAACAAGAGTGCCCAGTTGAGGAGGTCTTTCTGTCTAATAAATCAATTAGCAAGAGGTCTAAAAACTTTAATGAGAGGGAGGACACCGTATTGGTATCGGCTTGGTTGAATGTTAGTTTGGATGCAGCCAAGGGTAATGAACAATCTCGTTCTACATATTGGAAAAGAATTCCTACTTCCACGAGAAAAAAGACTTGGAGTCAGACTGCACAGAATTCACTGTTACACCGCTCGTCCACCATTCAAGAGCATATCAACAAATTCTGTGGTTGTCATGATCGCATTGAGAGAAGAAGGCAAAGTGGGGTCACAGAACAAGATAAGGTACATTCATAAATTTGTACTTAGCTTAAAGTATATTCTTGTGAGATGTGTTTTCAATTGGAAATATTGAATCTTGCAGATTGTTCAAGCTTGTGCACTATACAAGGAGGAAGAGCGGAAATCTTTTCAATTCCTCCACTGCTGGAATGTGTTGCAACACCATTCGAAGTGGACAGATAAGTTCTCCCAGAAGAAGCAGAAGGTGAGCATCAGCTCTACTCCAGCAACATGTAGCCCTGCCAATAGCTTTGCAGGTGGTGGTGACAGTCAAAGAGAGGCTCCAAGCCAAGAAGATGTCTCTCTAAAGAGGCCTATTGGAAAGAAAGCGGTGAAAGCTAGGTTGAGGCGAGGGGAAGCTTCTAGCTGTTCGGATGGATCAGAAAAGGTATACATGGATGCATTGGACAACATTTGGTCAAGGAAGAGTCAGGCGGATCAGGTCAGAGATTTGAAGAGGGAAGAGCGATATGAACGAGCCTATGCCCTGGAGCAGGAAAGGCTACAGCTCAAGGAGGAGGAGTTAGAGTTGAGGAGACTGGTCGAAGTGGAGAAGATTATGAACATTGATACCTCCATGATGGCTGGTCCCCTGAGACAGTACTACATATCTCTTCAGAGTGATATCATTGCTAGAAGGTGTAGCGGGTTAGGTTGACTTGTTGAAAATGTATTTGTATTACTATGTCGTGTGAACTTTCGTAGAACTCTTATGTTGTTTGATGTATGTGCGATAGAACTCAGATTAGAACTTCCCTAAGAACTATGTTGGTTGAACTTCCTACATGCAGCACTTGAGAAAACAATTACATTATTTTGATGAGTGCCTAAATGATACATTGAAATAGAGATACATTGAAATAGGGATACATTGGAATAGAGATACATTGAAATAGAGGTACTTGGAACTAGTCACCTCGAAAGCGATGCCACAGATGCTCGACTAAATCGGCCTGCAACTTCGAGTGAGCCTGCCTATTTCGAATAGATTGATACGTCTGAATGAACTCTAAAAGTTCAGGAGTCTCTTCGTGGGACACCGTCACGGTCTTCCCGGCTCCATCATAATTGCAATCTTGTGTGGCTTCATCCCCTTCATTTTCTATTATCATGTTATGCATGATAACACAGGCGGTCATGATGTCTCGGAGTGTTTCTTGGTCCCAGAAACGAGCTGGTCCTCTGACAATAGCAAAACGAGCTTGGAGAACTCCAAATGCTCGTTCGACATCTTTCCTTGCACCTTCTTGAGTCTGTACGAAATATTTTTTCTTATTACCTTGGGGGCATGATATTGTCTCACAAATGTAGCCCAGAAGGATAAATCCTATCTGCAAGGTAATATCCCATTGTGTAGTTGTGACCATTCACATTGTAGTTAACCTCCAGAGCTTGCCCTTCAGCTAAATTTGCAAAAAGAGGAGACCGATGAAGAATATTGATATCATTGTGTGACCCCGGTAAACCAAAGAATGCATGCCAAATCCAGAGGTTTTATGAAGCCACAGCTTCAAGAAAGATAGTGGGCTCGTGCACGTGTCCACTATACATGCCTTGCCATGCCAAGGGGCAATTCTTCCACTTCCAGTGCATGCAGTCTATGCTACCTAGCATACTTGGAAAACCTCTTGCCTCTCCAATCTGTAGTAATTTAGCAGTACCTATCTCATTCGGAGGTCTCAAGTACTCATCTCCGAACACTTCAATAATAGCTTTCACAAACCTTTTGACGCTCTGAATAGCAGTGCTTTCTCCGATACGGACATAATCGTCCGTAGCATCAGCTGTAACTTCGTAAGCAAGCATTCTAAATGCAGCGGTTACATTCTGCAAAGAAGATAACCCTAAAGCACCTATGCTATTTCTTCTTTGCATAAAATATTCATCATGCTCTTCTACTGCGTGCAAAATGCGAAGAAATAGAGGACGACTCATTCTAAACCTGCGCGGGTATGAAATATTTTGGTACACTTGAGGTTCAACATAATTGCATGAATCAAAATAGGAATCGGTGCCGAACCTGCGCCGGAAGAATCTTGGGCCATAGGTAGGGGCATTTGAGAAGTAGTCGTCGTAAAGTCTTGCATGGCCGGCAAGTCTATTGTGGTGAACAACTTGACGCCCAACCACGGACCCAGCAGGACATTGAACATGCGTACATCTGTATTGTTGGTGGGCAACTTGGATGGTCTGAAAGATAAGTTGGTCGTCCTCATCGGATGACGATGAATCTAACAGAGTTTGCATGAAGAAGCTTCGATGACTCATGATGGATGATGAGAGGGTACGAAGTGCTAATAGCTCTGGTGCTGGTTGACAAGGTGAGAAGAGCAAATGGTTCTGATATGGATGGGAAGGCTGGATGAGCAAATTGTTGTGCATATATAGGCCTCAAATATAGCCGTTGGAAATATAGCCGTTGGAGATATAGCCATTGGGCATATAGCCGTTGGGAATTTATCCGTTGGGAATATACCCGTTCGAAATTTGCTGTTCGAATTGTCCGTTCAAAAATTATGCCGTTCAAATTTGGCCATTTGAAAAATTTGAAGTTTTATATAACGTCGTTCGAAATTTATCCGTTGCGAATAAATAGCCGTTGAGGATGATGTGGTAGTTATAGTACATCAATAAAATATAGGATGGTGGGATATAGGGAATGAGATTTGGAGAAGCTGTTGGAGTGAAAAGAGAAATAAGTAATGAATCTTTTGGAGAAGCTTCCTATATGGAGATATAGGGAACCAAATTTGCACAAGCTGCTGCAGATGCACTTAGGCATTTATGGCTTGTTTGGTTGAGCTGTGGCTATTGACAAAGCTGCTGTTGGCTGGCTGTCTGAAAAAGCTGCTGTGGCTGTAGGAAAGTGAACATATGGCTTTTGGTTGATCCAAGCAATATACAATATTTTAGAAAATGAACGCTAAAACTTTAGCACATTGCAAAAGCTAGCAGAAAGCAGCTTTTCCAAACAACTGAATTTGCACTGCAAAACCCACAGTTACCGTTGGCAAAAACTACTGGAAAGCTGGCCGTTTGGTTGGGCTGCAGCTTTTTTCTAGTGAAAAGGTGCTGAAAAACCCAACCAAACATCCACTTAGAATCCGTTCTTGGAGTTGGTTGGGCTAGGAATGGGATTCGGCCAAAAATGAGTGAAATGATTTTAGTCATTGTATTTCAAATTAATCCATGCTTCCGCAAATATAATATACGACAATTACTTCTAAAAATTCCGTAAAAGTATGATGTACACCAGGACAGTTACATGGCATGGACTGCACAATACCGTGACCTGTAACGTTGCAACATTAGTCTGCAATCCTACCCGGTTTTATTTTCCAATAGAATTTTTTTGAAAGAGATGATGTAAAAGTAGCCTTTTGTTAATGAAGCAAATACTACATATTGAAGCCAGTCGGTGGGCTGTCCATTCAGTAATCCTTGGAGCTCATATTTTACTACACACGGAAGGTTCCTAGCTTCTCGCTAGCCTTGAGACCTTGATTCGCTTCACCAGCTGCTCACGCTTCAGCTTTTTGACGGCCCCCCATTCCTTCCCCGAACCCTCTCCCCAGCAATCCTCCAATCCTCCAGACCTCCACATTTTCCCAACCAGCAAAAGCAACTCGGTCTGCAGCCACCAGCATCCGAAGAATCAAGCCTCCCGTCCAATCTCCTCACCACCTCCAATGGATGAGTAAGTCAATTTTATCTTGCGTGCTCTCAGATTCACTTACCCAAATCCCACACAAACATCAAAAATGCATTATCTAATTTCATTGCTCGCATCGATCAAGACTCAAAAACACCAATCCTTTTCAAAGAGAAGTGCTTCCAAGAAGTTAATTTTGTTCCCTTGCCTTGTGCTCATCTAATGTTTCGTTGTTATCCAGATCTGATGAGCGCAGCAACGGCGGCGGCGGTGGCCACCACCACGGCTACGAGTGGAAGCTACCAGCGGCGCTGTCGGCGAACACGACGAGCGTGCACGTGACGGCGCTGGACGGCGTGGTGAACGTCAACTCGCTCTTCACGGTGGCCGTCTTCGTGGGCCTCTCCCTCGCGACCCCCGGCGAGCTCCGCAGCCTCGCCGGCGACCCATCCTGCGACGCCGGCCCCCAACGTGGCCCGCTCCCTTCTTCGTCCTCGAGGTGGTCGCCTTCTCCTCCTTCCTCTTTTCCAGCCTCGTCGCGCAGGGCCTCAAGCTCGCGCTCAACCTTATCAACTCCAAGGACCCCCACGACACGCTGCACGCCCACATCGACGCCCGCGTGCTCCGCCTCGGGATGCTCGCCTCCGCCGTGGGCTCCGTCGTCGGCTGCATCTTCCTGATGGTGTCCATGGTGATGGTCGTGCAGATCCGGCTCGGCACCCTGGGCTGCACCAGCAACCGGGCCGCCGCCAAGGCCGCCGCGGGGCTCGTCGGGCTCGTCTCCACCGCGCTCACCGTGTACATCGGCACCGTCTTCTACACCTTCACCCACTGATCGGCAGATTGCTGCTGATAGATCAGGTTCCATGGATCTTGCTTGACGCTGTCTCTTTTTGTTCTTCTTTTTAGCTTTAGCGAAGTGGTGAGATGATGTTGTAGAATCTGTTTCTGCTGTGTATGTATTGTATCATGTACGTGTTAATTAGTACTTACTTGATCACTACTCGAGTAATGTTGTGAAGAGTGGAAGAAGAAACTCTTGTTGGTTGATTTAGTTTTAGGTGATGTTCGTGAATCAATGTGCGGTGGTGTTAGCAATTGTCAACTCCCGTCATTTTGCAGTTCTGATCTTTCAGTTTGCATATTGGTCTTGTTCTAGAGAGAAAAATTATAATTACCAAATGATTTGTAACGCATGCCTAGGTTAGATGTTTAGCAAGTAAACTCCCTAGTCCTCGACTGTCAATTTCAGTTTTAACAAGATTTCATAGGTATTGTCTGCTCACTGCGCAGATAATGGAGATGGTGCTGCACTTTTTTAGATAATATGCTCTCTGAATCGTGAATGTCCGTTGCTGCACCATGAAGCTGAACATGAGCATGACTTTCTATATTTTTGTTCTGAACTGAACATGGTACATGGGCACGGCTAACTGATGCTGAGTTTCTTATCTTGGCCTCCCGTGCTGCGGAAAGGAATCCGATTCGTGGATCTTACACTTTACTGTATAAACTAACAGCGATAGAGGAAGGTGGCATATTTGCTCTCACATTTAGGTGTACTAATATTCTTGGGTGTATTAGTGCACTAGGCTATCTAAAAATATCTCAAAGTATAAAAAGATTCTGAATTTTTTTTATGACATAGACATATCATGAATGCCACAAAATTTCAATCCAAATTCAATCCACAGGTAAAATAAAGAAAGATAATACGGTTGTGAATGAAATTAAAATTTACAGTAAACAGTACCATGCTGGTACATTCATAGTCCAATTATCCTTTTGGTTTCTAAAGTTGTAGATTAAATTTAGATCTGAAATTTTGTGACATAGTATATGCATGTTGTATGAATGTTGATAAAAAATTTTATAACTTTTTGGATAGTGAATTGGAGGCCTAGTACACTCAAGAGTGTTAGTGCACCCAATATGCCCCTAGAACCAACGCGTCTGTGTTAGTCTACTCCCTCTTTACAATTATTCAATGTATTTTGACTGTCTAAGTTCATGTTTTGATCATAAATTACTTAAATACGATATTTTATTAATAGTTATAAAATCACCACCATAAGAGAAGAATCCAATATGATAATTTTCTGTCCCATAACTAATATATTATTGGATTAAATTTTAATTTAGACAGTTAAAATACGCTAGTCATCAAATTCTAGAAGTCATCTATGCTGATGATGTCATGCTGTTCATCGAGCCATGCTCGGAAGATATGGGTGGCAGCTAGAGATATCCTCGATTGCTTCGGTGAAGCAGCCGCACTCCACATTAGTAATATCCTGACCCATTAGCGTAGAGCTTAGTCTCGTATTAAAGAGTTTGTATAGAGTTAGTCACGAACGAGGATAATAGTATAAAGAGGGATGCTAGCTAGGCTAGGTATTAAGATAATTTGAACCAGCGTGTTAAAAGATAATATCAGAGCATCAACCTTTACTGTACGTGCTGCAAAGTTAATACCTAATACCTTGACCCGTTGATCACTCCTAAATGGCTTATCAGAAGATCGACAACCTAAAAGGAGCTTTCCGTGGGTGGGCAAAGAGACTGTTAGTGATGGCAGATGCTTGTGTCCGATGGTCCAATATCTGCAAGCCCTTGGAAATTCGGTGTGTATGGGCATCCAAATATGCAAGCCCAAACCTCTGCTCCCAAGGTCAAGTGTGCTATGGTAAAATTGGATGGAGCCGAGCAAGCCGTGGCACGGTCTGCCTCGTCAATCCATCGCGAAACTCGAGCCTGCACGAAGCTTGTGTCGACATTCACATTCGAAATGGAGAAGCAACGAGCTTCTGGAACCATGCCGCACCTGTTCAGGCTCTTCACGAAGCGCAATTTGACGGTGCAGCAGGGGTTCACTGATCATGGCTGGATGCGCTTCCTGAAGCGCGACCCTTCCCAGAAGCCTTGTATGGGTTGACTCGACTCTGGGAGATGCTGAGTGACATTCAGCTGCAGGCGCAATGAGGAGGATTTCTCTCATTGGAAATGGAACAACAACGCCAGGTACTCTGCGTGGTCGGCCGACGCCATCCAATTCAGGGTGGAATCAGAGTTGTTTCCATGACTTGTGTCTGGGGCAGTCATGCACCGATGAGATGCCGCTCCCTCATGCTTGCTTGCAAATTAGGGGAAATACATAACAGCTGATCACAACCCCATTTGCCCTCTGCGTCACTGCCATGACACCTATTCGCCACATGCTATTTGCAAGATCAGTTGCCTGCAGCGCGTCAATCTTAGCCCTGACCTTGCATCGACGAGTTCCACTGATTGCTTGATCTCCATGGTGGCGAGACAAGTCTACAGCCTTCCCCGAGCGACTAGGAAGCAGTGGCACACTCGTCACCTTGTGTGGTGCAGCTGTGGGAAGAACGTAACAATCGAGTCTTCAACTAGAAGTGCGCAACGGAGGAGCAGGTGTTATTACATTAGATTGTTGGCGAAGGGTGCCTATGTGCGAGGGCACGTTGTCTCACTGCAAGCGCCGAAATGGTGAGACACTGATGAACGGGCTGAGTTACGCCTCCAATGTGGCATGTAATTAGTTGCTGTTGTTCTTTTTTGTTTTTCCTTTGGCGTTTATGCCGAAGGCTGTTGTTTTCTGCTGTGAACTCTTCTTCTATTTGCAATGAAAATGCAGCGATGGTTGCATCTCGTCAAGAAATTAGACGCCCCTGGTCGGTGCATCTGCAGCACGACGTGTATGGGAACTAGCGGAGAAAATGGTTCACATACTTTGCGACTGACTGTCCAAGTGCAGCCTTCGAATAGTATTTGGTAGAGAAATCAGATAATTTTCGGATACGGTTTTTAATTTAGATAGTGATTTTTTTATTACAAATATGAATATAGTTTAGACATCATCCAATCATATTCAAAGATCCAAAATTTGATCGATAGTATCTCAGATGGTACCCTAGCTAGCTAGTGTCTCAGATGTTATCAGATAGTATCTCAGATAGCTTCAAGATAACTCTCACTCTTTATTTTTAGACCAACATATTATGGGCCATGTTCATCCAACATGCAAATCAATATATCTACATGAATGTGGAGTCTGGATGTGTGCCGCTGAGAATTAAGTGGAGCTCATTAGTATAGAAAAATTAGAGGGCTTGTAACTTCTTCATTTAGACTCTAAATTAGGTAAATTATATGATCATAGCTCAACAAGATCTTCGACCTAGTGCCATCCAACTTAGGGTTTATAATTTTATTTTGATAAGTGATGTCCTATGAATATTATTTATATTTCTGTTTTTTATACGATGTTCGACAATATATTGGCTACCGTACTATATTTGGTAGCTTATCTATCCGCTCTATATCTGAGACTGACATGATCTGCATCCATAATCTTATTCGGCTACTATCTGCTCTAACTCCGAATCTGAGAAAAATAGTCTATGATATAGTTTGAGCGATATTCATTGTATCCACTCTGATTACACCTCTAATGAGAACATTGAGGTAAAGCTTATCGAGCCTAGCTGAGCTCCAATCTTTACTCCGTAAAGAATGATGATGGTCCGTTACTTACACCAACCGTTCCATCTGTTTGCAACTGCTGAGATTGTGGTGAGATTGTCTACCATCAACTTAAGCTCTGTTTTATGAAAACACCATGTTCTAATATGAAATTTGTGGATACACTGAGCAACTCCTAAATACAACAAAGTAAATGGTTTTGTAATACGTAGCATGATTTTTAAGTTAGTAGCATCGTATAGCTCCTTGCTAATACTCCTACAAGTGAAATTGAACCTGGACCCACCAAAAGGAAAAATGGGAAATAAATTCTCGTAATACATAAATTAACAAGTATTTGTAAAAGAAAAAGCGGTCAGAATTGATAAGTAAACAGAACGGAGGGAATAGTTTGGTAAAGCTTGACTGTGTAGAACCCAGATTTTTCCAAAGGCGCTCATGCACCGTGCAAACAGCCGTGCTACCTTACTTCCCTGGTCCCTAATTCGGTTAGGTCAAAAAAGTACTATTGCTCCCTGGCAAATAATTAGAAGAAACTAAAAAAGTATTAAATTTGCAAAAAGTTTTTGTAGAAATTATCGGAAGGAGAGAGTCCCCACCTAAATATATTACTCAAAATAGTCCGAGAGGCAATATAAACTTGTGAAAAAAAGCACACATAGAAATATATAAAAACAAGCACAAAAGTTATAACACTACACGAAGAGTACACAACCTAAATACCAACAAAGCAAAGTACAGGAAGGGTCGGGGATCTTCAGATTATAGTTCTCACCATTGTCGTTGTGCTTGGAACCACAAAAACAGAGGGAAAGCTGTGAAAGGGCTGGGCAGAAGCCAGAGACAACATGGAGGTAGACTCCTCGTGATGCCTACAGGTTGGAGTTACAACCTGATCAAGACCAGAGTCATCAAACAAGCAACCACCTACTCGCGACCATACGAGAAACCACACCATTGCCAACCCCCTTGCTCTCGAACAATCACCACTAGAGGGACAAAGAATCTTGAGGAAGTGAGGAGACTAACAAGGTACAAGTGAAGGTTCTGACTTGTCAAACACTGCACGGGACGAACATCAATTCTCCACTAGAAGGGAAGGATAGTTGTCCTAGAAGTGGGGAGAATGAGTAACGAGGAAGTGACTAGATCTCTGAGAGTGCCACAATGGAAGACATCTCCACCGCAATGGAGGAAAATAATGTCCCAGAGAATAGAGAGTGTAGATGAAGGGCATTATACAACTACTAAATGTTGACACTAGAGACAACTAGGAGGGCGCCAAGGAGGAGATTGGTGACACCGGCAGCCAGAAGCATGAAAGAAGAAGTAGGAGGAGCGAAACTCACCACCTCATGTCACGGTCCTCACGAAATTGGAGGACACCGTCTCCATGACCGCCATCTACAGATGCCATGGATCTCGATAGCTGTAGGCACCAACAATAGTACAAAGAGGCCTGCACCCATAGTCACGGTGACCTTCCTCGACAAGGAGACACCGCTACCATGGCTGCCGCTGCAAAGCCATGGTATAGTAGCCTCACTAGACGCTAATGGAGGCAGGGCATAGAAGGAGGGCAACCAGTGCAAGCTGAGGCCACACCATCGGCATGCAAGGAACAATCACCACCCTTCCAAATGGGTAGCTTCCTACCTGCCACGGCCACCACCCAAACCGAGAAGGTGCCGCCCCCATGGCTGCCATCTGCAAGGCCATGGGAACCACCAGGCACGACAGAACGAGGCCACCGTCAATGGAGTGCAGGACATGGAGGAGGCCATCAATGAAAGGACATGAGTGGTCTCGCACACACCCGACGGCAAGGTCGAACCCTGAACAAGACAATGCGACCGGTGAAAGTGAGCACGCACGAAGGCCACAAACTTACCCACAAACAGAGCAAGGGGTGTTAGACCTGGAGCAGAGGAGGTCACAGGCGTGGACCAGCAATGGGAAGTTGCCTAGTTTTGAGCTTGGCACGAGCACCAGTCGAGCCGCACACGAGTTGCGAATCTAGAGTAGGCGCGCTTGGGCCAGCATGCCCGAGTTGTAGATCTACGCGTCATCAGTGGTCGACGCCACCCTGATGAGCACTGATGCATGGTCAGGACTCGTTGAAGACTTCACAAGCAAGTTGCAACAAGGGACAAGATGTCCCAGTCATCGGATCTAAAGAGGATGAAGTCGGGGATGCGAGCACTGGGGAGCCCATGGTAGCGAGCACACCGAAGGTGGTGGTGCTCAAAGGGAGGCATGGGGGAGGGGTGGGGGTGAGGTCTGCTTGGTTGGAGAGGCCCCATCGCCGCCGTCAGTTGGCCAGCAACTGCAAATGGGACTGAAGTCTTGGCGGGCTTGCTTGGGTGGCGGTGCTGGGGTCGTTTCCTGAGTCGCCTTCAGCAGCTTAGGAGATGCTAAGGTTCCAAGTAATGATTTTGCAAAAAAATTCGTTAGGGTTTATATTTTAGTACCGACAAAATCTATTATTTAAAAGATGGTGTCTATTGTACATACAACTCTAAATCATGTATAGAATAGTTATCTTGCAACTACCCTACCATAACCACTAGTTTCCCATGACCCACGCACCCATCCTAGCCAATATTTTCCTCCACGGCACAAGTGAGCGGCGACGCCTTGTCCTACCTTGGCCGCTGATTGGAGCGAAGGAGCGACACGACGCGAGGGAGCGATCTCCAACGCCGCCTGGTCCACTGGTGTAGTGTCGCGCTCCTTAGATTGATGGATGAAACGACTCCACGTGGATCCTAGCCTTCTTCCTAGACGACGCGAGTGGCTTGAGGAGTTTCGGGCCATCATCAACCCCTCCCCTCACAAGTTCCCACGAAGATGGTTGCCCATCAGGCCACCAGAGCCCCCACCATGAGGCTGCACCCATGTAACCAAAGATGTAGACATGACGTGGGTCCTCCGGTACTGCCCATGTTCAACGTAATGCACTGCCCAACGTGCCCATTGGGTGTACTTCCTAGGTGCTCAACCTCTACACTGCTTTCTCCCGCAACATCGCCCTGCCATAGACATGCTGGAGAAGAATAAGATGAGCCGCAAAAGCTTTAGGTATATCAGCAATGACATCCCCTTGCATTTTTAATTACATTCCATGCCTACACAGGAAGCGTCCTCCCCTGCCATGTCCAACCACATTCATTGATCAGGGCAGCAGTACAATTAGTACTACCCTTGTTTCTTGGAATGTCCTGCCTCCTGTATCTGCAAATGGACTACCTCAGGTGCCAGATCAAACCACCTCCAACCGCTGGGGTAGTAGTACAATTGGTACTACCCTCACTTCAAGGAATGTTCTGCCTCCTATATCTGCAAATGCACTACCTCAGGCGCCAGATCAAACCACCTCCAACTGCCGGGGCAGCAGTACATCCGCACAGTCCATGTGCCACCTAACGTACTACCTACATACACTCCTCAGACTGTGAGTTACCCTTGCGTGCAATCTCATTTGGTTTCATTTGTGTCACTTGTTATTCCTCCTAGCTATTTCACACCAACAAACAGGGCAGCTTATTCGCCGGATTCGATGGATATGGAAAGCACATCACCTTCGCTGCCTACTTCAGATTCCCAAGAACATGGTCGCGGGGCAGATATCACTGGTGTTGTACGTCACAATGTGTACTTCCTACTATAGCGCAATGGTCATCTGTTCTGTCTCAACATGTTAGCTCTAACCTACATCATGCTATAACTGCAAATGGTCCAAATGTTGATGCGGCAGTATTGCCTCTTACTACAACTGATGATATTCCCCCTCGGACTCAGCAGCCACCACAGCACAACACTAACACAAGCTTATCATGTTATTGCCTGCACGTGACCTACTACTGCATGCTTCAGTGCTAACGCTGCTTCCCCCCAAGTCTTTTTGGGTGAGCTGCAGACTCCAACTGAGGAGCGCACATATACGTACGTGAGTTCTCTGCCAACAATAGTATGAAAAGCTTATTTCTATGTTAAGTTGTACTGCCTATCTGACATTGGTTGTACTGCCTTATTGTGTTGTGAAGAGACAAGAATTGTCTGACTACTTGATTCCCAAATTAAACATGGACTTTGCGACAGAAGAGCTGGCATATAAGTTCTACAACACATATGAAAAACATGCTAGTTTCGGTGTAAGGAAAAGGCAATACACAGATAGAAATTACTACCTATACTACTCGTGTTAAAGCAAGCACAAAGATAATAAAGATGAAGCTGAATGCCCAACAAGACAAAACAGCTGTGGACAGGCTACCTAGCAAAATGAGGCTAAAGGAGAGGCACCATGGCAAGTGGTTTATAGCAGGAATTCATTTTAAATAGGTATATTTCCACCATGTCATTTAAATAGGTGTATTGCTCAAAATGGATTGTTGCAATCCATTGTAGTGGTGGCCACATCACCTCTATCTCTTGGCATTGATGCTCTTCTTCTTGCAATCTCATAAGACCTTTGATGAGTCTGAAATGTATTTCTTTAGCTAATGCAAAGCACGGTTCGATAATGGCTCTCCTGTAAAATATACCTGGTGGCCGCCACTACATGCCATAGTATGAAAAATGCCCTTTTATTTTGTTTTTGTGCTGCCTGAGGTAGATGAATATTATACTGATTATGTATTGCCTTCTTGCACTAGATGCACTGCCTATTTATGCTGATTTGCACCACCTTGATTCACTGCTTCTCCCCTTGTTTATATCGGGAGCTGTACTGGATGCACTGCCTTTTAATGCTAAGTTTGTGCTACCTTTTTTAATGAATTATACTGTTGTTGCTTCCTGAGTTCTCAGTGCTATTGTGTACGTGCAGAAAAGCTAAGAATGTAAGGCATGCAAGCACCAATGACATGGAGAAGTTGCTTGCTTTCTTTGGTGAAGGCAATGAATTCTACGAAATAAGCTAGATGATGTGGTGGCAATCAACCACATTCTCTAGTCCAATGTCAATTGTCGTGGGGCATATGAGCATTTTAGCAACTGCATAACATTCAACACGACATACAGGAGAAATAAGTTCAACATGCCCCTTGGCGTCTTTGTCGGTGTAAATAACCACCTCAAATTTGCGATATTTGCCATGGCCTTGATGAGGGATGAGATGATCAAGTCGTTTGAATTGGTCTTCGCAACATTTCTAAAATGCATATGAGGGCAGCAGCCCATCTGATACGAACAAATTAGTGTCCATTGATGGTGCAAGCTATCCCAAGTGTCTTTTCCAATTCAAAATAAAGGTTATATCAGTGGCATGTCATTAAAAAGTACAAGGAGAAGCTTCTAAGGCTGTACATGTAGCACCCGACACAATGTGATGATAAAGCTATGCAGGGATAGAGAACAATGGATATCTGCATATTTCAAGGAAATTTTTCTATGCAAGGATGACTTCGACGCAAAGAAGTGAGAGCATGAACCATGTAATCAAGAAATCCTTCATGTCAGAATCATCTAGCATGCATGATTTTGCAACGCAGATCAATGACTGCATTCAGACCAGGCGAGAGAATTAGAATACAAAGATGATCGCATCCGAGGTATGGCTTAAACATGCGTGGGTTATTGAGATGTTCAAAACTGTACTGCCTTTAGTTTTACACATGCACTGCTCTATAGAGATTTTTGTACTGGACCTTATGCGTACCATTGCCTCACTTCTTTTTGCCTCCTCCTTGCAATGTGAGTTGTTGAACAGGACATACCATGACTTTGAAGACCAGCTCAACAAGGTGTATACAAGAGCTGTATACAACCAATTCAAGACCACTTATCTCGATAGCACGGGTTTCAAAATATAGCCTTGTGCCGATGTACCAATAAAATACCTTGTCACACACTCAAGGCAGAACAAGAACTTTGCATGGTCCAAACACTCCTTCCAAGTGGTTGCCAACGTGGACAATGACATTACGAGTGCGAATACAAACTGTAGGACCACACTAGTACTCATCTGGTACCCATACCATGTGTATGTTTCAAGCTGGAACTGCAATTTTCGCTTCTCAAACCAATTATATATGCATTTGTTTTGGCCGCAGGCATGTTTTGCTTGCACATCATCAAGGCACTGGACCACCTGCAGCCAAATAAGATCCCCGAGAAGTACATACTGCAGAGATATACAAAGAATTTGAAGAAAGAGATTACAAAAGTATTGCACCTGGCGGCACATCAATGTTGTACCGTCACATGACGCTACTAACTGAGGTAATGGATCTTGTAAAGAAAGGAAGTCAATCAGAAGATTCGTCTCACATGGTCATGCGTGGCATCAAAGAACTTAGTGAAAAGACTCAAGTGTTGATGTCCGATGATGCAAGCATCCAAGAGCCAACGCCCAACATGAAACAATACGAGGGACCTTCAATCAATATGCTACAGGAAGGACCCACAAGGCTCAGCGGTTGTAGCAAAGAGGAAGAAGTCAAATGCTACTCCTCCATCCGCACCCTCCACTGCTAGTGCTAGGCCTCTCCAGAGCTAGATGAAAATATGAAAATACTTTATTACCAGAAAACATAAAATATTCATATAAAACAAAACATGAAAATGCCATGAAGAAAATAAACATAAAATGAACATAGGTAGAATAAAAAGTGCATCATTGTGATGAAAATGAGAATAAACTAGAGCACATCAAATATAATTCACAATGTTTCTTCATTCATGTCAAACGTCATGAGCACGTCCATCCCAATGCCCAGATCATTTTGAAGCATGAAATCTTTTCAACCAAATTTGATAACCAAATGGCCATTCAAAGAAATTGAGTATGTGGCATCCATAACACAGTGTGGATCTATTAAAAGAACAATATTGCCATCTATTAGATATATTTAGACAACATGCAACTTTTGGATCCTCTGCAAAAATGACAGCAAGGGAAAACACAAAAAATCGTATGCAATATCAGCACATAAACATAAAATTACAAAGTTTGTAACACCCCAGATATCAACCCTATCTAGAATGCTACCTTACTACGCTAGAAACGACTAAGTCAGAAAAATATTGTAAATTTTGGTAGGACACCCAAGACAGGTAGACAATAAAGTAGCACATGTAATATCTATATAATATAAATACGCCATCCAAGCAGTTCATATAACGCATTAAAGGGTCCACGGCATGAGCTATATTAACTAGAGTAGTTCTACATAACAAAATAGCTCCAACTAGCAATAGTAATATGAATGACTACATGCCTAAACTACTATGTAATGGGTAACTGAACTAGCATGTGAGTGTTATATGATGTGTCTATGTGGAGGTGTGCTACTCCCTTCCCTGCATGCTGTTACTCGGGGTACCTGTAAAACAAATAAAAACCAACAAAGAAATGAAATAAGAGTGAGTAAAGAATACTCAGCAAAGCGTAATTTAGGTTCAAAAATGACAATAACCTTTGTTGGGAAGCAAGGCACAGAATAACCGAATGAAATCACTTACAAGCAATAAGCATATATTTGAAAAAAGAGCATCCCGAATTGGGCACCCTTAGCCTTCCTCATCGGTCCTTGCCGGAATAGCTAACTAGATATACTTAGCATTTCTCACCGGTCGTCGCCGGAATAGCTAGCTACACTTACTTAGCAGTTCTCACGGGTCCTCACCGGAATAGCTAATACATGTCATTTTCCACTCTGACCCAGCTAATACTAAGTTTTAGCAAATATTCACAAGGTACAAATATCGGACAAGAAGAACACAATGAGACGTCCACACACATAAAGGGGCTCGTCATGCACTTGCTTTAAACGTGACGGTCAACCCGAAGACTTAGCCTCGACAGCGGAAGCTGCCGAACCTGTGAAAAATCCCGTCTTAGCAATAACCAAAGACATACACCATGAATAGATAATATATCTACAACTACGCCTCTCAACACACCCAAATTGAGCTTCCCGATATAATTTTGGGTCATCCCTCTTTTCTGATTACCGGCTGTTATTTTTGTACCTTTAATTCCGTAGGTTCAAATTAAGCGAACAAATAATCTAGGGCTATCTACAGAAAATTTCTAACAACTTTGTTGTTCAACACACAATTTAATTCCATTGTTATGATCACTTAATGAAGCCCGATAACCCTCAGCCCTTGAAAAACAGCTTATCAGCAGCAGTATTTTGGCTGTAACTTTTGATCCACAAATCCAATTTGAGCAAACTTAGTGGCATTGGAAAGCTATTGACAATACAAAACTTTTCCTTATAAAAATTATCTCCAAATTCATCACGGTTTAAGAGCAGTTTTCATGCTAAGCTCGCTGATCTAGTTTCAAACATGAAACTTATTCTCAAATTTCAAATTTCAAAATTTCTTCACACCCAAACCAATCTAGGATTAATTAGAATCTACCTTACAGTGCGAACCTCGAATTCGAGATGGGCTTGAAGAATATTAGATAAAATCCATAAATTTCTCTTCTTCCTTCTCTTCTTCTTCCTCCTTGTCTCCTTCCTCACTTCTCTCTCCTGCTCCTCTTGGGCACAGCAACCAACACAGCAGCACCCAGCAGCACGGCAGCAGCAAGCAGCAGGCGGCGGCAGCTGCCAGGGCAGTTTGTGCTTGAGGTGAGAGAGGAGAGAGAGGGCTGGTGGGTTTTTTATTTAATCTAAATTTGTGTAGGATTAGGACTCCAAGTGACATTCAACGGTCTCTCCAAAATTTGTACGGACTCCGATTGGAACAAACTTACACTCTATCTCGTTCAACTCGACGGGACGAACGCGATCACGGTCTTGGATTTTCCATCGATGCATGGTTTAAAAAGTCAAATTTTGATCTCTCTTTTCTAAATTTTGGTCAAATCTCCTCTTTTTTATTTTCGGGGTATTACAAAAGTAAAAACACAAAAACTTACCAAGACATTCTTCTCCAAGTTTCTTTTAGTAAAGTTGTGAACAAAAGGTGGAGCAGAACCTTGTCCATTTGATAGATCAACACCACGAGTAAAAATGATAGAATTAACAAGATCCTTAGTTGTCTCTTCATCACTACCGCCACCTATCTCTTCAATTGCCTCTTCATCACCGCCACGACATATCAAAATAAAAAAAAGTACAGAATTCAGAGATACCAAAAAATCAAACATACAAGGATAAGTAAATTTATAACAAAACTAATCAGCAAGTGCAACACACAACTTTATTTCAATATCTTTGCTCAATTGTGAATTTGGAAATTATGACCAATCCCGATCTAACTTGAAAAAAATTTAGTCCCTAATACCCATATGATAGTCAGAAAAAAAAGCTTTCCACTGATCACCTTAAATCTCTGTAGTTTTCTTGTTTTCTCAGATCAACTTCATAGATGAAATGATCACTGGTCTCAATTGGCATAACATCACCAGTCATTCTATTAATTTGTCTTCGAACGGTGCATGAAAACTTCTGCACACACAAAATACCGTTGACTCAGCAACAGAAAAAGGACTAAATAAAAAATAGTACTAAATCACATACCACATAATCCTCGAATGTCTCAGGCAGCCTCAATAACAAAGATGTATTTTCTTTATACTTTTAAAGGCAAGGTCTATTGAGGCTGAAGCACACTGAACAAATAGTCCATCTCTGGTAAAAAGAAGAAAATAATAATAAGAGATAAAGTATAAAAATAGATCTATAACACTTATGGTTATGTAAAATTCAAAAGGCACTACAAATAGTTAATGAGGCAAGGCAATCAGCAGTAAAAAGGTAGTATCACTACGTACTGTAGATGCCACAACAAAAACAGGCAGGCAGTGCAACCAGGACCCAAAAAATAGTATAAGACCATGGTGAAGAGGCAGTACACAAACAATAAAAAGAAACAGAACAACACATGTTACCTATAAAAACACAGAGACCCCCCCTCCCAAATTTGTTAATACAATATATATACATATACATATATATATATAAATTGACGAAGATAACAAAAACTGCATAAACAACAACTCACCAGCTTTTTTTTAATGTCACAAAGATCAAATACAAAAACAAAATTGTGCAGGAAAATAATTGGTTAAGGGCATCTTCAAGCTTATAAATAGGAGCGGAGATTTGCATGGTCATTAATTTAAGGAAAAGGAAGTAGTTGAATCTTGATAGGCAGTAAATTCCGGGAAGTTTAGTACAAACTTTGAATGAGTTTCATATTGTACTCTTTACAGGTAGAAAAATGATGTGCGAATGAGCAGTGCACACATAAACTTCACAAAAACAACTGCGAATAATTAAACATCTCCTACTACCAAAGATGTTGCTCATTTCTTAAATATCCCACATATGTAGGGGAAAACCAAGGAAGAGACAACACATATTTTGAACATAGGCAGAACAGCAGCTGGCACATAGGCAGCACAAATAGTTCAACGCAGTCAGAACATGTACTCTATTGAAGGTGGAACACCAATATTCAAAAAGAACCAACCGTAACATACTTCCTATGACATCAGTCCCATAGAATTATATATGTATAAAGCACTACACTGTAGTATATATGTCCGACATACGTATTATACTAGTGTCGTCATATGTTATTACAAAGAAATGACTTCATGCTCAGCATCACTTGGCACCAGCTGATGGTGGTTCTGATGGCTTTGATAAAGGAGATGTTTTCAACTTGTCAACATCAACAGTACTTGACAGAGGTGAGCTGACAAATGTGTCAGTCTGCTCACATCGACCATCCCCAACATGAACCTCACCATCATTCTCAACTTCATCATCGAAGCTCTCGTAATCCTCCATGACATAACTATCATCCTCTGGAGCTTCCTCATCGTAGCATGTCTCCTCCACAGAATCCTCTGAGTCATAAGAAAACACTTCATCCTCCTCGTCATCATCATCCTGGTTATAAAACTCCTCCTCATCATCATCATCATCATCATCAAAAAATGACGCCTCCTCCTCATCATCATCCATGTCATGCTCGGTTACATCAATCACATGAGGAAGGGTGTTGTTGCGATTGACATAATAACCAATCATGACCCTTTTTTACAAACAGAACAAAAAAAAATCACAAACATAAGCTACTACTGTAAAATAACCATACAAAAAATTATCTAGCCTTGAACAAAATATGCACTTAAACACTAAGAACACATGCTCCATAGCAGGCAGTAAAAAAAAGATAGCCTAGCCAAACAATGCAAAAGCAGGAAGTGCAAATCATACTTCATTAGACAGTACAAATCTGTATCAGCAGATATACCATAATAGGCAGAGCATATCGTGGATGACAGGCAATGCATCACTAAGTTATTCCTCTAAATTAGATTACTGTTCGGGGCAGAATAGACATTCGATTAACATAGTGTTTGGCTCCTGGCAAAACAAATTAAGCAAGACATTGTTCTCCCATAGGCATAACATGTGCTACATTGTGGGTAAACAACAACATTAAAAGAACACCAAAGGCGCAACCAACCACACCATGAGATAATCATCATGTAAAATAGACAGAAAAACTCTTGTAAATAGGCAGAACAAACAAAGACAACTAGATTATATACTCTATTGTGGATAGTAGACATAGATAGAATAGATCCGGAAGGGTGCATGCGGGTAAGCACCAAAATTGCGCAGGAACACCAACCCTACACAAGTAGAGGACGAAGAAATGAGACCAAACCTATCCCCGCGCCGGTAACTCTCGGCAACGACACCCGTGGCTGATCGGAGCAGCGGAGCTCTCTCTCCACTTTCGTCGTGGTTGGGGACAGGAGGCGAGAAAGAGAGAGATAAAGACAGACAAAAGCGGCTAGACAGAAAGAGTGAAAATGGTCTGGTCAAACTGTCTAGAAAAGGACTTCAGGCACCACTCCCCACACCTATGGCCGAACAAGAAATGAAAAGCAGGACAATGCTTCGGCACATGGGAGAACAACACAAACCTCTGTTTCTATCGGCAAGTTGGCGCTGGCCTATGCGAATAGCAAATGCATTAAGCTTGCAATCAAAATTGCAAGCATGGAAGAGAAACACTGAAGATGACACGCATTGCCCAAAAACTAACCTTACATGGAGTCGAGGTGGCTGTGGTGCCGACCACCGCTGCCGCGGATCGGTTTCGCATGGTGCCGACAACATGCAATGAAGATGAAAATTGACCATCGCATCAACTACAGAAGGAGCTTATGAAGGTGTGGTTACGATGAATTTAAGCGGGATTGAGGAATACAGAAATATAACCACGTGTGGGATCGTATTGACGGGCGCTACGACAGCGTCAAATTCTGACGAGCCTCCGGCAAAATCCAGGACACACAAGTGTGAAAAAGCTCAAAGAATCCCACGAAACCGCGCATTGAATCTATGAAAACTGCGAGCAACATCTCTGACACATGCTGATACGGAGTTCTTTCATGTTAAAATGACGTGAAAAAAGACAGTACAAATGGCCAACGGAAGGCAGTACAGAAAAGTTGCAGAATTTAACGGAAGGCAGTACAGAAAAGTTGAAGAGTACCAGTTCTGCAACCAGTTGCAGAATAATCTAGATTCCCTCATTATTTGTCCACTTTCAACATCTCCCACTTAAATTATGTTTAGCGGATAGTACAAAAGGTGTGTATAAAGTGCTTAATTTAAATACATGCACCGTAGCCACTCTCTCCACCGGTAAATACTTAGGTAGAGATACTTTAGGTCAAATTTTCTTGTTCTTAACCAAAGAAAAGGAGCACAAACTTCCATGACAAAATGCTAGCTGCCAAGGTGACGCATAGGAAAGTAGTACACGCATTTTCTGAGGGACAGAATCGACATCGAATTTACAAAATGATAATTTTGTGCAGTTATGTAACAGGTAGAACCAATAGATTACACAGAGGAATAACACTATTGCATTAGTGGAAACATCTTACGAACTTGTCTATATGCAAATGTATGCTACAAAAGGAAAGGTATTCATCATTTCATCTTCTTATGTGAGGGAGGACAGACCGCCGTACGTTTTGGGAAAAAGGATAGGCCAGACCGCCAGAGGTCATATGTAAGAACAAAACCGCTTCATATTCTAAATCCTGAAATCTATTTATGCAGCTTGAGCACAAAACTGTCTGTTGTATTGCACTTTTCTTTCCTTCTAACAAACTCCACAGATTTCATCATCCTGGACATTTTGTCCCACCAGATTGTGTGATCTGCTGATCCTGCACAGTAATTACCTTCTTTCTATGCAAAATTTGAGCCGTCGAAAACGAGAAACCTGTACTACAGAGAAAGGCTTCTGATATCGCGCTGCTGATCAGCAATCCCTTTGGCTAATCGCGAGGGTAGTGGAAGCAACTCATCTGGAGCTCCGGTGGAGGGTGTGCTTGTGAATTTTGGATTAAACCACCTTCTTAGTGTGAGGCCGTTGATCCTCATCCTCCCATGAGACTCCTCGCCTTGATATTTAATTCCTAATCTCCTAAGCAAGGAGCCAACTGCTTGACCAACTCTGTATGTCACAATCCAAGTCAGTCTCTTCTAAGTTATTGGATAATTCTTGCATTTAAGATTTGTAAACTACGTGCTAGCAGAGAATAACACTGTTTTAATGTTTAAAGCATAAGGTCGAACCACAATGTAGATGGAAGCAGCAACAACAACGAAAAAAAACATTTAAGAAAATGTACTCATTAGAGTTCAGACTTGAGACCAACTTCCACATTAGTAAATGAAACTCCCTTAAGAATATATAGAACAAGTATTCAGAAAAAAAAAGTGATTTTCACCTTCCAGCAAGTTTAAGTGTTTTCTCTCTTTCATCAAGATCAACTTGTTTCTTTTCTGTGGGTAATAAAATTGTCACATTTGGTAACCTCGCACCTGCATGGCATAATATAAAATTAGAACAGGATAAATAAGTATGAATTGGTTGTTACTTGGCAGAATCCTCATAGAACTGGAACCCAGTAATCAGCACAAGCTTATCAGTAACCTAGACGGTTTTTTTTTGGAAGGGAACCTAGACAGTCCTTGTAATTACGTAGCAATGATTTGATTCAGTGGGAATTAAGCTAAGGTGGAATGACCCAGAATCAGACAACAAGCTTGGAATAAGTTGAACTACATCACAATAAATCATCTTAGCTCGGCAATAATGTTTTTAAAATTGTTCCGGATTCTATATACCTCCTATGGCCAGTTTGACAAGGAAATGACCAGAAATTTATGGAGCATAAATAATTCTTGAGAATGTATTATTCTTAACACAGTTTTACAATAAATAGATTATAGACAAAGTAAACTATTTAGCGGATTCACCTGCAGCTAGTCGATGCTTCAAAGACTTCAATGTTGTTAGAAGAGAAACCTGAGAACAGTAAAGTATAAGCACGCATGTTATCAATTATGTAATATATATTCCTCTTTAGCATCCATCTACTTTTGCTCTGTACTTGCATCAAAGAAATTTCGGAAATGAACTTTGAAGTCAATCTCGATTCCATCAGCAAAAACAACACCCGACAACTTTGCACAAGTAATACGTGGACGATCATGTTCATTGGGAAGGGGGGGGGGAGCGTATATTTCCCTCCCTAGAAGTCTATAAAAATTCACATCATTCACATGACATCTATGATCTATCTACTATCTCACAAAAATTCAAATCCAAATTCAACCCATAGGTCGAGAAACAAAAAAGACAAATCCAGCTGTAAATAGTACGTAATTCATATTAGGTTTTGAATTCGGCCCATTATTAGGATCATCACTACATTTCTCTTTTTTGTTTCTCGAGTTGTGTTTCAAATTTGGATTTGAAATTTTGCAACATGATAAGTACATGTTGTCTCAATGTCTATTTGTTTTCTGAATTTTTCTGATGATTATTTATTCCCCTCTTAAAATCATTACTTGCATATTGTAAACGAATAACACGAAAATGCTACATAGTTCTGAAGGTCTTTTTTTTCTGTAACCGGAAGGTGCAATATCTACAAGTGAACCAAGGATCAGCTGATATCTAAAACATCCTGATGCTATAAAATCATTAATTAAACTAATGCCAACACATCAAGTTATGGGATTGACTGGGCATGGCAGCGCTAGAGTTCTAGTTAAATGACGAGGAAGAAATATGCAGTATTAGTAAATGGATTACTAGTATTAAGTATTCTAATCTTCCAGAAAATTGTGCAGTATACCAAATTTATGTAAACAGAGGATAGCCAATACAGAAGTATTTTAAATGCAAAAGATGTGCTAAGATACAAAAGTAAGGGCACACTAATTATGTGACCTCTCATTTTATTTAAAGAGAAACTATTAAAGCAGTTTCATGAAAGTAAAGTAATGTGATAAGCAAAAAGAACCTCGGCTGTGTAGATCTTTGACTTTCTTGCATCAATGACAATTTGACTATGTTTCGTGGAAATACTTGCAACTGCTCCTAACAAAGCAGCTTCCTGTGACAAGAAGGCATGCTGCTTTAATACCTAGAGAATACTCTGAAACGGAGCCATGGTTTAATAGAAAGATAACATCTCTACCTCCAGTATTGAAAAGGCACGAAGATCATATTCACCAAATCCTTCCAACAGAGAATTTATATTGGGATGATGTGGAATATCACAACTTATTCCCATGTTTTCAATGAAAGTATTTTTCAGTGAACTGTCATTAGGAAACCTCAAACATCCCAAGACTTGAGATAAAACATCACTTGAGGGTAACAGACCAGTGGCAATTGCCTGACGGTAGACCATAATTGCTGAGGAGGTCCTGCAAAAAGATCAGCAAATATAAGGTGCTGAAGAAGAAAATTAAAGAATTGATATAGATATACCAGAACTGGACACTAACTCAGACTCATACGAAACAACAGATCTCGACTCTTATTGGACTCGGATAATACTAATACCACCAACCAATACTAACTCTTAAACACTAAAGCTGATGGGGAAGGGTAGGTGAGCAATATCCTCAAACTTCAACAAGAATAACCAAGAGTGTTCAAGTTTTACCTTGCAATTGAGTTCACATTTCACAAAAGCCATATAGTCTTTCAGTAGTGTATTACTATGGTAAAGCTTGCATTTATAAGATTTGGATGTGTTGTGACAAGTTGCAATTTACATGTATCTATAAAAAGGAGCGGTCGACACTGCAGCCGGTGTTTTGTTGTTGATGCGTCTGTTGTAATGTCCGTCTAGCAGCCATCCCGTGTGGCCTTGCTGTGGGTGTTCAGTTGTAATGACCTAGTCTTAGGCTTGTAATTGATTCTTTATATCAATGCATCAAGACGCAAAGCTTTGGCGTTTTCTCAAAGAAAAAAACCAGTGTTAATAACATTGGATTTGTTACGAATAGCATTTGATATATTGCATGGCCCAAATGGGCGAATATATAGTAGAGGGAGACTTGGACAACAAGCTTATTGGAGACCTAGACCAATAATATATACTAAAGACCTACACCAATAATATCTACTAAAGACCTAGACCAATAGGAAATCATAATATCCTTACCACAACCCTCCCCCCTCCACAAAGCGAAATGTATGCAATAGCGTTGCATTTTAAGAGGAATTACATTAAAACAAAGAAACATTGAAGTCCAAGTCTTGATAGAGTCGTAGTAGCGTGGAGTCTTGAAAAAATTGTCAAGTGAAGTGAAAGAGAGAAGCAGAAGCATGGCGCAATAGATTGTAGCCCAAGAAGGCGACAACATAATAGAAGCAAGGCAGCAAGAAAAACTTGGGGAAGCAACAAACTCCAAAAAAGGAGGATGGCAACAATCGGCACCTATGTGATAAAGAAAAAGAAGAAAACCGATCTAACAGAACTCACCGGGACCAGAAGCAAAGGCTGATAGACAGATGTTCTTTTGGACTCGAATGGCATGAACGAACACTAGAGAGCAACGAACATGAATGGACGAAGCGGAAGCGACAACTCTTAAGAGACTAACTTAGCTAAAGGCGCAAAAGAAACGAGCACCAGTAGTAGACATCATACATCGTCATCCAGCTGCAAGACCTCCAAACAGCAAAGTAATACTACCTCCGTTTTAAAATAGATGGTGTTTTAGAAAGTGCACAGTCAAACTTCTCTATTTTTGATCACTAATTAATTAAAAACGACTTAGGTTGGTTAGATATAAATGGAAGCATTAAATTTGTCACTAAAAATTGTTTCGTACTATAAATTTTCTTAATATTTTGCTTACATACGCATCTAAAAAGTAATGGTCAAAATTACATAGTGGAGATTGTACAAAGTCAAATATAGCTTAAAAACCGGACCAGTGACTGAACCAGTAAGGCGACTGGTTCACCGGTTCACCAGTCCAACCGCCATTTCATTGGTTCACTTGTCGGTTTTTTAAGTAATAATGTTATATTTTTTGTCATATATATCACAATCAATACATAAATATAGCTATAAATATTATTATTTGGTAATACATACCACAATCAACAATATATATAGCAGAACTGGTTCACACGTTTACCAAAAACCGGCAGCTCACCCGAAAACCAGCCGGTTCACCCTTTTTCTTCTGGTTCAATTGCAGAGATGGTCTTTAAGCTGAGCCGAGCCGGGGGGTTGCCAGTTCCGGTTTTTCCGGTCCAACCGCTGGTTCCGCGCGATCTTTTAAACTAGGACTCAAGGCCTCATCTAGTTTGAAACAGAGGGAATAGCAGCTAGCAGATACTGCATGAGTGCAAATAACAGTGCAGCAATCAGGCCAGAAGCAGCAGCCGAGAGCCATCTCCAATAGCACTAAAACAGCAGCCCAACATGGGAATAGCAGACCAAAAGCAACAGCACAAACAGGGCCGGCCCAAAGCAGCATCCCGGTATGGCCCATAGAGGGCAAAGCAGTAGCGGCCAGCAAAAGAGAGATTTGATGGTATGCCCCATCTTATAATGCCACTTGATAATATACCTCATCTTATATTGCAATAGATCATATGCCCCTATTACATTAACTCTTTGATCATATGCCTCACTTGACTTATTTTCTCACTGGGCCTTATTTTGGACATGGAGAGACCAAAATGTTCCTGTGGCAAATCAGCGAATCTCTTCACTGCCTCACCCAATCGTGCCCCTCCCTTTCTCTCTTCCTCGCGTTGCGACACCAGCGGCGGTGAAGGGGACACGCTGCGGCTACTAGATTGCCTCATACACATCCTCATCACAAGAAATCAAACAAGCTCGACAGGACGGGCCGGCCGCCACAAGCAATGCCACTCACCCAGCCGCCGGTAGCGGCCTACAGTGCACGCACTTCTACGTCGCGTCCTGACGTCCGGCTACTCCTTGTAGACTCGCACAATAAATCAATTGCGTCCTGATTCCCTTGCATCCCAATCAATCAATTTTTGTAGGCAAGTAACTCTCAATCAGTCGGTGGAAGCTGGTTTCTTGAAATTGCTGGTCTGTCACTAGCGAATTCCATGGCTGAAGCAGTAGGTGAAGTAGTCGGATCTGCAGGTAGCCAGCACCCTCGGACGATGAACTGCCAAAAGTCGCTGAACCTGTTGGTCCCTACACGCAGCTGGCACCCTTGCGATTCTGGTGTCATCATTGTCGATACTAACGCCCCCTTGTGAGCTCCATGGCGCGGGCTCGGCATTGCTGCTCTGGGTCCTCCTCATGCTCCAAACACGTCGTCAGGAAGCTCGTGCCACATGCACGCCGGCAGCTCTTGGCCCCACCCCTGCTCAGGCTTCTTTAATTGCTTGTTGCCTGGCGACCAGGATATGCTCAACTTCCTCAAAGGCATGGAAGAGACCAAAAAGTTCTTGCCGACCAACAGTGGCCTCCTGATCGACCTCGAGTTCGCTGTGAAGGAGGAGGTGGTCAATGGAGTGCTTGAAAGGTGGGAATGGTGGTGGCCGCAAAAAGAAAAAGGATGCCTTTGCCGATGTGAGAACTACAGCAGCCGCCGCCTCAACACTCCGCAGCACCAGCAACCGTAGGAAAGTAGCCACCGCCGGCGCGATGCTCCCCATCACATGCAATGGTGTCATCCTCCTGCAGGTCGAGCATCACCTCCACCAGCTCCTTGCCATTGTCGGAGCTCTGGTCCGACCTGCGCAACGATGAGCCGGTGCTTAGCGACCGCGGCGTGGTCGCCCCAAGCCCCATCACAGCCGCCCCAATGTAGCACCACCACCACCTCCTCCTCACATCAGGGAGAGGCAGGATCGGGTATGGCCAAGGGAGAGCAGTAAAGAGTTGTTAATTTACCACAGGGGCATTTTGGTCTTTTCATGTCCAAAATAAGGTCCAATCAATAGGAAATGATTAAAATAAATTAAATGGGGCATATGATTAAAGATTTAATGTAATATAGGGCATATGATCAAAGAGTCAATGTAATATGGGGCATATGATCTATTGCAATATGAGATGGGGCATATGATCAAGTGGCATTATAAGATGGGGCATATGATCAAATCTCTCCCAGCAAAAACTGCTAGGGTTGCCCTCCACTTGCAACCAGAGGAGGTGACGGCGGCTGCAACTAGCAGTAGCAGCACACCCTGGCGATGGCCAGCTCCAACGATGAGCTGGCGATGGAGACAATAGCCACTGACAAGCAGATGAAAAGTGCGACAAGATTTGCATGCTCCCCCTATTCTGCACAAAGAGAAGGCCAATCGGGATGGAGAAGCCAGTCCATGGTGCCAGTGGCAGAGCTTGAAGGAAAAATTAGAGGGGGCCATTGCTTAAACTAGGCTATTTAGTAGAGTTATTTTGAGGCTAAATCACTAAACTGCCCTAAATAACACTATTATTTAATGGAATTGTACAAATGTTGAGGGGGACAGGGGCAAGGCCTACCTTGGCCCCAACTATGCTCCTCCCTTGCATGGCGCCGGCCTATAGCGAGCAAGAAGAAGGGCATCAATGGAGACAACGTTAAAGAGGCCGCTGGTGACGGGGACGAGCAGGTTCGGCAAGGATCGATGCCAACTCTCGGCTCAACAATCGCGCTTGAAGACGACGAAGAGGTTGGTGACACGATGAGCTGGCTGACGGCATCGACGTCAGGTGAGAAAGCTCAAGGAGTATGACTGCTGCTTGACAATGACAACAAACATGGGCGCGACGATGGTTCGGTGTGTCAAAGCCGCCCCCGGGTGAGAAGATTGCCTCCCCGAGGCAGTGCAAGGCGGTGGCCGAGAGACAAACGCCAGTGGCAGTGGAAAGCTAAAACCCTAGGTTTTACTCTGATACCATGTTATGAATAGCACTTGACATATTGCATAGCCCACAAGATCAAATATATAGTACAAGGAGACCTTGACAACAAGTCAATCTATTAGAGACCTAGATCAATACAATCTAATAAAGACCTAGATCAATAGAAAATCATAATACCTTTAACAGGATTGACTAAAGTACTAAAGTTATGACATCACTATCTTAAAATTGGAGCTATCAAACAGGTCTCACAACATCAGCTTGCATGATATTTTAATTTATAAAGATAGTATGTACTGCAGACAACTAATATTTATTTCGTTTATGATTCTCATATGTATTGCAGCTACCTTTGGCTCTATCGACACTCCTCGTCCTGCCATGTTGGTCAAGTTGGCCCGTGGAGAGGGAAATAGCTGAGGACATTTTATTTATTTATTTATTTAGTGCTGGCTAATACAATTTGAAACTACTAAATACTAGGCCCAACAATTCAACTAACTCAATCTTAACAACCCAGCTAGCTCAATTTATATCCTAACATAACAACTCAATCTGCCAATTGACCAAATGAATTGTTGGATTGAGCTATTGCCACTTCTGCCCTTACAGCATTTGTGGTGTGGTGGTTCCATAATGGTCTCTAACAGATCCAGACATGAAAAGGATTCTAAGTAACTTACATTCTTATGACAAAACTGTATTCAATCAATGAATTAGACCAGATCAACCAGTACATGGTCCGGGTGGGCTTTTGTAAAATTCCATGCACGACCTTTTCGGGCTCGTAAAAAACTCTCTCTATGCATCAAGACACAGAGCTTTTGCGTTTTCTCGAGAAAAAAAGAGCAACCAGTACATGCTTTTATTTAAAAAATGTTTTCCATATAGCAGTATACAGAAGACTGTTAACTAATTTATCTTCCTTGTATGTAAATTTAGCATAAGGGGTAATCCGAACAATTTGATCTATTAACAAGAAGCTTAGCATACATATTTATTTGAATCTATGGATAGTCCAGCAAGGAGTATACCATTTATTGTCAATCTGCGGTTTCCCTAGGTTGAATCTGACTATGATGTTGCCAAGTGAAAGATCATTGGAGAACATTTGTAGACACAAACCTGAAGAAAAAATCATTTCATTAGGAACGACTGTCACCAAAAGAGAAAAGGTAAACAGATAAAAAAGAACTGCTAGCTGCAGTAGACATAAGAAAAAGGAAAAACAGGTGCGTTGAGGAAAGAAAGAAAATGCATGTTCTTCCATACAGTATCAACCAATAAAAACTTACCAGTAAGACAACCAATAATGGTGGGATTGAGATCAATACCATCTACTTTTAATTGTTCAAATAAATCAAGACCTAGTTGTGCTTCACCGTTTCTGCAGGTCAACTGTTAGTATTGTAGAATCCCATGAGATTAGTTTGAAATGTACAGTAGTTGCTCAGATTAGATGCATTACCTTTCGCAGGCCACAAATAAGACAGAGTAGGTTATCTCATTTGGACGGACACCTAATTCCTTTATCTCATTAAGGACCTCAACAGACTTCAAAACTTGATCACCATCACCTACAATTCCACTGCGTAGTCAATAAAAAGCATGAAATCATCGTCCTTTCCAACAAAAAAGGGAGAGTTCCAAAAGATAGGGAACTCTATGTGCGTTTCAGGAAACAAAAATTACATGAAGGTCCCTATACTTATAGTATAGTACCTTAGGTCCCTTAAGTTGAAAATTGACTTGCAGGTCCCTAAACTCATTGTGGAGTGCCACTTGGATCCTTAAACTTGCAGATTTTATCATCAAGACATTGTGACTTTTCATCAGCTAAAATTGTGACGTGAGCTTCATACTTTACTGCATTGCCACAGTTCACTTTAGATAATTGAGAAGACAAAATGTTCTACGTGACAGTTTACATTTTTGAGAGCCTACCAAGTTCACATTCAAAGTTAGGGACCCAAGTGAGACACTGCTACAAGTATAAGGTCATCTGGTGCAATTTTCTCTGAGAAAATAATAGGTGGCAGGTGAACGAAATTTTTGCATTTCCTTCTAAGAGTTGACATACAAAGGGAAGTGATCAAAGCATTCATCATTGGAACTGTTGGAGTTAATTTGATCGACTTAATCTCCTCAAATAGCTGCAGTGCCTTTCTCCAGTCCTTGGCCTGAAACAGTGGCAATCAGATCATGACAAGCTAAAAAGAATCTGATAATAGGAATGGATTCAAATCAAAAGTACATGAATGCAAGCAAAATATGGAGTTAACTAATTCTGTACAAATATTAGGACTATTGTACAACATGCAACTCAAAATTAAACCCTTGATGTGCTTTTCATCCAACAATTTATGGCCAAACTTACATTGCAGCAAGCACCCATACAGGAACTGTATGCCATGGTTCCAACATGAAATCCCTTTGCTCTTACATCTTTGATTATTTCAAAGGCAGCATCAGCCCTCCTAGCATGGCCAGCTGCATCAACTAGAGCACTCAGAAACATCTGTAGTAGATGGAATGAAGCAAAGAGAAAAGTTAAATAAGCTGTAGGAGGGAGCACATTATGTATCCTTAAGTTTCCACTAAGAAATAACACCTCATCAGGTTTTACTCCAATCTTGTTCATATCTTCATAGATCTTCAGTGCAAACCCTAAATCACCAGTCAAGCTACAGCTTCTCAATGCAATTGTGTAAACTTCTGGGGTACCCTTTATATTGTACTCCTGAAGCATTTTGTAAACCTCACGAGCTCGATCAGCCTAGACAAACAAAACAATTCGCACAACTTGATTTTGAATACAGCAACTATATTTTCTGGTTTGTATTTCTGGAAATATTTTAATATGTAAAAACACCTGGCCAGCCTGAATACATGTCTTCATGAGGGCTCCAACTGTGACATGATCAGGAAGAATTGGCTTGCATCCTTTAGATTCTGATGGTTCTGCTGTCATTTCTGATAAAACATCAAAAGCTCGAGCAACAGCACCAGATTCACCGCATGCACTGATCAAAGCATTGAAGACAACTCGGTCTGGCTTCACCTTCTACTGCAAGTATGACCCAGTAAGTTCATCAAGCACAAAGATGCTTGCAGACGCTTTTAAATTGAATAATTTCGTCAGTAACATTTACAGCACAAGTGAAAGTAACACATCTAACATAAAATTCATCAAACGGAATAATTTCACCTTTGAACTCATGATCCCATAAGCACCAAATGCTTTTGCCACTTGTCCAGCTTTAGCACAGCCATCAATTAGTGCGCCATAAGTGTTAACATTTGGTTCTATTCCAGCACTGACCATCTCATGGAAGACCTTAAGTATAAGTACAGCATAAGGGATGTAACATGAGATATAGTATGTTATCAAGTTTTAAATGGAACCCCTACATGGGAATTTGTGATTTAGTTACCTCAAACATGGCATCAACTTTTCCACACTTTGCACAAGTTGATATCAGTGTGGTGTAAAGTTTACAATCAGGTTTTAGCCCAGCCTCCTTTAGGAGCACCATAACTTGGAGGGCCCCTGTAAAGGTAAAAACATTTGGTCGTACTCAATTCTCATCTTCAACTCTAGCACACTGACGAGAAAAGTTAAAATTTCAAGCTAGAGCAGTTACCATCAAAATCTTGTGAATTAGCACAAACAGATAAAAGCATATTGAATGTGCTCATTTTCGGATTTTCAATCAATCTGCAAAAGCGAACAGCTTCCATAACAGCCCTTTGCTTCTTGCAGGCACTCAAAAAGCTGGCATGGTGGATCTATAAAATTGATGGAAATGAGGAACTTGAGGAAGGCATTATAAAAGCTAAATTGTAAAAATCATTGCACCATTGAAACAGGTAATTAATCACCTTCTTCATATCAAGTAATCCCTTCTGCTCCATGCTTTCCAACAAATCCACACAGTCTTTCAACCTGACAATATACCAAACTGATATATCAATTGAAACATTGATAGATGCAAAGATTGAATAATTTGCAATGTACATTACATATAGTAACTGAAGGAGTGGGAAATATGTTATAATGATTATCTATCATATATTATACCTTCCGTCCATTAACGAAATATTGTATTTCCTCATGTAATCAGATGTATCCACTGTGCCATTTAATCCAACTGTCTTTGCTGGAGCGAAGTTATCTAGATTCTCCTTGCTTAGTATATCAGAAATACTCCAGCCAATAGTTTTTGCATCATCATGGTCTTTCACTGCTTTCTTTTGTTTACTCGCAGGACCTTCCCTTAAGCATGCAACTGGAACTAATTTCCCTGAATATAGAGTATGCTTCTAAGGAAAGGGGACAAATCATGCAAGGAGTGATATGAAAAAGTAAGTGAACTATTTTATCAGGCTAAGTACCAAGAAGAATGCATGAATTCCAAAGTTAAACCTGGTGTCAAATAAGAGCCCCCTACATATGAATTTGCAAACTCAATTGCTTTTCTTGGTTTGAACAAATCGCTGATGCTGGCTTGGGGAATAAAATTGAGAGGACATTCCGCTGTTCTTTTGAAGGACGAAAGAGATGTCAAATCAAGATTTTCCTCTTGATCACTCTGATGGCTTTGAAGTAAATGAGCATTCTCGCTCTCTGTTTGGCTATCACTAGGACCTTTGTCATTTTGTGCTTGTTCCTTTCGTTCTGAAAGGGATAAAAATTGGTGAGAGAGTCCACCTTGCCGTCCCATTCTGTTAGAGATATACTTGCTTGTATGTTGTCCTTGTGGCACAGAATGTGGCGTCGCAAGACCATTTGTAACATTTTCTACGGAACTTGTTTTTGCTGAAGTTGAGCAACTAACTTCTTCTGGTCCGGATACGTCAGATAGTGTGTGTAATGATGTTCCACGAGTAATTACAGAAACAGCCTGCGTTGTCTTATTTAGAGTATCTACACACGAAATACGAGCCCGGCAATCCACTTCATCAGGAGTCATTCCTCCAGAAACAGATAGCTCTGGAAAGCCGTTTTCATGAGTTGCACAAGGTGCATAATTATTAGCATATACCGATTGTGTTGTTGTTCGAAGGGCCTTATTTACAATGCTTTTGTCATGTTCACATAAAACCTGCCAAATTTTGAAGACGAATACAAGTTAGAAAACAATTGTGAGAAGTATTAAATCATGTTTCATTCATCAAGTTAAAACTATTAGTCATGTGCTAGTTTACATGTCCAACCAATGAACACGGTTACATTTTTCTTGCGAGAAATAAACAAGGTTATGCTTGATGATGGATACCGAAAGTGATTCGAGAACCATGATCAGGACAGTCTTGCAAACTGCAAAGGTTGCCAAATACTCTACTATCCCAAAGTTGTCAATCAAGACCTAGCGACTGACCTGATTCCTCAACCTCAGAACCCACCAATATGTATGCAAAACAAGAATCAGTTTAGGATAATCTGGAGCTATTCCTTGCACTTAAGCAATGATCTACAGCATTGACATCTCCAGGACTTGTCGCCAGTAACCTTTCCTGCTTCCAAGGGATAAACTACGCAAAACTGAAATTCATAACTACATATGTCGAATTGAACTTGGCTGGACCAAATGAGTAAGCATGTTTTCTATTGGCAACTTTACTGTTTGGTGTATCCATGGAAGTGGATTTGGTGCAGCTATATCCATATGCACCTGTTTGGGTTTCAGAGCTTTACAATTCAAAAGGTTACCAAATAATTCATGGCACTAGAATATGTCAGAGTAAGTGTGCATGTAAAATTTGTGCAAAAATATGATCGTAGGGCCGTGACAAAAGACCAAATAAAAGGTAGATTTATATTACAAAAGATGGATAAAACCTTTTCTGTTTTTTACAGTGCACATGCGATCGTTCTTTGTACATAATTTTACATGTACAAATACATCACCATAATCTAGTTCTATGAATTGTTCATATGTGATATCCTCGTCAGGGATGCATGTGCACATAGGTTCATAAGGACATTTACTGTGTGTCCATCCTGCTACGTGAAACTGAGCTTTCAACGGTCCATTGTACACGGTAGCTAATCGGCGGGTGACACAAAATTCTTTATCGAGTACATTTGGTTATTTGCAATCATTTTATAGAGCAATGGCAACAAGCCGACATTTTTGCCAATAAGCTCACCAAGAAGAAGCTCATTGCAATAATAAGCAGTTTAATTCTAATCAATTTTCAAGAATCAGAATTTAGCAAACATGGATAAAACTCAACCCAGAAGAAGCTCACCGCCGGAGACGCCCCACGCCTCGCGCTGCGCCACCTGAGCCAAACCAGCTGCAAGGCGGCGAGGAGAGCTGCAGCGGCGACCACCGAGCCGCCCAGCACGTCCACCGCGGCGGAGGCCGTCGAGCCGCTGAGAGAGCACCTCGGCGGGCGGCGGGCACGGTACCCCAGCGCCAGCCTCCGGCGAGGCGGAGACCGCAGCAGGAGCCCTCCTCCGCCGCCGCGGCCGTGCCGGCGGGCGGAGGAGGGGTGGAGAGAGAGGAAGCGTGGGGAGGAGGTGAGGAGGGCGAGGGCCTGGGGCGTGGAGGAGGCGGAGACCTCCATGGGGGGCGGAGGGAAGGGGGGAGGGGAATGGCGGGGGTTTAGGAGGATGATATATGATGAGATGATGAGGAGTTTTATCCGCGTCTGTGGTGTGGAGGAGGTTGCTTTGCGCGGCAGATTTGGTCGGATTTTCTTCCGGTTTAGCCATGCCGTTGGCTTAACGTCAAGGTATGAATTTCGCCCGTTGCCCCTCCCAGAACCCATAATCTCGGATACGTCTCGAAAGCGTCTCCAACGAGTCCGTACCATCTATCCCTAAGTTGAACCACTTTATCAAGGGAGAAATGTTTTATGCCTTTTTAGGATTTCTGACAATATAGGATTTATCCTCACAAAAACTAATATTCCTATTTTGGCTTTACAAATGTTCAACCGTTTAAGTTTTTCCATAATGGCCATCCTAACCTCCGTCTTCTTCCTCCACGTCCTTCTTCTCCCTAAAAATTATTCTGAAATCGGGGCAAAGGAACTTGATTTGTGGTCTGGTTTTGGTTGGATTGTCCATTTGCATGTCCAGCTCGTTAATTTGTGGTAGGCTCTATGTTGATGGTTTTTCTGCATTTGCATCATCGATAAGACGGGCGAGGATATACGCCTATACGGACACGGCGGTTTTTCGAGCATGATTAACGGATTTTTCAAAAAAAGGATCTAGTAAAATTTGAGAAATATAGATTTATTAAAAAATATAAAACTATATGTTTAGCGACCAATGAGCAGCCGACGAGGGACACGTTATCTAATGGACAAACCGACTACTCTTAGAATCATTCAAACAATAGTCGAGGCCTATCGTCCGTTAGATGGACGACAGATGCTTATCATCCAACCTCAAGAAGATATGCAGGCTTATTATCCTATAGTTGAAGAACAAGGGATTATTGTCCAACCACCTGAAGATAAGCCATTTTTGCCCAACAATTATCCACGCACCTACACCTTTAGCAAGGCTCATACGTTTTGTTTATCGGTTGCATTTGCATTGCATACCAATAACGTCCATACATCAGTATCAGGTCTATTTCCTTAATTGTTCGGTTCTCAATCACCTCTCTTGGACATATGGTATGTCTTCATTCATAGGTGAATCACCCAATATATTTTTCCTTTTGAAATGGGCCAGTGTTACACTTTGATTAATGTTAACTTAGATCTCACTTTAACATGCTTAAAACACGCTTGCGTGTCCTCTTAACTAGCTAATTTCATCCAAAGTAAGATCAGTTAAACACAATGCTTAAAAAGCAATTATATCGTCCAATTGTTGGACGATAGGGGTTTATCATCCAACGGTTGGACAATAACCCCTTGTCATCTAACCGTAGGACAATAAGCCGTGTGTCGTCCCGAGGGCTTTTTATTGGCCGACATTCATATAGTTTTAAAACATTTTCAATAAATATATTTCTTAAATTTTGTTTAAAAAGTAATACTTTCAGAAAAGGGGAAATAAGGCCACTGTTGTGGTGAAGAAGATACCAGAAGAAAACGGTAGTATCCCTACGTACTCTGGCTTTATCCCTACGAAAATAACTGATTAATCAACATTAGTGGAGAAATATAAGTATGGAAAGAGAGATATCAGCAACAGGTTCATAGCTATACCTCTCCGGCGTCAGCTATCAGCTCCAAACTTGTAGCATTTGAACGGCTGCGGAGAACATTTTGACCGCCTAAAACTTTAACACCATAAAATCTGTAGTTGTTGCTATAGCCACGATAGTTACCATGTTTGCTATGATTATGACCCTCACCATGGTCACACTTCTGTTTATCTTCATAATCATTTGCAAGCTCACTATATTCAGGTACTCGCGTTACTATCAGCGCCAGTACCAGTCACTGCCATCGTCGCTGCTACACTCAAATGCATCCTCGTCAATATCTTTGTATTAATCAGAACGCAAGAAAGAGTCATCAAGCATGATAGTGCCCGTGGCCAGTAAACCCAGGTTCTCGGAACGAGGGAGTGCGGTGGTACGTTGAGACACAGCACAGTGACACGAGGTTCGGAGCAGCAACTGAGAGGTCCGCCGCGACCCTGCACTCCACCATGGTCAAACTCATATGAGAGGCAGATGATATCTGGGGGCCATCCAGGTAGCACTCCTTGAGCTCCAGGACTTCCAACGAAGGGCACTGCAAAGAGAGCTGCCTTAATGTCTTGTCACGCAACATAGTACCCGACAGCTTCAGGTGATTCAGGTGGCAGGAGATAACGGGCACGGAGTCGAGGTTCGAGAAGGCCTCGTCCCCTGGATTGATGGCTAAGCTGGATAACCCGAGCCCTGTGGTTTATGGCAGCACGGATCCACATTTCGACATCGGTAGAGCAGTAATCCTCCCCGTCGTCATATCTGTGGCTGTAGTATAGCCACCGATTGTCGTTACTTGTGGGGCTGGACAGCAGCCTGAGTGTGTCTCCACCGGCGCGGACACCTCCCGCTCGAGCAAGATGCTGTAGGCGAACCTGACGAGCTCCCTCGGGAGCGGTCGGTGACGGGCTTTGCGGCAGACCCGGAGGTCGACGCAGGGCGCGGAGGCCCAAAGGTGGCGCCAGCCACCTCCCACGTCCTCAGGGACGACATGAACTTGTGCAGAAGCGCGTCCGGGAGGACGCTGACGCGATCATCGGTGGCGTCGCCGGACGTCTCCCACTCGATCGACGCCGTCCAGCTTGGCTTTCTACAGGACATTTCGTCGAACAGACGGCCTGAACTTCGAGTTTAGCATTACAAAATATAATTGATTACGAGATGACTATGCAAAAACCCTAACAATATGTAAATGCACAACAAAGACGATCGTCTATCGGCCCAAGCTTTCACCCGGGAAACACTGAGGCCCAGGACAAGGAGTGGACAGAGCTCTTCAAAAACACCTCCAAAGAGGGATACGATGCCTATGGGCACCGTTGTCACCGGCACCGACCTTCATTGGGATACGATTTTCATCCATAATTTTACACCACACCACCTCGCTGAACTCCGAGGGAGGAGGTCCAGCCATACCAGTAACCACTGTGGCCACCCCCAAACCATTCAACCATGATCCAGGGAGGGTTTCAACAGATTTTTCGATGACGCCTCCAAAGAAAGAATCATCGCCGGTGAATACTTTGGAAAAATGATTTTTGCCCCTACCACAAAGAAAATCAATTCTCTGAGAATAAATTGCTAGAAGAAATAGACAAATAGCTGCAGAAAGCCACCAACCTCGATGATGATCTCGCTGAGCGTCCAGGTGAATCAAGCGCAGTCTGGTTGGCGCAAGGGGGCGGCGGTGACAAGAGGGCATCGAAGCAGAAGAAATGGCGGATTGACCATACTAGTTGTAGTTGTCCCTCTCGACGACGGTGCCAACGACAACGAGTCCTCGGTCTTATCATCTGTCTTCTCCTCTCATCGTTGCCCCTCTCTCCAACGCCCTTATTTTCCATATTTGGCATGGTTGCCGTGGCAACTGGTGACAGTTGACGGCGCTCTTGATGAGTCACCTTCAAATAAGTAAATTAAAGAGTGGTATTTGGCACGGGGACAGCGGCAATGATAGAAAAGGCCAACCTTGCAGATCGCGGGTATTTAGCTAGTGGATGAACATGGATTAACTTTTTGAGGTAATACAATTTTTCTATCTATAACGAACCATGAGTATTTAGTTAATAATATATAAAGGTCAGTTTTCCTGTCAGCACTGCTACACCTGCAGCTGCACCTGAAGAGGAAGTAGATAGCGTCTGGAATTGGCGATTGAGTAACGGCTCATGCCTAAACAGAAACCTGAACATTCCTCTCACTTCAGAAATCAAACACAGAAATTAACTTTGCCCAATTCCTTGGTGTTCTTGCGCTAGATCTTAGAACCTAACAGCTGGAATCAGAGAATTAGCATATTGGTTTTGCTAATTCCATAAAGCCTCACATATCGGTCTTCTTGGACGGATGCCTCGTCTCTGTAGGGAGAACCGCGGCTGCTCTTCGGCCACCGTCGTGCTGTGCGCTGCGCTGCACCGGACACACCGTGCGCACACCCTAAGGTCACGCATGTGACGGAGCCGTGCCCCTTCCCCGGCACGCGACCGCTCGGCGAGACCATGGCGTGACGGCGGTGACTCTCTGGCACGTCCGGCACTGTGCTCACGCCGGGAACAGGCACCGAGCGATGCCGATGCGCACGCCACCGACGCCCGCGAGACCGAGCCGAAATACTAGCTAACTAGTGTTACTGGCTTACTGCGCTTGTGTAGTTTCTCATCACTGGAAAGGACCGCGCCCCTGACGCGAACCGTGACCTTTTCCATAGAGTTTAGATGCAAAATTTTGACATGTTTTTTTCCCCCTTTGTTCATTACACCCTAATCACACATTTAGAACCTTTAAAGATGTGCACCTCTGAGAACCCTCCCAGCATCAACACGTCACCATGATTTTGTCAAGGGAACTCATTATTTATTTATTTTTCAGGAAAAGAGAACTCATTAATTAACACAGTGATTTGGACTACCGCCTTTTTTTAAGGGACTTGGATTACTTACTTTTATGCAATGATGGATGGTGATGAATTCATAGAATTAGTATACTTATTTTGAGGAACAAACTGATTTCATTGATTAAACAATGATAGTACAACGGATCGAAGAAACCAAAACGGACATAAGCAACAGAGCCTCTTGATAAAAATAAAAGAACACGACAGAACGAAATAGAAAAACCAGAGCAAAATAAATTCGGTACCACCGTCAAGTCAGACAACAATCTGCTGGGTCGGGATTCGTCGATCTATTAGGACCGAAACACCATTAGCTCCCTGGCGTCGGTCACGACGGCCACACCAGGATAGAAATAGAGCGAGGAGACCTTTATTTCGACGCTACCACACTCACCGTTAGAACCTGCCATTAATGATATACAAATCTAATATAGTAGGAACCTAATCTATTGGCAAATTCTATTTCCTAGGGCAGACTGGCATAGAGCCCTCTATAAAGGTTTTGCAACCATTTTTGGGCGAGATAATTTTAGACATATTCATTTTCCCTTCTGAAACAACAATGGGACATATTTCTAATAAGAGGAAAAATACAACTTTATATTTCAAGCAGGGCAGACAGCTATTAGTCTAATATTGATATTTAGGTTTAATTTGGTTGTTAGAGACAAGCATTTGATACTTAACATGCATGTTGAGTATAAATTAGTCCATCGTTTGGCCCTTCCTCCGTTCGTAGCAGTCCAGCCTAGCTAACGGAACGAAAGCAATCCACAATGACTAAAATATTCCAAAGTATGCCTGCTCTAATCATACGACCTCTCTCTTATATCAATTAAACATCACAATAGTTATAAGCAAAATAAGCAACCTAGTCACGAGGCGTGTCATTGGCGCGCCCCATGACTTCACACAAAAATAAAGCCAAGCTCCAATTATCATAATTATTCCACCATTTAAAAACATTTGTTCAACCATAGAAATAAATAGTTCACATGTACATCCAAGTGTTCCAAGTTTAGAAGTTCAGACATATCTTGCTAGTAATAATAACATACTTAGCATCACGTATTCTAGTTCTTAATATATACCATGCTTCTCAAAACCAACAACATTCTAGTTCTAGTATATACCCATGCTTATCAAACGAACAACCTAACCTGTAGTATCCGCAATAAAGTTCAGTAAACAATGAAATTAATAAGAGAATCAATTGAGTTTATGTTGCCAATCCATGCTCCAAATCGGTTATTTATTTTGTTATGATGAGTAAATCAAGCGGCTTTTGTAAATAGAAGAATTATCCTTCTTTAGCTGTAGTAACAACAATAATTTTCTTTAAGGTGTTTAGGAATACATGTTGACTACGAGGGAAGAAACATAAAACTGAACACAATGTCATAATCTCAATTGCACTGAAGCTAAATCAAGTTGAGATCCCAACTTGAAGTGATCTCTTGATGGTTTTCCTTTGAACTCCTCACAACTTGTGAATCAACAATCAGCTTGCTTCCTATGGAGGCAGTGGCTCGTTAGGCTAATCAGGTTCAACCAATTTACCAATCTTCTTGGCAGTATCTGGACAATCAAATTTGAAAGAAGAATTAGATAAAGCACATGATCATTGTGAAATTTATCAAAAGATAGAATACACCGCAGACTACAACGAAGACGAGTGCGAGCGCGACAACGAAGACGAGCGGAGAAGAGGAGCTGCGGGTGCGAGCGCGGTCAAGAAGAGGATCCGCGTGCCTAGCGGCGAGGAATGGGGTTCATGCGTCGGCTGCAGTGTTCGATAATGTGAGTAAGAGAAACCATACGTGATTTATTAGGTAGAAAGTTTGTATTGCCCTTACGGAATTTCTATACTACCCCTTGAAACCAAATGTCAGATTTGATTTGTACGTCGGCTCTTGAAAGTAGAAGGGTACCCAAAAAAAAATCTATAAGTATATGTAAACGAAAATAAGGTTTAACATACAAACCCTATTTCAGATAACTGGTCCATATATTCTTTTGGTATAATATCCACTCTTGTGGAGAATTGCCACCCTACTTTAATCAATGTGGGGACTAAAATTAAAATACTTGCATCAGCCACTTGGCGAGAACTTTCCTCCTCATTACCCCTTTCCCCTCCGTGAACCCCTTGCAGAAGTAATTATTAGATGCTTAATGAAGCTACACAATTTTGCAGTAAGAATCTAGACATCAATGAATGTCTATCTTATGCATATAATTTTACACATAATATGTAGAAAACTTCAGAGTTCAGAGCATCAATGAACATCGTCCAATAACAAATATAAGTTCAGTGCATTGACTAATAAGCAATAAATATGTTTTATTGGATGAACATTTCATTGAACTGCAATATTTCTGCAAGTTTTTACAGACTTAAGGAAACAATTTATAATCCCACATGACAATATTTTGCTTATATCTACCAATACATGGACTTTGTACAGCATTTGGACGTCAACACACAATTTAGCATGAGTTTTTACCTAGTCTTTTGGTTTTGCTTGGGAAACAAATTACTCCCTCATTTTAGAAATGTATGTTATCTTTTGACTTTTTCAGCCTCCAATGTAAGACTTTAACTATAATTTTACAAGATGGATCTATGTATTTTTCGAATATATTAATGGTCAAAATTTTAAAAGGTTGACTAAATGTATCCCATAATCACTACCGGAGAATTTGTGTGTGCCGAGTGTCAAGGTATTTGCCGAGTGCATTTTATCGAGCACTCGGCAAACAACAATATACGCCGAGTGCCGCACCCTAAACACTCGGCAAACAAAAGACACTCGGCACACCCGGGAAAAAACACTCGGCAAATTACGACACTCGGCAAACACGTGAAAAAACTCTCGGCAAATTAGGGCACTCGGCAAATACGGAGCCACGTGTCCCACCGCACGGTGGCTGACGGCGCGTCCCTTCTTTGCCGAGTGTCGTCTAACGGACACTCGGCAAACATTTACTATTTGCCGAGTGTCCGTTAGCAGCACTCGGCAAAGAATTTTTTTTCCTTCTTCAACTGACCTTGAAATTTTTTTCCCTCTGAACATACATCATATGATATTCTATTTTAAAATTTGGCATTTTTTCAGATTTGTTTGCTATATTTAATTCATTAAGTGCATTTCTAGGAATTTTTTGATATAAGTCAAATTGATGTGTAAGTGTTTGAAAATATGGAATAAAATGGGTAGAAAAATGATATTTATGTCCTTGAGTCTATTTTTTGGGCTTTCTCAAGAAATGAAAAGAAATTTCAAACATCTGGGTCCCGATACACGATCACCAACGTGTGGGTTATTGGTTTTTTAATTTTAAAAAAAGGAAACGAAGTCTGAAAATTATGAGACTTGCCATGGTGTCATGATATGCCACGTGGAGGGTGTGGAAAAAAGTTGAGAAGGTTTCGCAGTAGTTATCACGTGAGATACTTAGAAACCGGAACACCTTCAAATGAGAATCTTAGTTTTGGAAAGTAACGGATCAGGTTTTTTACACAAAGTAACGGTTCATTCGCAGTTTGACTTTGAAACTTTTTATACACTCAATATACAACATAACATGTTGCATGTCAAAAATTGGCATTTTTCTGGATGCATTTGGTAATTTTAAGTAATTATGTTCATTTATAGCTTTTTAATTGGTATAAATCAAATTTAAGTTGCAGCATCATGAAATAATGCTATAAAATGTGTGGAAATATGAAATATGACACCTAGAGGCTATGGTAAATATTTGAGAAGGTTTAGCAAAGAAAACAAAACAAAGAAAGAAGTAAGGAGAAGAAAAAAAATATATTTGCCGAGTGTCCTGAGATTTACACTCGGCAAAGGATCTGTTTGCCGAGTGTCTCTTTTATGACACTCGGCAAACATGGACACACGTGGCAAACAGCTAGTTTGCCGAGTGCCTATATTTGCCGTGTGTCTTCCTCTGGCACTCGGCAAAGAGGTCTTTTTTAGGGTTCACCGACGCCGGCCCCAAACAGCTCATTTGCCGAGTGCCTAGATTGGACACTCGGCAAAGTTTGTGTTTGCCGAGTGTCGGATCTCGGACACTCGGCAAATGAGTTCTTTGCCGTGTGTCTTCCTATGGCACTCGGCAAATAGTCCTTTTATTAGGGTTCACCGACGCGGCCCCAAATTCACAAATCTTCCCGCCGCCCGTTCCCGCCCCCGCCGCCCCTTCCCGCCCCGCCCCGCCCCGCTCCTCCGCCCAGGCCGCCGCCCGCCGCGCCGCTCCTCCGCGCCGCTCCTCCGCGGCGCTCCTCCGCGCGTTGCCTCGCCACTGCCGCGCCGCTGCCGCGCCTCCCCGCTGCTCCCGCGCCATTGCCGCCCCCTTGCCGCTACCGACGCCGCCGCCTTAGGGCTTCCCCCAGCCCCGGCCGCCGCCCCTCCGGCCCTCCTCCGCCCCGGCGTCCTCCCTTGGCCGTGGCGCCCACCCCGCCGTCCTCCCTTGGCCGCACCAGCCACGAAGGGCGCCGCCAGGCAACCGCGCCGGCTGGCCACCTCCCCTGCCGCCACCCCAGCTGCTTCTTCCTCCTTGCCAAGGTGAAATTTCTTCTCCTCTCTCTCTCATTTTCAATGATTATGATTGTGATTGTGTTAGGCTTTGACAAATTTTTAGGTTAAGTTTTTGCACTATGTGGCATGTTTATTTTTAGGTGTATATGTGCAAATCATAATCATGGAAATTTTGTCATGTATATTCATAAATAGATCGTATTCATAATCACGAATTTTTTGATATGTACGATTGTATTAGTGAATATGATTGTGAGTTAGGGTTTGAAAATTTTTTAGGGTTCGTTATTGCGTTATGCTAGGGTTAGTAATAATTATAGGTATTTATATTTGGATGTGTATACATGCAAACATAATCAGACGCATTATTTCATTTGCATATATGGAAATTTTGCTATGTATATTGATAAATTGATCATATTCATAGTCATGGAAAATTTAAAATGTATATGCATACATGTGATTTTGGTACTGTTTTAGGGTCAATATTCAGTGATTGTAATTGAGTGATATGAATTATTTTTGCGCTGCCAATTGCAAGCCTCTACTTTGATCAGAAAAGAAGCCGTCTCTTTTGGCACGTGCCTATGTCTCCAACAAGTATTCTAGGATTTGTTCTCGTATCCTACTTCAGACACACAGTGAACCGAAGCTCCAGTTAGTTGGGAACAACATACACTACCAGAATAGAGATATATATTCACATACAGTCACGTAACCTAGGCGTCTCCCGTTCGAAAGAGTTACGGTTGGAAATATGCAAGTCTTTGCATATCTATAACCGTAACTGTTTCGAATTGTCCACGTTTTTTGGACAGCCTGAGGATGTGTAGATTGGGTTCGTTTCCATGCGATACTCCGATCCGAGACAGAGTTTCGGCAGCGTCTCCCTGTTGTTCTCCGGATACACAATCTCCTGGCTTGTATTTGTCGGGACGTGTATTTGGAGAACAGCGGGGAGGTGCTGCCGAAATTCTGTCTCGGATTGGAGTATAGCATGAAAACGGCCGAATCTACACATCCTCGGGTGGGATTAGGACCTATCTTTACCTATTACATAGTATAGGTACTTAGGTAGATGGAGTTGATTTTTATATTACTTGCTGATATATCAGAGGATGGATGACCGTGAGTGGATGTACACGGGCCGCTCTAGTCAGGGTTCTTTGACCGATGAATGGATTCAGAAGACCGACGCATTCTTGGAAGTAGCATTTGGAAGGGCTAAGGGACCTCGTGGCACTTGGTGTCCCTGCAGTATTTGCGGAAACTCGCGTCGACAAACAAAGGAGGTCATGGGCCAACACCTTTGCAAGAATGGGTTTATGCCAGACTATACCCAGTGGATCTACCATGGTGAATCCGAACGTGTCAGAGATGAAGTCGTGCGACAACGCACCGACGACTATGATGCCGGGGTAGGAAACATGTTAAATGATTTTACTGAAGCACATTTTGATGAAGAACGTAGGGAGGAAGAGCCGGAGCCAACCGCAAAGGCGTATTACGATATGTTGTCTGCGGCACAGCAACCCCTTCACGGGCATACCCAGGTTTCTCAACTGGATGCCATCGCACGCCTAATGGCCGTGAAGTCCCAATTTAGCTGGAGTCGAGAAGCCTTCGATGTAATGCTGACAGTTGTTGGTAGCCTTCTCCCGGATGGTCACATTCTGCCAAAGAGCATGTGGGAGTCGAAGAAAGTCCTCCGTGCACTTAAGATGCCATATGAGCAGATACATGCTTGTCCAAAGGGATGCATCTTATTTAGGAAAGAGCACGCGGACGCAAAATACTGTGTGAAGTGCAATTCCTCTAGGTATGTTGAGGTAGATTCTGGTGATGGTGAGAAGAGGCAGCTGACAATCCCCGTGAAGATCCTTCGGTATCTTCCATTCATACCCAGAATCCAACGGCTTTATATGACCGTGGAATCTGCCAAACAGATGACATGGCACAAAGACGGGCGTCGATACAATCCTGACAAGCTGGTACATCCATCCGATGGTGAAGCATGGAAGAGGTTTGATATGATTCATCGTGAAAAAGCTCTAGAGGCTCGGAATGTACGAATTGCGATAGCAACTGATGGGTTCAATCCATATGGTATGACGACTGCCTCGTACAGCTGTTGGCCCATGTTTGTTATTCCCCTCAATCTCCCCCCCGGTGTCATCTTTCAACGACAGAACATATTCCTGTCGCTGATAATTCCAGGGCCTGAATACCCGGGGAAGAATATGAGTGTGTACATGGAGCCGCTGATGGATGATTTGGTCCATGCTTGGGAGGACGGGGTCTGGACATACGACCGAGCTACGTCGACAAACTTCAAAATGCATGTTTGGTACCAGTACTCCCTACATGACCTACCGGCGTATGGGATATTCTGTGGCTGGTGTGTGCATGGTAAATTCCCATGCCCAGTATGCAGGGCGGCTCTGATGTTCATTTGGTTGACGAAGGGTGGCAAGTATTCTTCCTTCGACAAACATCGACAATTCCTCCCTCTTGACCATCCATTCAGACGAGACATTCAGAACTTTACGAAAGATGTAGTTGTCGAAGACCCTGCACCCCATATGATGATTGGTGCCGCGGTTCGTGCTCAGTTAGACACTCTCGAGGTCAATGCCCAAGGAGATGGTTTTCTGGGATATGGTGAGCAACATGCCTGGACTCACAAGTCGTGCTTGTGGAACCTCCCCTATTTTGATGACCTTCTTCTTCCACATAACATTGATGTAATGCACACTGAAAAGAATGTCGCCGAGGCAATTTTTGGTACAATCATGGACATTCCTGAGAAGACAAAGGATAACGTTAAGGCTAGAGTGGATCAAGCGAGATTATGCAACAGACCAAAGCTAGACATGGTGCCTTCCGGAGGCGGGAAGTCATGGAGAAAGCCTAAGGCCGATTTCGTTCTTACGAGGGCCCAAAGGAGGGAAGTACTACAATGGTTCCAAACCTTAATGTTCCCTGATGGGTATGCAGCGAATCTGAAGAGGGGAGTGAACTTAGCTACTCTGCGAATCAATGGGCTCAAGAGTCATGACTACCACATATGGCTTGAGCGGCTACTGCCGGTGATGATTCGAGGCTATGTCCCTGAGCATGTTTGGATAGTGCTGGCGGAGTTGAGCAATTTCTTCCGCCAGCTTTGTGCTAAAGAGTTATCTCGTACCGTGGTTGCAGACATGGAAAAAATGGCGCCTGTGTTGCTTTGTAAGTTGGAGAAGATCTTTCCACCCGGCTTCTTTAATCCGATGCAGCATTTGATTTTGCACCTCCCGTATGAGGCACGAATGGGGGGGCCTGTGCAGGGCCGTTGGTGCTATTCAATTGAGAGATTTCAAAAGGTTCTTCGAAGTAAATGTAAAAATAAATGCAAAATTGAAGCATCCATAGCAGAGGCATACATCCTGGAAGAGGTGTCAAACTTCACAACAAAATACTATGCTGCCAATCTTCCCAGCGTGCATAATCCACCCACTCGTTACAATGCTGGCAACCCCGAAGATGAATCAAACCTTAGCATCTTTAGAGGGCAACTAGGAAGTGCAAGTGGTGCGACTAACAAGACCTTGAAACATGAAGAGTGGCGCACTATTATGCTATATGTCTTGACCAACCTAACCGAAGTGGAGCCGTACATGCTGTAAGTTCTCAAAAATTTATTTCTAATACATGTCACAATTTTGTGTCCAACTCCCCTGTTTCTCATTGCTACAGGGAGTTTCACGAGCAATTCTGGCGTGAATCAAGGGAAGCTACCCTCCACGAAGCTGCGACCCTTCTTAGAGAAGGTGTGGGTAATGGCTTGCCCGATTTCATTTCTTGGTTCAAACAGAAGGTAGTGTCTAGTACATGCTCGTATTTAGTTTGACATTATAAGCTGCTCCATGCGACTAACCTAACAAACTACCACAATCCGGACTTGTAGGGAAAAACCGATCAGTCTATGAGTGCTGAATTGAGACAAGTTGCTGATGGCTGTGCCTATAGGGTCAGGTCATTTACGGCTTATGACGTGAATGGATATCGCTTTCATACAACAAGCCACGAGCAGAGTCGGCCCAATCGAAGAACAACAAATACCGGAGTTTTTGTTCCAGGCTTAGATGGGGTTGAGTACTACGGAAGAATTGAAGAAATTTACGAACTCAATTTTGAAGGTTGCAAACCTCTTAATCCTGTTATATTCAAATGCCATTGGTTTGATCCTGAAGTAGCGAGGCGGACCCCTAATCTTGGGCTAGTCGAAATTCGACAATCGTCCGTCTTACCCGGAGACGATGTCTATATTGTGGCTCAACAGGCCACGCAAGTTTATTACCTCTCTTACCCGTGCCAAACCGTCGACCGTCTTAAGGGTTGGGATGTTGTGTACAAGGTACCACCACACGGTAAACTACCTGTCCCAAACAATGAAGATTACAACATGGACCCCAACACATATGATGGAGAGTTCTTTCAAGAAGATGGGCTCGTAGGGAATTTCGAGATAGACTTAACCGAGGCTCAGGGCATGGAAGTAGACAATGAAATTGGTGCAGATGAAGACACCGGAGACGAGGTTCACAATGTGAATGACTTAGAATTACTTCAGCGGTTACACCTAAGCTTTGATGGTGATGACGACGTTCCTCGTTCTGAGCACCAGGATGATTATCTCGATATGCGTGACAGTGATGATGAGACTTATGATCCAGCTAATCTCGATGATGATGATTATTTCTAGTACATGTATGATCCGTACTAATTGATTTCTTATTTGTCATACCATGTTATTTTCTAAGTATGTTTCGTTTATTGTCGCTGATATTTAGCTGTATTACCTGTGCAGGTGATTGAACAATGGTGGGCGGTATGAGGAAGACGTTAGCGTCGCTTTACTCGAAGGCGAAGGGGAGAGAGTCCGATGCAGCTGAAGGGTCCAGGAAGAGACCTCGGGGTAGACCCAGGGGTGGAGGCAGGGGTCGAGGCGGGAGGAGGCCAGAGTCGCCTGTACCTTCGGCGCCGTCTGGGTCTGACTCTCTACCTTCCGCTCACTCTGCCTCTGAGGAGGAGGTAGAGGTGGAGGAGGAGGTAGGGGTGGAGGAGGCGGCAGGGGTGGAGCAGGAGGCAGGGGTGGAGGAGGAGGTAGGGGTGGAGGAGGAGGCAGGGGTGGAGCAGGAGGCAGGGGGTACCTCCTCCTCTACTTCTTCTCGTGTGTGGTTGAGAGGTCCCTCGAGCCTCCCGAGGCGACCGATACCTTCAGAAAGACGCCCGCTTATTCGACCCGATGGAGAGAGGTAATTAACTCTAGATGTTGTCACTATTTTTTCCCTTGGTATGTTCAAAATTACAATAGAAACTAATAATTTGTCTTAATCACTTGGGCAGGGGTTGGCAGAAGGTTGGTGCGGGTGATCACGCACGCCATGTGAACGGCGTCCTTGGACTTTTGATCAAGGAGAAGTTCCCTGGCATGGTGCAGTTTAGCGGAGTTCTCGAGCCGGCGTACACATGGGCCCACTACTCCGCCGCGCCGGACGCCCGTGATCGGGATGGAAGGGAGTTCGCCAACAGAGCTGAGCGGGTGAAGGCCGAGTTGTGGGTAAGTCTTTTTCGCACTACATTACTCAATACATCGCACTGCTTCGACATTCTTGAAATAATGACTGGATACATCGTGTCTATATGCAGGATTTTTTTAGATGCGAGCCGGGATACGAGGCTAAGGCTGATGCTGTGGCTGACAAAGCCGCCAAGAAACTAGTCAAGGACATGTACTACGAGGCGCGCGTCCAGGCCGTGATCCAATTCCACGCGGAACACCTTGGAGAGAGGGTCACTAAAAGAGACGCTAGGACCATGAAGCTGACCCGGGATCAATACATACGGGTAAATGTAGTACATTAATACTTATTATTTCTGAAATTACTTATGCTTAATTTTATCTTCTTATATATCATGTACTTGATGCCGTAGGTGCCTCCGAGGTGGTGCGCCCTCGATCTGCAGTGCTGGGCGCAGATCGTGGACAAGTGGTGCGACCCCGCGTGGGAGGAGAATCACAACGCTTGTCGGGAACGGCGTTTGTTGATGAGAGGTGCACCACACCATCAAGGCAACCTCAACCTCGCTGGATACGCGGCTAGATGGGTACGCAAACGTATTTCTTTATTTTAATGCTTAATTCTGTTTAATTTCTTCGTGGACGGTCCCTTAAAGAATCATATTGCTTTTCTTTGGCAGTCGGCGGCAAACGAAGGTCAGCCTTGCTCCCAGTTCAAGGCTTACGCTTTGGCCCACAAGTCGAAGGCGATGCACGGCGTCAATTATAATCCGGAAGACCCGCCCTCGGCGTACAGCAACGAGACCGTCCACAGTCGCCTCGATGGATACACATCGATGGCAAAGGCGGTCCACGGCCCAGAGTACGATCCGAGCGCACATGACCTTGATGGGGAGGTGGTTATGAGGGCGGGAGGAGGCAAGAAGCATGGCCGGTTCTGGATTGGCGATGGCACACTCGATACGGCCTGCACTCCCTCCCTCTCTCAGCTTCGAGCCCAGAGCACGACCTCCAGCCCGGCAATACGCCCTCGCCCAGAGTATACACGGTTCCAGATGAACGAACTCCAGGTTATTTCTATTTCATTTGTCATCCATTGTTTTTACATACTTTTGCATTGCATTGTAACATTCGGATGAAATACTGTAGGCCCAGCTGGAACAGGAAAAGAGGCGACGGGAGGAACTAGAGGCGTCCATCGAGCAGAGGCTGGCGGCAGAGCGCGCGCAAATGTATGAAATGATGAGGGGTGTCTATGCTGCAATCGGACAAACTCCGCCAGCGATGCCAGCCCCTCCTCCTCAACCTGCTCCAAATACTCCACCCGGCACCGTGAGTCACTTCATAACTTTCTAATCACTGATTCTAGTTTCTGAAATACCAAACTGATCTATATTCTCTCTTTTCTGCAGAATCAGTCAGCGGCATCGAATGAGCCCGGAGTTGGATATTCGCAGCACCAATGGGAGCCGTGGTCACATTGACTCCGGTATGTTCGTGCTTCTGACTTTTCTGTTTAATTTCATATGCATACTTCTTACTTTTAACTACATGTTTCTGCTCCTTGATTGATGCAGATTAGGGTGCTAATCAAGTGTGGAGTATTCGGCCGTCTGAAGGTGCTTTGGTGTTATGACATTTGTGCTTTGGAGTATTCCGCTTGATTGACTATGTCTTGTTGTTTTCGTACCTTGTCGCGACATTTGTGATATTCTGTTGATTAAACTGATATGTGATATGTGATTATGTGATATGCGACATTTGTGATATTTTGTTTATGTGATGTATGTGATGTGTATGTGATATGGGGTGCTGGGGATATGGGGATATATAAATTGTTTTGAATTGCAGGGATTTTTGGAAATGAAATCAAAAAAAAATTTGATGCACACTTTGCCGAGTGTTACACTCGGCAAATCAAGCTTTGCCGAGTGTAACACTCGGCAAACGTGACACGTGTCGCAAGCCTGTGCAAACTGACATTTTTTCAGGCCATTTGGTACGCCGTTTGCCGAGTGCCCGTCCACCACACTCGGCAAAGTGTGGGGAATTTACCGAGTGTCAGTACAATGCACTCGGCAAATCGCAAAAGTTTGCCGAGTGTCCAGATCCCGACACTCGGCAAAGTGGGGGGAGTTTACCGAGTGTCAGTGCAATGCACTCGGCACATAGCAAGGTTTTGCCGAGTGTCCAGATCCCGACACTCGGCAAACTGCCACCGCAGGAAGCGCTGTGGAAGCGCCACGTGTCCTATTTTTGCCGAGTGCGTGCCGTTGACACTCGGCAAAGAGGCCGTTAGGGTGCTCCTGCCGTTTAGTTGCTTTTTTTTGCCGAGTGTCGGTTTTGACTCTCGGCAAATAGTTTGCCGAGTGCCCGATAGAAAACACTCGGCAAAGAGGACTTTGCCGGCAGGGTTTACGCCGAGCGGTGTTTGCCGAGTGTTACACTCGGCAAACACTTTGCCGAGAGCTTTTCCTCCTTCGCCGTGTGCCCTGGGCACACGGCAAAGGTCGAAAATCCGGTAGTGAATGACATACGTCTCAGAAGGGAGGTAGCTAGAACCGGTACATGCAAGACCTTTAGCTGGAAAAAGAGATAATAGCGAGAAAAGCAAAGTAATCTACCAAGTGAGATCACGTGGTATATTGCAGCGGCGACTAAACAAAAAGAAAACTGATGTTCCTTGTAACATCGTGCTCGCTGACGGAGTTTTGAACACAAGCATGCTCACATCCAAAACATGCATGCAATCCTACTGAAACTTGAAAGGATTAGTGAACAAAGGATCTTACCTTATGTCACCAGAATATGCAGTAATATATAAATATATTAGATTTTCTCTGAAATCACCGGTTCAGAGCTAGTGGCTCCATAGAATGGTGCTGCAAAAAACATAATAATGTTTTTTTTAGACCTGCAATACACCAAAAATGATCGAGATTAATTAGTAGCAAACCTGCTATTCTTCCTGCTGCAAGTTCCCTAAGGAAGAACTTTCAGCAACTTTCAGAAAAGCATAGGGTGAATTTTTTCGAGAAATGGTAGCAAATCTGCAACCCACCAAAATTGATCAAAATTGGTGGCAAACCTGCAATGTGCCAAGATAGCTAGCTAGGCAAACATTTTAATTAGCTAGTCTCCAATGGCTGGGGCATGATAATTTATGACTTCCATATGCACTATTATAACCGTATACAGGGAAAGGTACATGCTGCACTTGCCAAAACAAAGGGGAAACTAAAAGAAATTCTCCAACCATGATGTGCTTTTTACCTTCGGAGTAAAGAACTCGACACATGACACACACAGGACACATCAACATGTCAAAACTCTACTAGCTGCATCGTTTCCCACCAGATAGCAAAACAATCCCAAGCACCAATCAAAGGCGCCATCACCACGGCCACGAGCCCGCCTCCAGCCAGCTCAAGAAATACCAGAACAAGAAGAACGACAAAATCACTGCAAACATTTCCAAGAAAGCGACCCAAAAATGGTAGCCATCCTCGCGCGCGCCGGCGCCACGGCCACCGCCACCGGCGGCCTCCGGCGGCGCCAAGAAACCAGCTGTGGCGACCGTCGGCGCCGTCGCAATAATGCGGTCATCGTCGCGGCCGTGACCGGGGCCGGGCTGGCCGCGCCGCAGGAGGGGGCGCTGGAGCGGCCGGCGTGGTCCGGGGAGACGCCGCGCTCATCGCCTTCAAGCCGCTCTACTCCCTCATGAAGCTCGCCTCCCGCGAGGTCATCATCAGGTATTAATTGTTCGGTTTCATCGACACTTATTCCTTAGATGATTAACATCGCCATTAGTTTTACAGTTAGAAGATTTTACATTTTCCCCCTACTATTTTACGCTCTAAAATTGGATGATTAGACCGATGTGATATTGACATCTCAAGTAATTAAACTGAAGCATTAACGACCAGCGTCTCTTGAGCAGATTATCTGAGCCCATTCCACGCCTATGACGAAGGAAACCTATCATGGCTGGCAATTTAATTACTTCCCTTTGTTTTCTTTTAATTTTGTAACTCAGTTTTTCTTAACATAATATGTCGCCATTCTATGCATGATTCTGGTCCAGACATCAAACAAATGGAATGTGAAAATATCTGAGCTCTTTTTTTCCACTCTTGAATGATTTAGGCTGCAGCTGAGGCTGAGGCCGCAACCTTATCAATTGCAAAGAGGGCCATACCTGAGGCCGCTTCGATCGAAGAAGCGAACCAAATCGTTCGCGGAAGTTGGCTGAATGCAATTGAGGAGCACCACCTCAAGTACTCGGGGAACCGTCAGATAAATGACATTTTGGACATTGGCTGCTCTGTTGGAGTAAGCACCAGATACCTGGCTGAGAAGTTCCCATCGGCTAAACCTGTTGTAAGTGCTCAAGAACATTCTCAGTCCTTACAATGTTTACAATCTCCATTTGTGAACTGGCTCAGAAAATATATTGCCATGGTACCATGTCTTCTGATATTCTCCAAAAAAATTCTTCTGCACATCATCACATCCGGATTCTCTTGCAAAACATAAGCTTCAATATTGTGATATCATTAATACTAGTGTATTCTGGTCTCAATCTGATGGCACAAAACAGTGCGCTTGCTTTTTATCTTCAGTCATATTAAGTTCTTCACAGATTATGTTCAGCAATCTTTCTGCATATGGATGGTGCTTTGATTTTATACTAATTTGCTAATGTAGATACATTTTGGGACGATCTAGGGACTAGATCTATCTCCCTACTTTCTCGCAGTGGCAGCACAGAAGGAAGAAGATTTGTCTCGGCAAAATCCTATCCGTTGGGTTCATGCAAATGGTGAAGCCACTGGGTTACCCTCGAATTCATTCGACGTCATCTCCCTTGCTTCTGTGATAATTTCTGTCAGATTTGAATTTTTGGATGGTTCCCACACAACTGATTATTGGAAGCTCAAACAAAAAAGTTTAGCTGATTTTGTCGAGAATCTTTGTGAGAGCGAGAATCTTGAGGTAGCAAAACTAAAATCGTTCTTGACCTTACACAATTTTTGGTCTTGAGGTTCCCCCTTCTTCTCTATTCGTTTTCAACGTTGTGATGTGTTCAATTTTGCATCCTTTCATAAGCTTGTCCGACAAAGCATGATTCTGAACTTCATTTACACGAATGTTGTGTTAAAAGGATTTTGAGAAAATAAATCACCCACTGGATTAATGAAAATTTGTCTTCAAAGTCGAACTTTTCTCGAGAGTACAGTGTGTAAATAGAAAGAAAATGAATTGAATTCACAAATCACCGCTAACGCCACAATTCTACTTAAAAAACTTGCAGTGCCACGAGTGTCCAGCACGAGCTATAAACGGATTAGTAAAGGAAGCATTCCGACTCCTTCGCCCAGAAGGAACCATCGCGTTAACCGACAATTCAGTAGGAAATTTCAGTTTCCATCGTTACCTGATAATACGATAATTTTATATTAAAAAATCGACTATCTAACTTCATTTCTTTTGTACTCCATCGCAGGCAAAATCCAAAGTACTCCAGGTAAGCTTCAGGAGAATATTTGAACCATCTTCGAACGTATACTGAAGTTGCATTAACTGATTAAGTAACTGTAAATCGTTTCAGGAATTATCACCAGTGTTATTTACGCTGATGAAGAGCACTGAACCGTTTCTGGATGAGTACTACATGCTGGATTTGGAAGAGACGTTGAATCAAGCCGGCTTTGTCAATGTCCATTCCATCCTGACAGAGCCCAGGCATAGAACAGTCACTGCTACCGTGCCTTACTGATTGGACGATCTGACCTTCGAAATGGAGTCGTCCGGATCACTGTGTTTCACCAAAACAAAATTCGAAAAATCTATCCGGGTTACGTGCCCCGGTTTGTCTTTTACAGCGACGTGCTATTGTCCACTGGTTTTTTTATACGGGCTATTATCCGCTGGATCAAACAATGGCGTGGACTATTATCTGCTGGATCAAGCGATGATACGGGCTATTGTCCATTGGATTAAGGCAATGATGCCGACTATTATCCGTTGGGTAAAGACCGATGAGGCGGGTCCAGATTTGATAACATCAGTACATCTAATTCTAAACGTGAAATTAAAATGATTTATCTCCCAAACCGTTAATCCGATTCGTGATCCGTTTTTGCCATTAGATTCATCTCGACGAGGGTTTCAAAACTAGATCCGATGTTAATATATTTTGACGAAACTTATTTCGTCGTCACCAATTATCAAATTATAATGTATGTGCTACTAAGTTAAAAATGAACACTTACTAGATTATTAGCGAACGGCTACAAGCAGTAATTGATTTGTCATTAGCTATTGTGTACTATTATGCAAGTATATAGAGAGGATAATAATGTATTATTTACGTAGTACTTGATGATATTGGACCATTGAAGCACTGAAATATAAATTTGAGTGGTGTAGCAATGATGTTCACTAATTCGGTAACCATATAAGTATAACTTGGTAGCTTAGTACTAACAATCTAGGTAACTCGTTCATTGAACCTGATAACTACTGACGTTACCAAAAAAAAGTCATCGGAACATATCAACATGGGATCTAGATTTGAAGATCTCGTGGCGACGAAACTAACAGTAAAAACAGATTGTCAATCGGAATAAAGGTTTAAGAGATAAAACATTTTGAATTTCAAAATCAAAAGAATATTTAATGATGTCATCTATTTTAGATTTTTCTGCATGTTGTATGTTTCTTATCCATATGTCTATGTGAAGCATGTCGCCGTGCAGTTCAATCAAACAAAATTTTATTTCACCTTAATTTGGCTAATGTAACCGTCACAAAAGCTTAGTAACCTGCACAATTTGTTCACATACAATAGAACGAAGGGGCTACTACAACTGCTATTACATGAACTGATGGATGATGCTTCAGGTTCAGGGACACCAAAAAGAGTAACAAATGCCCTGACTGATATTCCAGCATCAACCTCAAATCTCTCACTTGTTAATTAGCTGGTTACCCCCCTTAACAGATCTAGCTAAACCATTCAACAAAAATAACATTGCTCCACAGTACACATTAATGCAATGCATTGCAAATTGTATGAGATTTACATGGATTTCCCTACTGAGGGTTATAGATGTTAAATGTACAATTGTTAAAAGATTACAAAGAGAGGATCCATATCATTCAAAAAAGAGAAAAATTACAAAGCAGCTAAAGAATAAAACGAACTAAGCACTATCAAACCATTTGTTTAATCAGCTGACATCTTAGAAGAGCCTGAATTTCAGCCATTTCAAGTCCCCGAGCAAAAGTTGTTTCCATCTATGATTATTTGGAGGAATTTTCTCAAAGATGCATTTATTTCTCTGAATCCAAATGAACCAGCATCCCAATGTTATCAACTCCTTGAAAAGTTGATAGTAGGGCCAGACGCCAGTGCAGTATCCTCAACGAACTAGCCTGGAAAAACCTATTTGTCTTGGCCAATGCCTCTTTGATCTAACAGATAACATATAGTTTGCATCCTACTTGTGCCTCGAATTGCTGCAATTGCAAAATAAACCAAGCTTGCTTCATGCTTACAAACAGAATAGTACACTATTTCGGTCGACCTGTCTAAAGCATAGGCTACCATTTCAAAGAAACAAAATAGAGAGAAAATACTTGGAAAACGGCATTACAGATAAAGGTACTTCCCTAGACTTCAGCTTGTCTGGTTAACCTCTCATATTATAATCTTCAAGAGGCACTCCAAAAGGAACAAAATGGATTGCAAGGAATAGGAAAAAATGACAACCAAAGTGTTATGTGCTAATATTGCTGAGGGAAGAGAGGGGGCACTTGCCCCGGTTGGGAGGCAAGGCAGAAGAATTTTTTGTTCTACTTTCTTGCTTAACTGAAATAGATGTGCCTAGGCTCCTTTAAAACAACCAGACCTAATTAAAAAGGAAGCAATCTCCCTAATCATATCTAATCTCATCACTTTAAATAAAGTAGTTTCTTCAATTTAGGGATTAGTTTCCTTGGAGATAACGGAAGAACAGCAATTTGCAAACCTAGATCTAAATGACAGAATCCTAGTTAGGCCCAATGCATTTGGCAACTAGGACCATAGTTACCAGATTCGCGGTTCGTTGAGTTCGCGATTTGAATCCGCAGTTCGCCATTTTCAAAAAATAGAGTTTGTTAGGGGTATACCTCTCCAGTTCGTGAACCGGGGATGGGGTTCGCTAATTGTTCAATTGTTTACAAATATATAGCGAACTGCCATGGAAAAACCCAGACTCATAGCACAAATGAAAGAAGAAAAAGGAAAAAGGAAATAAAGAAGACGATGCAATGTGCAGCCCAGCCCAAGACCATTAACTCTTCCTAAATGTCCTCAATATGGCCTAGTCCTTTCATCCCGTGCCTTCCAGGATGCAAACTGCACCGCCTCCTCTTACTTTCCTTCCTCACCAGCCCCTTCCCTTCTCTACTTGCAAGTAGCATCCTCCATGGCAGCCCCCTTGTGCTCTCTCCTGGCCTCCTCCCCAACAAGTACTGCGGCATGACGGTGACTGCACGGCCCTGCTCATTGGCTCCTCCACTCCCGCCCAGCTGCTGCTGCAAGATCAGAGCACCACCGCCCTTCTCCGGCCAAGAGACAACAGCGTCCACGAGGCGACGGCAACCACAGCGATGAGTGATTGCAGGGATGGGCAAAGGCGACCACAGCGACACATGATGGCTCAGGGAAGCACAACGATAGGCAGGGAAAATCAATGAATTAGGTTAGCTGCTGTCACTGATTCGGTTTTGGGTTCGACGAATCGGAGAACAAATCTATGGCGATGTCCAGCGGTTTCGACCAGGCTTGGGGTACGACACCCCTTGTAACGAATACGGTAATTACGACTAGGATACATATTCTAACCATCCAGTCGGTGGAATGGTGCGAACGGCAAACAACACTAGCTTGGACACCACATTTACGTCAACACGAAAAAATCTTGAATTTTTTTAAGTTAGTCTACAGTATAAATCAACCTGTATATTTCATGTTCAAACTAATACCATATTCGCAGAAACCATGAAAACTAATTTGGCATGATCGGTTAGTTTATGTTTTTAATTGTCAAGAAACTTTTCTGTTTTATTTCTAGTGTCAAATTAGCTTAACTTCAATTTTTTACATTGTTGTCGAATACATTAAGGCTACAGTAAAAGGAAAGTTGTTTGCAAGTTTGACACCCAAAGAGTCTTTTGGCCACCTAGCCCACCTAGACGGCACTTGGCAACACCCTTCTGCCTAGCCGATTTATCCTGCCTAATTGGCATTTAGGCACCTAGAACTGGTCTGGCAGCTGACTAGCACTTACCGCCTTGGTGAACATTGGTGCATATTTTTTTTATCTTGTCCGTACACTGTAGAGTGCGATTACTGTTTGTGAGTGACTAGTTTCCTTTGTTAGGGATTATGATGGTTAGGTTACTTATTAAGAGTTGGTTAGCTTCCTAGGATACGAATTAATTGTTTGAAATATCAATTAGTTTCTAAATATAAGGTTAGTTTCCTATTGGCAATCCTAGTCCATCCTCTATATAAGGAATTAAGGATGAATGGAGCAGAAATACACAATCAAGTCTCCAACCAGCACACCATCTAACCTCATTACATAATCTATTTTACATATGGTCTGTGCACTGATCCTCTCTTATAAAAATTCACACCAATGCACGGGAGACTTCAGTTCAGTCCGAATAAATCACAATAATCATGAAGTACTATACAATTAACCTATTGCTAGTGAGTTATTCTTAGAATTACAATGCAATACAAGGATACCAATCATGAGGGTTGATAACTAGAATTCAGCGCAGAGATTGAACCAAGATGAGATCAAGGAAGGCTATGAAAGTAATAGTTTTAAGCTTTTGCATGTAAGGGAGTCGTTTCATTGTACAGAGATTTGAGTGACTAAATAACTATACAAGTATATTGAAACTGGAGGGCCAGCGTGTACAGAAAATATGATATCTGGAGGGCCAGCGTGTACAGAAAATATGATATCAGTCAGAAGTAGCCAAACTAACCTTCGCATGTAAGGTAGTTGTTGCTGGTTCTTCCGTATCTGCAGCTCAGCAGCAAGATGAGAGCACTTCCTTTTTATTTCCTCTAGTTCATGCTCCAGTTCCCCAATCTACAAAGAATCATTCACATTTGATCAGGTGACATAATATGATCTCCACTGCTAACTACTTTAAATGTTATGGCATACCGTCTGCTTCAACTGTGTATCTCGTTGCCGAAGATCTTCACGCCTGTAAAGAATATTTTCAAATTCAGCTTGCAAAGGACAAAGTGGTAATATGGATTTCACGCTACACACACTACTTCCTAGTCCTATAGGTTAAATTATAAATGTTAAGCCATATTGTAAGAAAAAGAAAAGTGTGAAAGTGAGCACATATATATGTTCAATGTGGTTTAGGAGCTGCTGCCTCTCAAAAAGAATGTCAAAAAATTTAAGTAGCAGTAACTTTCTTCACAAAGAGTGCTGCCACAACAGGCTGATTAAGTAGCTACAAGTTATTTGGAAATAAATATTCCACCATGGAAGTTTATGATTTCCCTACATGCAATAGACAAAAAGTCAAAAGTCAAGTCACACAACCCGAAGCCGCAAACAGTTTAATGATTTGCGTAATAGCACAAATAAATGTGACCGTGCAATTCGTGATCTATGCAAAATGGAAAAGAAAATAAAAAATACATAACATACAGCAACATCATGTTCAGAATTCAACATGTAGGACTGTCATAAAAAGCTCAGAGTCAACAAGCTACTCAAGATTGGCTCGAGTCAGGCCCGACTGGAATCGAGCTAACCCCAAGGCTACATTAACAACCCGAGCTCGAGTAGCTCGTGAAGGCTTGTAAGTTTCCACCTTGCCTTGCAGCACTGCCTATTCCCTCAGCCTGCAGCCCAAGCCTAACGCCCCTAACCTCAAGTACCCAGTCGCCACTCCCACCACATCCCATCCCATCCGAAACTTTCCTTCAGCCATTCCCCACTCCCCAGACCCCAACCAAAATGCTGAAACCCTAGCAGCCTCTCATTCCCCTCCCCCCACACGGGTCAATCGCCGACCACCAGCCCTCGCCCCAACCTCATCTCCTCCGTTACCTCTCCCGGACATTTTCCTTCTATCTCCCTCCCAATCGTTCTCACTGTCTTCCCCAATTGATGTGGCTGATAAGGTGCAACGGCAACAGCACAGAACATCAGCGCAAGCTCCAGCGGCAGCGGTGACCAGTGGGATCTGGGCCAACATCCAACAACCCGTAGGTGGTGGCAGAACAAGCCACAACAAATGGTATTGAATCCTGGGGAATTTCTGAGATTCTAATTTCTTTGATACATTGTCCAAAGAGGATGATGATCTCTCGAGTTCCTTTGTTGCGTCTGGATGGTAGGTTGTTTGATCAGTTCAGCAAGACATGCTGAAGCTGGTGATTTTGCGGATAAAGGTGCTAAGCAACTGTGTCCCTCTCTCTCTCTCTCTCATTGCTTCGAAGTGGAATCAATGGAAAGGATAGTGATGTGAAATGAGGTCGAAGTGAATGTTACTATATTCAATACTTCATATGTATGGTGTCCTGCTACCGAGCTTTAACAAGCCAAGTGCAAGCTTTGACCGAGTCAAGCTTTCTCCGACCTCGGCGATAGTTTGTAGCAAGCTCGAACGGAACCTACCTAGGCTCGCTGGAGCTCGGCTTGTTGACAGCCTATATACATGATGACAATATTTTGCTGAAATTCTCCCAATATATATAAACTCGCCAGTCATTATTTAAACATTACCTTGTGAACAGAGCCAAGTTTTCTTCACTCAACTTCTCATTGAAATTGGGATCAAGTACACCATGAGAGCCAATATCTACTAGATCCTGAACACCGCACAAGATTAAAAAAAATGTAATGATCAGCTATGTACATTTCAGATACACTTGGAGGGAAATTGATTACAAAGCGTTATAGCATAATTTAAGAAGTCAAACATATATTTCCATCATGCGACAGTATATACATAAGCCCAACATTCATCAGTGAAGAGAGTGGAAGCAGAAACGCCCTGTTCTCTTCCACAAGAGCTATAACAGGGTCCAAGAAACGCAAATCCAAAGAAAAAACACCTACAAGGACAACATAATTAATTTAAGGCCTAAAGGTACAAACCTCTTCCAAGCCTGTTGAATCCATACTGTTTTCTTGTGCTTGGCCAGACGATTGTAAACCAGAGCCTGGTCAAATTAAAATAATTACATGCATTATATAACAACAAAGGCAGTAAGCTATTTGGATTCTCATAAGAAAACACAGAAAAAAAAGTTAACATGCTCTGTTCGACCCATGTTGTTCGACCCATGTTAAAGAGTAAGCAGTGACAAAATGCTAAACTCCACCCCCAAAAACTCATACTTCTGGCTCTAAATAAAATAGCAGGTCTATATTTCCCACACGGCATTTACCATTTTATGCCAAATTAGCTGATACAATAACAATGAGATGTGTTCTAAAAAATTCAAGAGAAAGCATATTTCAGACAGCAACATATTCCTAATTAACAAACAGCTGGACTAACCAACCGTTTTCAATATTAAAACCATTAACTAAATCACCAAACTATTAATGAACAATCTTGCCATGTTAAGTGTAGGGAATAAAAGAAAACATTAAATATAATACAGCTGACAGGATCTCATGATAAAACAGCTTCAGTAAACTTATTAACAATCCAAACAATTAGCACAAGAGAAAAGAGGCCAATCGGATCCTTATGCAATTATACTCACTCCAGAGATAAGAGACCAAACCTACATTGTGACTCATAGGGAGTATAAACAAAATATATTGCCAATTTGGAAATTGAGAGAACAGAACGGAATGTATGTTTTTCATCATTTTCCTTTTTCTTTTTTAGTACGCTCTACATAGATGTACTTTTGGGTCCAAAATCCAAACATTATTTATTTTACAAACAAGGATTAGGTCATACATGATGGCTAGAGCAACGTCTATGTATTATAGTAGCTATACTGTACTCCCTCCGTTCATTTTTATAAGGCGAATTTTGATATAACACAGGGATTAAGAAGGGCATGAAAGTATGAAACCAAGAGAATAGTACAGGGAAATGACCATGCTATCCATGATATTAATATCTTGGGAACAAGAGAGAGATAAGTTAGTGCGGGTGTTTAGTCATAAATGTTAGTCACAGTGTACATCGTTTTAGAGTTAAGCACAATAATTAGGGTGTAGAGAAATTACATTGTGACCCATGAATCATTTTCAAATATTTCTCTTTTTCCTCTTAAATGCAAGGGCTCATTTCTTGATGGAATTAGTGAAGGGCTAAACAGGACAAAATGAGCAAAAGTGCATTGGAAGTGTATAATGACTTACATTTTAAGAAGACTCGGGAAGGCTAAAACTGTTATGACGAAGGCAACTTGTCTATTGTCCTAGGCCATGGGCCAACATATATAGTACAGGTACATGAGAGATATTCCTAATATGAGATGTACTCCTAATACAACTTCTAATACAATACAACTCTGTAACAAAAAACAACCTATATTGTGACTCAAGAGGGATTCTTCTCAAGAGTTTTGGGAAAATATTTTGTTCGCATACTAGTCTAGTTTTGATATATTTTTATTTCATATTAATAATAGAAGGATGAAAATATTATGCTCTTTTTCTTTTAAACCCAGGAAAAAGCTTTGCCTTTTTCATAAATAAGCAAGGAGTACAAAACGTAAGGAAAAACAAATACACAACCAGGAAGCCTGTGTCTCCCACGGGCAAAACCACAGGCCACCCAGATGGACGTTAAATAGACACACCACCACAACCCTCGTGGGCCTGAAATTTTATGCTCTTGACCTTGTTTCTTTTGACAAGCAGACCATGCTCAGTATTTCAAGTAAGCATCATTTCTCACTTCAAAATATTTGATTCTAGACTCAAAACTACATGAATTCGAGTAGGACTTGGAGGTAGTAGGATAATGCTTGGCCGTTTGGCACACAATGCAATAGCTTTGACAGTTTTATAGGGAAGTTATTTGTAGTTATAATTATTATTATGAAACCATCGCATAGATAGTTTGCCAAAAGCAGAAACTAGTATGAATAAAGACCAAAGCAGGAACCATTGAATGCAGCCGGTCTATTACCTGCCCCGTTAGTTGTCAATCTAACAACTGCTTCATCATCATATGTATCTGGTAGCAAATTTGATAGATGCCCTCCAGTCTTCTGAGCAGAGGAAGCTTTCTGCTGAAGCTTAGCTCCAGGACCGCCTGAATCTTTAAGAGCAGTCTTATACTGGGATCTTAATTTCGGATCAATTGGCTGGTAACCTATTAGATGACACTTTTCTTTCCTGCAAATACACCATTTGTTCTACATTATGGGAAACATAATGAGAACAATTTGGTGCAAACTTAAGTGTCCAAGTCCAAGAATGTTCTAAAAGTTGGCCTGATAGGCCTAATATTGGGCCAAATATCACGACCAAGGTCACCTCGCTGAGTCAAATATTGCAAAACGTTTAATGTAACAGGTCTACCAGGTTTTACCAGGCGGTTTATACAGGTATGCAGCCCGACGACCTTCCACTAATACCGATTATTACGGAGGAAAGTAATGTGTTTACAAAGGTTTTGGAAGCTGCGCTTTACTTGGCCTTTTTAACCACTTGGGAAAATGTGAAGGCCAGATAGAACTACAGTGTCCTGCATTGGTATGTTCTATGTTTATTATTTACCTTGAGGACACGATATTAATCAGTGAGAGGACAGTTTACAATAGTACTACCTCCATTCGTAAATAGATGACGTCCTAGAAAGCATGCAGTCAAACTTCTCTAACTTTGACTCGTATTATATAAAAAGATATTTAGATCGATTAAGTGAAAATAGTATCCTTTTTACAAACAGTTAATCGTTTAAGACAAAAGCATTAGATACAGAGAAATAGATCAGCCAAAAATTCTTCTTTAATATGAAGCTGGTGAAAGTATTCATAATGTAGTATATGTATCTGTTTAATAGTGATGACAGGATCATAGGCACAATACTATTTTCCTTTTACATTGAGCATTTCATGTGCAAAAAGAGAGGACTCTGAACCAAACTGCCAAAGGCACTTACCAATAATCAACGATAATTTGTCTTAGTTTTGTTTCTAGCCGAATGAATAGTGGAGTCCTCTCAAAATCTTGCTTGTCATGTGCCGGCTCAATAAAATTTGCCTCAAGTACACCTAAATCATGACAAGTATCATCCCAGAGAGAAACAAAGTAACAAAAGTGACAGTATTAACATATGAAACTCACCTATAACACTCCTCCCCCTACTAGATGCTTCTTGAAGGACCTTCCAGAATGGCTGCAAAGGATAATTTTTGTTTTACAGAAACTCAGTTCCAGCCCAAATTGAATTGCAATTATTGTATACCAGGACATTATATTTAGATGGTCAGACCCGGCTCCGAACTTCAGTTAGTATAAAGAACATCAGCCGAACCATGTAAAAAATATCTAAATGATGACAAGTATTTAGGCCTCTCATAATGTTCATCAATTAACAAAAGCTATCAAATTATCATAGAAATTATTAAACATCCAGAAAATATTGAGAACTTTTTGCTACTGACAGCTTGATATTCCTTACATAACAGGTCTAAATGTAATGGAGACTCTCAATATTTTAGTAGGAAGGTTGAGGGAAAAGTAGCACTGATTGTATAGTCAACTCTAGCATACATCCTAATTGCATTCTTCTTCATGAAAATGGGTTAGCCAAAACAGTTACCAATTATACTGGCAACTGTTGTCTAAACCATAGTTACCAGATTCACCCAAAAAAACCATGTACCGCATACTGTTTTACTGTCATGCCCTGATGCCCATGAGAAGTAAAAACAGTACATATTTGGCATTTGGTGATTTCCATATAGGTTTCGAAATGGCAACTAGAAGCACTCAATCTTCTCATCTTCTAATGTTGTCTATATGATGTATTTTCTATATATAAGTACATATATACTTGACGTATCGCCGTGTCCTCATATTTGGAAAATGGTGTGTGGCCTTATCACCATACATGTATCATGTATCAGCGCAACATAGCTCCTAAATGCTGAGATGAGATCTAAGCAACATGACACATAATAAAACAATAACAATAACAAAAGAAATTAATAAACAAAATAACTCAGAACTGGGGAGTGGTTACCATGATTAGTCGATTTTTATGGTAGACATTCATCCCAAAAATGCCCAAAACAGGTGCCTCCTTTGCAAATCCAATATCTACCTTCACTGAGACCTGCGGTTCAATTGAAATGTGGTTGTAAAGAAAAATAAAATAATGGCTGTAAACAAAAGCTGAAGGAACCATTACATAAGAAGATAACCAATTGGAGAATAGCTAAACAAGATACTGAGAGTTTTTGTAGCTTCAATTCACACATATAGCTAAAAACTATTTGAATATTTGTGTCATCAGTCATGAACGATGCTTGTGGATTGCACACTAATAAATTTTCATAAAAACACCAATGATTTTGGAAATGCATGCTGAAAATCTCTAGCTTTGTTCGAGTTGTTAAGGCATTCACGTAAACCTTGCCATAAAGCTGTATTTGTGTTCATGTTTAGTTAATTTGTGCGCACGGATGTCATATCATTCATTATTGGAACCCATGTGAACTAGTTGACCAATGTAGAAAACACTGAGGATCCGGATTTGTAAAATTTGGCATCAACTAAGTGTCGAGCTCAACTTTAACTCTATTCTACCCACCATTCGGCTGTCAAACGAAGGTAGTCAACAAAATCATGGCAATGCACCTACATTGCTTGTGTTACTACCACCCCAGCGAGTGGATTAAGTGGCTAGCATGGGCCGCACATTGTCATAACACAAGCTTCCAGGGAGCAATCAAGACTAGTCAGTTCCATGTTGTGTATGGTAGGCAGCCAAGTGGATTGTTTCTCTGTTAGAATGGGACTAGTTCTTGGCAGAAATTAGAGATCACTTCTCCATGCGTAACAAACCACGAAGGAGCAGCATGATGAGCACTGCAAGTACATTAATTCTCTATAGGTTACACCAAACACAGGTGCCTTCACTACCAGTACGAGCTCATGCTAAATTGGCACCAAGATATTATGGATCATATCAAATTTTGAGGAAGATTCTGTCGGCGGAACGCCATTTTCTATTACCACTGGGTGTAAGGACCCATGGTGTCTTCCACATATCACCAGCATCAGTATAGGTTGAAAAGGCTCAGTTTGGCAGTTTCTAATTCACTGGCAAGGGCTTCTAGGTGTGGAAGGTTCATGAGAAACATTGGAACAATTCCAATGGTGAATGTTGTGGACTCTTATTGGGGTTGCACTTAGCATTGAAGAAGATGAGCATAGAGGCATGCGCTAGCACAAGAGCAAAAGAGTCCAGATGGAAGTAGATCGGTCAGAATTCAAGGAGAAGATTAGCAGTAGGGCTGGACAAAAATTCGAGCCTCCCGAGTCGCTCAGGGTAGAGACAAGCTTGGCTGTTACTTGGCTCAGGCACATAAACAAGTCAAGCCAAACCCGTCTCCCAAATTGCTCCATTAACAAGCCAAACCTTATGTCTGTAAGCAATTTGTGCGTTACATCTCACATTTGAGCCCAGCGCACCATCAGCGGGCTTCCCGTAGCGCACCACTTGGCCTAACACTACCATAGGCCCACGCAACACATGAGCTAGTTCACCCCAAGCAAGCCACACAACAGGTAATGAGGCAAATGTAATCCCAATGCCGCACACGAGACACAACCAACCCTTAACTCCCAAAGCAACAACGGACATGCCTACTACGACGACGACGACTCACCTGCCATACCTTTCCTGAGATTATTGTCCTTGGACCCTAGGTTTTCTTATTTGTGTTCTTCTCCCTTTAGGATGAATTTCCTTGCTATGTTCTTCCCCTTTTGGTTACTTCTCTATCTATTACAATATTACTTTCGTTCAAGGAGAACAAATTTACGTTTGTTGAGCAATCCTATGGTCCTATCAGTGTCAATACATAAGTGCATCCATCGTTAGTATATGTGATGTTCTTGTGTTATTGCCCTTTGATATGTTGTCAGATATTATTTTAAGCTCGGCTCACAAGCCCTCATGAACCGTCTCAAGCTTTCAAACAAGCTGAGCCGAGGCCCATTTTCAGCTTCTTCCATTAACGAGCCAAGCCATGTTGCCAACTGAGTAGTAGCTAGGGAAGAAGCAGATGATGGAAGAGGCAATTAGGAAGAGTTATGTTAAGAAAGGAGTTCCAGTATAAGTAGGTTAAGATAGATAGGTTCTCCCTATCTGAGGAACGTCCATGTATGTCAAAGAGTAAAGCAATAAGTGTTTTCCTCTCACCTATATTCTTACTGATCTACCTCTAGTTCTCCATCCACCCTAGCTACATTAGGTGTAACATAGTGGAGTCCTTATTGGGGAGACCAAAGCGGATGGCACAAGTAGAGAGTCTGGGAAATCAGTTGTTCATTAGGAATGCTAGAGGTTAGAGACAAGAAGTAGAGTCTGTATGTTAGTTCATCCAGTAGTAGTACAGCGGTGGTGCAGGAGCAGTGCAGGAGAAACTAGGAAAGAGATAGAAAAGGAATTGAGTGTGTTTCCCTGTTAGAGCACAAATCTTAGGGTCCAGTTAAGTAGCACTATATAAGAGTAGGCATTGTGATCTTTTGGAGGAAGTGACACAGAAATCTCTTTCCTCACTACTTGCTATTTCTCAAACCCATCTAGTTCTCTCATCCCAATATATGTCTATCACCCCTTTCTAATACTGTAATGGTTTTCAAGTCATGCCGTCTGGCCATCTTCTGCAAGGTAGTTATCTCAATGGTACCCATCAAGACTTATCATAAAAACCATCTTCTGCAAGATAGTTATCTTGATGGTTCATATCAAGAATATCCTGAAAAAGAATAGCAGATGAAAGAAATGGCTGTTGTTGCACGTACCACTTGAGAATCATGTGCAACTTGAGGTTTGTAAGTAACTACTTTCTTAAACTTCAGCTCATTAGCAATGCTTATCTGTTCAACAGGTTTTCCTCTTAGTATAATTTGGAAGTTTTCAAATGTCCTGAGGTAAAGGATGGAGGTATACGCCTGCATAATGACAATCGCAAATTACTATTAAGATATCTAAGCTATATGGGAATAAATCCAGAATATAAAGAAATAAAACCTACGCGCAATGAAAATCTGAGTCTGTAGGATATATGTTGCTGAACAATTTCTTTTTGGATCTTTGTTGATCCCCCACTGGCTTGACCTTGATCCCTAAGTAATATGTCCTGAAAAGAAAGCAACAAGACAAGAGCACTGTAAGAACCGGTAAAGTATGCGGCAGTGTGTGCCGTGGCTTCAAATTCTTGTATCTATGTTTGCTTCTCCTTTCCCTCCAAAATGTTTGCTTCTCCTCTTAATGAAAAGATGCGCAAATGCTTTTTGCACGTTCTCTAAGAAAACAGCACTGTAGGAACAACTGCCAATGTGGGGAAACCAACCATGTTTTGCAATTCAAAATAAAACTACATTTATTCCTGTTCAAGTGTATGCTTTGTATAAAATTTTGAACACATGCACAAGTGCTCTGCAACAAGCATACAAAAATCAGTACATGTGCACCTGTGCACACATCTAGTTTCCTACAATGAGAATTAGTACCCACAGAGATCATGCAGTTCATGTTCGGATAGTAAGTATATTATCTCTAGAACATTTTCTTTTCTTTCCTAGAGGAAATTGAGAACTACAACGCAGAGACCAGTCAGGTGGTTTCCACAGGAATGATAAATTGATAAGGGAAATCATAATTCATACAAATGATGCACCATTTGTGATTTCTTTCGTGCCAGGATTAATAGGACCAAAAAGATTAACAATATGTAGAGGTAAAGAAAATTGTATGAGCAAAAAACCTCATCATCATCCTCGAAGTCGAGTTCTAAAAGGCCATCATCATTCATCCATAAATTGTAAATCACCACCTTAGTTCCATGACTATCGATATCCTCGAACTGAATGCACATGAAAACTATCAATACATATGTATACAAAAAATCAGTTCTTTATCAGGAAGAAGCTAATCACTGTACAGTTGGTTATGAAATAGCTTCAGAAAAAAATGTAATAATCAATTTAGCTTGTCATGAAAAAACCATGACTAAGTGAAGCATGCGTGTCTGGACAAATACCATAGAAAAATTGTTATGGATACCACTTTGGCAAACAATAAGGCTAGAAAGTAAAATGTATAAGAAAAATAACAACGAACAATATCATTATTCATTTGCTCGTATCGTAAAAAATACGTGTACCACCAGATGCATTGTTCAGTATAACATATTACTAAATGTTACATTTGGCTCGACACCACAATACTGCATTTACCATCCAGTATACATTTATTTTATGTTATGTTGGTGGTAAAATTTAAAATTAATGGTATATGTACAATGAGGGGGAAAAACTTCTGTCCGCTAAAGCTTCATTCAAAGTATTCAATTAATTCTTGAGTTACTTAAGATAATTATTTTAAGCTAAACCAAACGCTAGAGCTACAATGACAAATCTTTTAGAATTTTCGTTTTCCTACATTTTTTCAGTTTCTTTAAAACAAGATGTTTCCTAAATGGCAGTAACATGCCAAGGTATGAAGCATGCTGTATAAACTAACAATGATAAAAGTTTTCATCCATAGTGAAAATAGAGGGCTAGAAATATGTGAGCAAAAATTTGGCTCACAATGACAAATTTTTATGTGTAGTAGCATGGTTCATTAAAAGTATAGGGCCAATCTTACATGTTAGCTCAAGAAGAAAGCCCAATTAGACTTATCCTTTGGTATAGAGCCTTTGAACCAATTATGTTTGGCTCACTCATTAATGAAACATCAAATATTGTTCGGCTATCCCATCCTTCTCAAATACAGGAGCTACTATCCTAGTGTAGAGTTCACTCATTGCGAAAATTCACTACTTAGTTTCAAAATTCGAATGGAGAATGGACTAAATAATGTCTGGATTGAATGTCACCTGCTGTAGCAGTTCTTCCTTGGAAGAGAAAGGGGACCAGTCAAGTATTATCTTCAAGCTACTATCCCAATCACCCTGTGAACCATAAACCAAAGGTACTATCTGGCCATCTTGGACTTGAAAATCGAGCTGTAACAGTGATGGAAAATTTCAGCTGTAGACAGGCAAGGCTGCATGAAAGATACACTACTGAACCAACTTGACATACCATAGGGACAACTATGTCATCCTTCATTGTTCTCCTCAGGAAAGTGTACGAGAGCAAACCAATACTCAAGGTAACATTACTGCAGGACAAAGAACTATGTGATATAATCACTGATAAATACAGAAGATTCACCATGAGTTTTTCCAAAAATAAATCAAGAATGGCTGAAATAAAAAAAATATTTACCTTCCACGTATTGCACGTGTAAAAACAATTGCATCAGCACCAAGTCTCATTGTGCTTGTCTTAAAGCCATTTCCGTCTGTGTAGTGGCAAAAGGTTAGAAATTTAGCAAATGATAGGCATAACAAGTGTTTTTTACACAAAAGCATAAAGCAGCTGGATACTGGATGAAAATAAATTTGTTAGAATTATTTGAACTAAAACTCTCAAAACTGTTTTAGATTTGAAATTGCAAGAACATTTCACACTTGAAAAGAAGAGCTTGAGTTGTATAATACCAACTACAAATCAGTGATATAAGTTAAGGCCATTTATGTTTTTCTGAGGAAAATAGAACATACAAACTGTGACGCAGATTAATATTTAAAGGTTTCTAAATCTAGTTACCAAGAGGCGCTGTGGAATCAGTCCACCTTTCAATATGGAGAACCATATACCTAAGTTTTAGACATCAAGGTGTTCCAATTGCCACTTAGACTTGAATCAAAAATACTTTTTGCATTTCTTACACCACGATTCATCAATATAAGCTAACACCAAAAAAGGTGCATTTAATTGGTTTAGCAAGAAATCAATTCAAGCATCATACATTCCATCAAATAGTGCACCATTATGTGCAACAGTACAACACAGCATCATGAGCAACATAGGGGGTGTAAAGGAAATAATTACACTATGATGGTATGACAAAAGTATTAAGAAGATCATTATTATCCCATCTACTTCCCGTTTCAATCTCCTCGTTAATTACACTAAGATGGTATGCCAAAAGTATAAGAACATCATTATTATCCCATCTACTTCCCATTTCAATCTCCTCACTTATAGCCTCTCTCCAAAGAGTAGAATGCACAATTTTCAAAATGAAATTTTCGAAGTTTAGAAAGAAGTATGCATCTAGTTGGAAGCCAGAACAAATTAGCCAAAGTCTTTAAATCTTCCAATGCAAACAAAATGATACATACACTGGCCAATGGTTGTCTTTGATTTCTTGGTTGAGAATCCTAGACTCATGCATTGGCGCACCCCTTCAGGATCCATTCCTCCTCCATCATCTGTGACAGTAGCTCCAAGATAGCAGGAATTAATATAGGAAACATAAGGATATTCACTTTCTTGTTTTGTATTGAATCTGGGTACCTTGAAAAACCAGCATTGGGCTATTGTCTTTAGAATTGATGCTTTTATCCACTTTTACAAATGTGGCACCATTGCAAATCTGGAACACCATATATCATATCAGAAGATAATTATATCTATTTGCAACATTCTATCAATAATGAAGCTAAATTTTAGGGTATACGCTATATTGAAGCTAAATGTATGAAGTTTATAAAAGATATTACAAACCTCATCTACTGCATTATCAAGCAGTTCAGATATAGCTGCAGAACAAGACAGAAATTGTTAGAAACCTATTGACCACAACGGCACAAGTATCTTGAGCACTTAATATAAAGAAGCAATGTTATAAAATGATCATGACGTCTAGTTGTTCTAACTTCTGATCCAGCAAACATTCCAACAACAAGCATTTCATTTCTACTTAGTTATCAAACTATATTCTTCCCTAAAAAGGAATAGCAAAGGATAGCAAAGGAGGGACCATGGATAGCGTCTGTGTTTTAGTATTAGTGCAAGCAAGAAACTCAGATGGACCAGGATGCAATGTATTTTATCTCCTCTCAGGCCAAATGTGGTAATAGTTGCAAACATGCTAAATACTCGAAGTGGTATGTTTCAAGGACTGTTCCCCCCTCTCTTTGCCACAAGTCCAGCATAATTAGCATAGAATGATTACTGCATCTGGTTCTGGGGATCCTGTGTTTCAGCTAAATGAAGATGACATCTTCATATCCAGCCAGAAAAAAAGGGGGGGGTGGGGGGAATACCATCTGCCAGTGCCACTTGTCCAGATGATACAAAGTTCTTTTATCTCCTCTAAGACTGATAAACGAAAACTACATGTAGCGTGTGATCGAAAGAGCAAGGCTACTACACATTATTGGTAATACTAAAAGCAAAGCCAGCACGACTGATACACATCAAACTATGAATTAGTACTATCCATCTAGAACGGTTGAATAAAATTTCCTTCCACAGAAAATCACTACATCAATCTAACATCAACACAGCCACTGCGTGCAGTATGCATACCGCATCCACAGTAATCGAGGGATAACTCTTCCAGTTACCTGATATTTGTCCCTTTGTCCTAACGAACCTAGCTCTCTTAATTCAACACAATAATTTCATCCCTAGTATGTAAAACCCCAACCACCACCGCTGCCTACTTCATCACCAACACATAGCAAAAGCAAACCAAATGACAGAACAGAAGGGATAAGGAGCAGAGAGGCACCAACCTCCGAACGCCCACTTGTGGGAGGTCGCGTTGGTGTGGAGGAACTTGGGGTGCACGCGGGCGCGGTCGAAGTCCCCCGTCTCCAGGGCATCTGCGACCACGAAAAGAAGCAGCACCAGCAACGTAATTCGCGTCGGTGGGTTTCGGCAAAACTAGATTACGGGAAGCGATCGACGAGACGAACCGTGGAACTCGCGGATGGGGGTGGAGGGGCCCTCGCACGCACCGGCCTTCCAGAAGCTGCGGCAGTCGAGGGATCGACCGCCGCCGCCAACGCCGCCTGTGCCGCCGGTCATCACAGCCGGCATTGGAGGGGTAAGGTAAGTTAGGGTTAGAGGTTTTCTCCGACGAGTTGGGTTTTCTAACGGCTGTTGATATCTGACAGAAGAGAAAGGGAAACTACTGAAAACCCGAAGGCCTTGTTCATCCGTAGGCCCAATAGACTCCTTCCCTTTTATAAACTTCTCTCATGTCTTGGGGTCTACTGGTCTTCAATAATTTGTTAGTATCCTAGTAAGTCTTAGAATAACATAAAATATGGTCACCTATTTCCTTTTCGTTCTTATAAAAAAAGTCCCTATTCATAAGAAATTCCTCTGATGACACTTTCTTCACCTCTTTGTTAATCTCTTCATTCGCTTTTTGAACCCTCGACCCTATAACCAATACATGTGTTTATTCATAAGTTCTCTTTATCACATACATCCATCGCTTTCATACTTACTCGGGTGATCTAATTAATGGGCAAGTCCCACTTAAAGCAATTCAGTGCCAGTCTCGAAACTCTTTCTTCTAAATGCGCAAAGTGTACAAAGCCGAGTCTCACGGGCAGTGGCACGTGAGGGGTCTCTTGAATTTCATGGAAGACGCAGCTAGGGACTTGGAAATGTATAAACCTCTTCCTACCAGGTGCGCCTAATTTATCCTCGGTATCGTCACCAGAAAGTCCACTGTTACCATAGTCTCGGTACCTATACCGGTGAAAACAAAACCTCTCTTTTGGGGCCTGTTTGGTTCAAGGCTACCTTGCCACAACTAATCTTAGGCAGAATGTGGCTTGCCACAAAAGTATGACTAATAAAATTCTAACCACAAGTGTGACAAAAGTTAGTAAAAATTTGAGCCTATAACATGTAGACCATATGCATAATGAGGTGTGACAAACCGCAACTGTGGTATAAATCAAATACACACCTAAAAAATTATGGCGCACCTAAAATTAACGTGGCAAATTATAGCTGGGTACCAAACAACCTCTTAATTTCTCCTCGTCCAAACTAACTCATGAGTTATGATATTTCCCAAATAATCTTGTTGATCGTCGTGCATAATATTGAACTCTAGTGCTTCGCTGCTTGGGCGAAGAAGCGGGCCGTCCACACTACGTCGTTGCTTGCGGCTTGCGGGAAACAATCAGTTTGCTTAGCTCTATTTAGGCCTTGTTTGGTTTGGCCGGGATGGGCCGGGATCGCGGGCCAATCCCCGTGGCTCAACCCGGCTGGGAATCGTTCCATAGCTCGGCCCAATCACGCGTTTGGATTAGGCCGGGGTGGGAATTTCCCGGCCCAATCCGCGGCGATCCACCGGGCGGAGAAAACTCTACTCCTGACCCGTGGAACGAATCCCGCGTGCGGCGCCGTCTTCAACGAGCACTCCTCCAGCGGCGGCGCCGTCTTCAACGACGCCTCCTCCGGCAGCAGCGACGCCTCATCCGGCAGCAGCGACAACGACATCAAGGCCCTTCTCACCGGTGAGCCTCCGTCTTCCCGCACAATCCCACTCCAACTCCGTTCCCCTCCTACACGCTCCCTCGTTCCTCCTCTCCTCTCCACCCCACAGTCCGGCGGCGACCCACCGCCGCCGTCCGCCTAGATCAAACAGGGACGGCGACGACGTGAACTCCCGTGCGGTGCCCTACCCCTGGACCGGTTCCTTCTTCTGCTGGTAAGGAACCCTAGATTTTGTTTGCTGCGCTGAGCCACCACTGGAGGTCGTGGGATGGGTTGCTCCGGTGGCAGTGCTCAAGATTCACTCCAACAAGCCCTCCCCGTGAATTTTCATCTCAAGTGGCAATTTTATTTGTGAATTTTGGTCTAGTTTTCATTCATTGATGTGAGATTTGCTTTAGTTTAGGTGCTGATCCGGATGCAGTTTGATTGGTTAGAAGACGCCGAGGCCGTTCCTCCTCGGAGAAATTTCTTGGAGACCGTTAGTTGTTTGCTTGATCTACTTCGTCTGGATGTGTTCATGCATGGCGTTCTTTTCTTTCTGGATGCGACGCCAGATCCCACTGCGTGTTTAGATGTTCTTGATCTTGCCAGATAGACACAAAGAGAGGGCTACTTATTTAGTTCTGTTTTGCTGATCATACTGGAATTCACTTGTGGATTCTTTTACCGATCTATTGAGATAAAGCTTCTGGATGAGTAACATGATAGCTGCTGGAGTTCTATTCAGGTTAAACTGCATTTAACTAGATGAACAAAGTACTGTACATTGAACAGGACAATTATAGGCTCGTAGCTCTGCTTATTATGAACAAATCCTTGCTTACAGCTTCGGAGAAACCTGTAACGTGTATGCAAGGCTTAACACATGCACAACATTAGAAAAGCTATTGAACTTCCATTTTCTTACATTCTAAATCTGACAACTATTTGAGACGATAAATCCACAGGTGCATTTTAAAATGTTGCGTGTCCTAAACTTGTCACAATGTTAGTCGTCTGTTAATTCTTAACACCAGCAAGGTTGAAATGACAGCAACTAACCAAAGGAGATATGTCTCACAATTTGAAGTTTACAACTGAAAAGTATCTGCAAGCACAGACAAAATATTATCATATGTCTCGCAATTTGAACTTATTGCTATCAAACAAAATATTATATATGTTATCAAGTCAGGAGATATACTCTCTCCATCAGAAAGAATAGAACTCTGTATATGACCATGCAGTTCTTATTTCCTAAATATTATATATGTTATCAAGTTAAAGAAATGTCTGTTTGCCGGTAACTGGATTTGGTTATTTTTTCCTCTCTTGAAAGCAACTCAATAATTTTAGTTAATGGGAAAAACTGATGTTTTCATCAAGGTTGAAAGTGCAGTTTATTACTTGTTAAACCAATCACCAGAGTTATATGAATCTCGATCAATGCACTAAATCACAGTACTATATGAACTACTAAAAACTTCAGAACTACTAAAAACTTTCACACTGGAAATTTCAGAACTACTAAAAACTTTTCTGCCTTTCATTTGTATGCCGAGTGTCTTAATCAATACTTAAAAAGGCAAATTAAATCACTTCTCTAGTGATTTGACCAGCCAATATGTGCATTGTAAAATCACATTTAATTTTCTTGCCATTTTCTCTCAGTTGAGTGCAATTACACATTTGTGGGTAGATGTGGTGTTTCCCTGATAACAATGCAACAGCCACTCTTGTATGGTTGCAAACGCCTGACAAAATTTTCAACCTACTAGTGTTTTTGGGAGGCCCTTGCAATTTTTGGTGAATACTTCATTGTTTGTTCCATTATCCAGTTTCCAGTTTATGTTTTACCCTGTAGTATCCATGGTGTTAGCTCTTTATTGGGTTCACGCGCCAACAAGTTAACCTATGTGCATTCTGTTTACGTGCAGCTTTGAGAAGAACCCACGCTTGGAAGGTCCAGAACTACAAGGCTTGGCTGTATATGATACCAATTGCTAGATGGCAACATGAAGAAAAGAATGCTAGAAAGTTATGGGCATACAAGGTTACTGGAAACTGGGTGATATAGCTTATGTTAGGTCTGCACTTGCCACTTTGTAATCCTCCCTATATAGCTCTTATTTGTGCCTTGCTCATGCTACCATTATGTCCCCGTATGATTATCAAGACATCAGTCAGCTGCAGCTTCATATTGTTGTTGTTGTTTTTTTTCCCTAGCAATCCATATGGCACTTGTATTATCCAAACAGAATTTTAGTATAGCAGGGATTGAGGTGGGAGAGGGATTGAGGTGGGGGAGGGATTGGGTGGAGGGAAGGGGATCAACCCAATCCCCCCTTGGATTGGTTCCTCTAGGGGATCTAATCCCCACCTGCCAAACAAGGCCTTAGGGGGAAATTTACCGCACCTTCATCTTGAACACGTGCCTGGGCTTCCGAGCGGCGCTCCATTTGAGTTCGGACAACCTCCAACAGCGGCCATGGACGTCGGAGTAGCAATTTAGTAGGGAAAGACGACGCTCCGAGGTGAAGTGTGACGTTGCTTCCTGGGCCACGCCTCACTGCCTCTCACAATTTCTCTTAGGCCCTAGTGCTTCCAGGGCCATGCCCCTCCCCAACACTGCCTCTTGATTGGGCCATAGTGTCCAAGCTTTGCAATCAACTGGCTCCACCAGTAGTTCCATTGCCACAAGTCTCACATAAACATCTAAAATGTTGGTTTAATTTCTGGAAAAAAAAATTACCTATTAGTGTTGTTCTTTCTTTCTTCTATGCAGTTCAGTGTTGTTTGAGTTTCTAGCCAAGTCTTCGCAAATCAATTAGAAGATATAAATCTTGCTATGGAAATCACAAGAGAAAAATAAAAGAGAAATAAAGAGCTAATGTTAAATCTAGTGTAACGTCCCTAAGTTGTTCAACATGTTTTTGTGCATTGTAACATAGCATTCAATGATTTAAATACGAGAAGAATTTTGAACTTTTATAAATGTTGAAGAATCCTTGGAGTTAGGTTAAATTGAACCTCAAGTACTATTTTAAAAGTTCTCAAGTAAAGAAATTTTAAGATGTGACTCAAAGAGTAATACATGCACTTCAATAGTATCAGGAAAAATAGTTGAAATTTAAAAGATTTTTGAATTATTTTGAAGGAAAGAAAAGCAAGAGAAGAAAATAAAAACACAAAACACAAAAACTAAAAACTAAAACAAAAATAAAAAACCTAAATCTAACCCCCACCTCCCGGACAGGCCTGCCAGGGCCCAATTTTGTCTCTCCCCTTCTCTCCCCCGATTGGGCCGATGGTCCATTTCCCCCACCCCGGTCTGGCCCGCCTCACTTCCCTTCCCCAGCCCACTTTCCCCCGCCTCGGCCCGCCTCGGCCTGCCCCGCCCCCAACCCTATCTCCCTCGCCGCCTCGCCCTTATCCGCCCCGTCGCCACCGAGCTGCCTGCTGTGGCAAGCAGCCGGCCGCCCCCCCTCGCCACCTCCTGCTCCGAAGCTCCCGCCGCCCGCTCCTCTTATCCCCCCGGCCGAACCCCTCCTTCTCGTCTATCTCTCTCCCGGCCTCCCTTTCTCTCTCTCTCTCTCTCTCTGTCTCTCACAGGAGCTCCTCGCCGCCGACGCTTCGGTCCACCACCCCATCACCTCCTCCGCCCAAGCCAGAGCTCGGCTCCTTGCCTCCCTGCCGCCGATGACGCCTCGCCGCTCCGCCTCCCGAAGCCTCGCCGCTTGAGAAGCCGCCGCCTCTTCCCCGCTTCACCTCGTCGCCGTGCTCCCCGCCGCCCTCCGGTAAGCCGAGCGCCGTCGTCTTCCCCCCCGGCCGTCGCCCCGACCCCCGCCGCTGCCAGCGGCGCCGCGCCGGGAAACCCACCGGGTCGGACCGAGCCCAAGGCCAGCTCCCAACCCCTTGATGAAGACATTAATTAGCCCTTAAAAACGTCGCTAGGGCATAATTAACACGGTTAATTAATTGTTTCTGACGCATTAAATGCTAATCCGACATACTAATGACTAGAATTAATGCATTGATTTAAATTAATTCAGTACTGCATATGACGTGGGACCCGCACGACAGATTTAGAATAAAAAGAATAAAATAAAAGGAAACCTATGACAGTGGGCCCCACCTGTCATAGACTTGGTCAACTTTGACCAAAGTTGACTAGAGGGCCCACCTGTTAACCTCTCAGGCTATTTAAACTCTGAGTGGGAAAACTATTAATGATTTAATATTATTTTTATTTACTGCAAAAATATAAAAAAGGGTATTTAAATTGATTAAAGCTTAGAAAAATCATAGTAAATTCATTTTTAATCAGAAAATATAAATAATATATCAAAATATTCAGAAAAATGAGATCTATCGAAATATGTCATTTTCATACATGTTTTCATGTAGAAAAAATGTAAATGGCTAAAAACTCAAATTAGAGTTTTCTCGGTTAGCTGAAAGTCGTCAGATCGCGATATCTCGAGCATCCGGACTCTAACTAAATTGATTCCACTGCATTAGTCTCTATTTTAAATCCTCTATGCCATGACATACATTTCATATCATGCTGATGTTCATCATTTGGATGTTTATTATTGCGCCTCTTTTCCAGTGTTTTCGTTCTTCACGATAGAGCCGGAAGATTCCGAAGCGTATAATCCCGAGCAGGAGCAAGAGTTAATAGCCGAACCTCAAAGGCAAGCAGCCCCTTTGAACATATTGCAAACTCCTATTACTTGCAAAGAATTATTTTCTTTCAATTTCGTGATCGCATGCGTTCAAATTCTACTTTCCGCTAAGTATTAACCTTATGCCTTGCATAGACTTACTTTGTCGCCCAATCAACACCACACACCCAACCTGATTAAAGTAGTATAGTTGTTATTTCTATGTTGATTATATTGTTAATTATGCTTAGATATGTAAAAGTCGTAATTCCTTGGATGGCAGACAACAAACACAGAATGGATGGGTTAATCCGTAGGTGGGTGTTTACTGGGATGCAACTAATGAATTTGACTAATCATTATTGGGCTTAGACGAGAGGCCATGGCTGGGAGAATGGTGGGCTGTCTCGTTTTCCCACAAGGACCAGTTTCCGGTGTCCTTTTGAACCAAGATTTGCGTACTTCTACACGGATGGTATAATGGGCCATCCACGACTGAATAATTTGTCTAGACTTAAGCTATGAGCTGCATAGTTCGCCGTTTTCATTTGCTAGGTGTGTGAAAAATGATGTGATGTGGATTATGTTGTTAAGTTTTAAGAACAATTAGTATTATTGCAGTTTCAGTCGTAGAGTTGCTGCTGTGATACTTGTTTGTTCTCACCTGCTTCATGTGCCTTGCGTGTATGTTATTGAAGCACATGGTGCGGGTAGGATTTCAGAGTCTATATCATAGAATTGTTAGGTTTAATCACCCCTGTGAAGTGACTCTTCCACTGGGAGTTTGGGAACTATAACATCCTACTCCAGCCGAGCATTATTTTGACAGGACGAGTTTGTGATTGATGTTCCGACTTAGTGAGAAAAGAGTGAGGAGACCATATCACCCTACTTAATCTGTGCATTAATTTGTCGGAGCAAGTTGGGGTTGACGTCTCGGGCTATTCGAAACTATATCACTCCACTCCTCTTGGAATTGATACCTAAGGGTTGAGGTCGGGGTTGACGTTTTGACTTAGCGGGTGATTTCATTTAAGATTCTCTGTTATGGATTTTGGGTCCCGACATCTAATTATTTTTAAAAACATATTTTGGTATTTATCTTTTCTATACCGCGAGGCCCGAATTTAAAGTTAGCACAAGGTCCTCGAATTCTCAAGTACTATCCCGCTAAAGATGACAATAAAACATATAATACAGTGGTTGAGCAGGATGCCTTCTCTTGTATCTACATGTTGTTGTCTCTAGTTTTCTTTAGTGCAACGCATAAGTCTTCTTTTACTCTTCCCCTCGCGAAGGGAGATAAGTTTCTCTCTTCTCTTTCTTTCCTCCACATCAGTAAATATCCTACATGGCAGGATGCAATGAAAAGCTAACACCACTCCATTGTACATGTCTTTGAATTTTTTTAAAAAATTAGCATGAAGGCTATAACGAAGACATCTAATTGCATGAATGATATCGAGGACCAGCAAATTTCTATAGAGCCATTGAAGGTGCGAAATAGGTTTTTTGTCACATTCTGTTACCTCGATTATTTCTCCGGGGAAAACAGCAGAATTGAAAGGAAATCCAATGTTTGGAAAAAGACATAATGGCCCCTTGTTTGTCTATCATCCGTCCAGTCCTTTCCGTCTCTCCTGTCTTTCATCATTAGGGCCCACCGTCTAGTTTAGCAAATGTCCAATTTTAGTGCATGCGTATTTTGGTATTTTATTTGGTCAAACTAGCTGATAAAATGGTTTCAATAGCAACTAACAATTTTGTGGCAAAAAAATCCCATGTTCTTTGTGGTACCACTGAAGTTTTGTTGTTCTTGATGACATTTGTACAGTTTTATGAATTAGTGGTGGGACTGGTGCAAACGCCCCCCCCCCTCAAAAAATTCCATTTAATGCTTAAATTCCCATAAAGTTTTTAATATTTTTTTGCATATCCAATGGTTGTAATTGATCATTGGATATGGCTTCTAGAACATAACCCTTGGTTTTATGATCATTGTGTCGTAAAACCCATCCTAACCAATTCTTGTCAAGATAACATGGTGATCACACATGTGGCATAGGAGGATGACTAGTGTCATCCTTGATAGTGTCCCAAGGTAGACAGTCCAATAGCACCGAGTAGGATTGGAATATTTCTTGAGTGGGAACTGTTTAGATTCTTGAATTTCGAAATAATATGACTTGTGCGGGCGACATGATTGTTGAGGATCATGACAACGAGAAGTAGATTGTAGCTCTCTATGGACATATGTGGCTTGCGGCTCAGTAGTGGTGTTGTTATACGGTGGATAACCATAGGAGATTTATTTATACGTAACTCGACGTAGTGTCAATCTCTAGCGTAGGCATCGTTGTTGTCTTCCACTCGTCTCGATCCATTAAAACCCATCAGGAGCAAAGAATAACTTGGAGCGAACTCAACGGGAAAGAACAAAGCAAGAACAACTTTAAAAAACCCATGAATAAAGATTAAAGAACTAAAAATATAATATGTTTTTTTATATTGATATGTACCTCACTTACTCAACATGAATGAGAGTGCTAGTTATGGGGACACGAGCTGGTAATAGACTGCTGGAGATGGGTTCTTAGCGGCTATTCGGGTAACTAAAGTTGACTTAAGTATCATGAAAGTAAATCATATAAGTAGGACAACTGTACATTCGATGTCTCTTGTTTTTCAAAACCATGGCAACCTTTGTTACTTTAGATAATTGTTAAATCCTCCACAAAAAAAGAAGATCAAATAACTTGGCAGTTCATCCAACAAATTCCAAGAATCTTTTTCTCATGGCAGCTAGATCACCACCAATTTTAGGAATCCGTTCCGTGGAAAAGTATGTCTATCATAAACTACCTAGCTGAACAAATCTCTAAAGTTGCATTTTTATCAAAAAAATATTGAAAAGTTTTTTGAAATTTGAATTTAATTGTCAAGCTATGAAAGTATTTATTTTTGATATTTAGATATTCAAATCAGACTTGTATGATCTACAAATTTAAAATCTGAAATTTTGAAATTACAGATTTTGAATGTTAAAATTCTAAATCCAAAATTCTGAATTTTAGGAACTTGAATGCTAAGAACTTAAATTTCAAGAGCTAAATTCAGAAACTTTTAATCTTGAAGTTTTTAAATTAGTAATCGAATTCCTTGATTTTAAATCTAAAATTTATAGAATTTAATTTTGCGGCTTCCAAATTTGTAAACTTTTAGCCCCTAAATAATATAAACTCAAATATGCAATGTGAGACTATTAGCTTATAATCAAATTATGAAATGTTTGAACCAACATTAGTTATTTGCATTTTCTATTGGAACTAACTGAACATTGGCATTCTAGATTAGTGGTAATGTGTTTTCTCGAAATCAAATTAAGAGGAGTATGGGGGTGTTTACGAGAGCTCCACTCCACCTCTAAACTCTGGAATTGTAGGAAAATGTTTGTGATAGTATTAACTCTAGATTTGAATTAGGGTGGACTTGTTGCCAAAAGATGAGAATACCCTTGTCTCTCTTCAATGAGAAACAAATGTCATAGCATATGAAAAGAATACATGATTTACAGCCAGTCTCACCAAATTCGAATAATCTCTTCATCTATACAAACGTTGCTCTAGTATACAAGTTGCTCTTTGTCCTTGAATTTCATCAGTCTTCCAAAGCAAAAAAGAAAAATCATGAACAAGTCGACCCAAGATTCGAATCACTAGTCGATCATCCAAAGAAAAGAAATCATGCTTCAGTTAGCCAATCTACACAAGGTTCTGTCACGAGTTCCAAATTGGAGAGAACATAAACTACATCCAACGGACTACTAGAAAAGATCAAAAGACAAGTTTCAAATTCATTAGTATGAATAAGCTAGAACACAATGAACAAATAGAGCACATAGATTGGACTAGATACGCCTCCTGGGAACAACACTAGTGGACGTCCGCTGGTCCCCTAGCAGCGGCAGAGACGATACTCGGGCTAGAAGAGTAGGATGGCGCAGGGTTACACGACAAGCAAGGCGCCCTCACCATGACGTCACAAGCGTGCGGGGCCGTGCTGGTGCGTTGCGGATGCCATTCCGTTGAGTCACCGAGATTGTGGAAGAAGAGGGTTCCTTGGCAACTTAGATGGGGCCGCTTGGGGACGATGTCACATGCTATGACGCTATCAAGTAGAGGAGGAGGATGTTAGTGGGGGAGAGGTCGCGGCGAGGAGTGCTACGACAGGACGTGGCGGCAGCGACGGTAGGGTTTGTTCTACTCCATTTTGCTCTTTCTTGGGAGACCGAAGGTCTCGAGGCGAGGAGTACTAGTCGGGAGGGCTCGGATGGGGGTTTTGTTCAGTAGCAGGAGGCGCGGAATCCCTTGTAACATCCCCATTTTGGTAGTTATAATATACATGCTTGTTGTGCATCATTATCATTTCATGTCGTCATTTCTTTTAATATAAAAATAAGGGGAATTTTCAACCTAAAAAATGTTACATAATGCAATATAAAGTCAGATGCATTAGCAAATGTCCTTCAAAATCCTCAAATATTTGCTGTGGACTCCATTTATAACAGAATCTCAGCAAAAATTTAGAAACTTTGGAAACATAAACCCTAGAAGAAAATTACAAAACCCTAAGATAAAATAAGTGGAAGATAAAAGATCTATTAAGCAGAGGGATTGTCCAATATTAGCATCTCTTCAAAATTTATATCTAAACTCAATATGATATTTTTGAGCTCTTGTAATTTTTCCAAATATTTAGGATAGATAGCATACTTGTAGATTAAACCCAAAAATAGGTCAAAACTAAAATTAAGTACTTATGGTAAAGTTCATTGAATAAGGTGGCCCCAAAAATATTTTTAAATAATTGGAAATATCCTCAAGAGCTTCCGTAAAAATTTGTAGAAAATTTAAACTATGTTTGGTTTGAAAAATAAAATTCAAACCTAAAACCTAAACAAAAAAAGATAAAAACCCTAACCCAAATTCCTGTTGGGCCAAGCCTAACCCAATATCCGGCCTAGCCCAACCAAGGCGCGCCCGCACAAGCTACACACTCGCTCCTGGAAGGGGATGCTTACAGGTGAGTCCTGCCTTTCGGTTGTGTCATCCACAACATGCGTCTGAAAGTGCACCTAGGCTCATTAAGTGGATATTGATGATTGACGACGAGCAATTAAGAGACTAATGCATTCAATGAGTATTTGATAGGTGAAAGTCCCATTGGCCAAAACATTACGACGTTGGCGACCCCTAAAAATAAAGAAAGAAAAAGACACTTGGTTTTCCTATTTAAAATACTTTCTTATTGTTTAAATTGAGTATAGAACCGCCGTACTATTACGAGGGGTGCATCGTAGCAACTTAGTGGTGAACTTAGTGCTCAAACTGAGAGTCACAAGTTCACAACACGAACAACGGGTTAGTTTTCCTTAGCAAAATCAAATGTTCTGAAATGAAGATCAGATGTTCCGATTTGATTAGAACTTCTGGATTTTGTGAATGCTAAGTTCTCAGGTTACTGTCCTGCAAGGGATCGAAATGTCTAATCATTGGATTGGAACTTCCGATCCAAGTTCGAAGGTCCAAAAATCTTGAACCTTGGGTTTCTCGGGCTGGTGTGTTGAATAGTATCGGAATATCTGATTGTTGGATAAAAAGTTCCTATCCACTTCGGAAGGTCCAATTTGTCTGAGTCTTGAGTTCTCAATTTCTTTAGTTAGGGTTCATCGAATGTTCTGATGGACCGGATGTTCCATTTATCCTAACACCAGATGTTCCAGTCATTGAATTAGATAGTTTGATGTGTACTTTTTGGCAAGTCTAGTGTGGGGAGTGGGCTGTAGTCAATATCGGAGATTCTGATCATAGGATCAGAAGTTCCGATGCACAATGAAAAAGTGTCCAACGGCTAGTAAGTGAGAGGGTGCTATTTATACCCACCTTCACTCTTCCACTTCTAGTAAACCTTTTGCTCATTTGATTTCCTAGCCACCTAAAGAGCAAGCCCCTCTCCTCTCCCAAGCAAAACTTTCAACACCTTTGAGAGAGAGATTTGAGAAAGAGGGATTGAGTGCTAGAGAGAAAAGAGTTGATCTTTGAGCACCAATGTTCACCTCCAAGTTTCTTCGTGCGCGCTTATTACTCTTGGAGGTTGAGGGCTCCTAGATGGCTAGGAGTTGCTCAGGAGCTCCCAACTTGTGTCTAGTGAGCCATGAGAAGGATTGTGAATGCCGATTTTCACCTCCGGAAGGAAAGAAATACCACAAGGAAGGCCAAAGAGTGCTTTATACAACCTCGGGAGGAAAATGGTTAAAAGAGACCCGGCTAAAGTGTGACCGAGCCCCTTAACAGAGATGTAGGATCCCATCTAGGATGCGAACTTCAGGAACAACATCATCACGTCTCCTCTCCCTTTGGTTTACTCATTCCGCTCCCTTTACTCTCTTGCAAGCTTATTAATTTTTTAGAGTAATCCTTGTTGTTGCTAGCATCATTTAATATTGCCTCACTCTAGCTTGCATTAGAGAATTTTTAATTCTATAGTTATCTTGTTAAGGCGAAGAATTTGATTAAAATTCGTAGTGGCCTATTCACCCCCTCCCTCTAGGATGTCATCTCGATCCTTTAGCGCCATCTGATGCTCGTCGTCGTCCTGCGCCACCTCAGCTTGCGCCAGTGCGCTAGCAGGTGTGCGTCGATGCGCTAAGGCTCCTCGGCCCATTGACGCTGCGATTGTGCATCTAGGGCATGAATTGCTTGGACTCGATCTCAGCATCTGTCCCTTTCACTGTCGCGGTCACCATGGTTATCCACTCCACAATTTAACCGCATGGATGGATAATTCACTTCACTCCTCCTCTTCTCATGCAAGTCTCGTCTTCTCTCTCCCTTTATATCTCCCGGAACACGAGCAACATCCGGTGTCAAGCTGAGCATCACCGATGTGTGCCACCGTTGTGGGTAGATCGAAGGAAGGATCTTTTAAATATCTTAAAGATCTGTAACAGCCCATGTAAAAAAAAGATTTTTTTTGCTGACATCAGCGGGGGCCCACCCGCTGACGCCAGCCCACCACGTGTCGCCGCTCGCCGACCCTACCGGGGGCCTGGCCGCCCCCTCCGCCACGTCACCGCTGGCCATGCCGGCCGGTCGACCGCGCCCCCCTTTTTCCCCCGTCGCGGCCGCCTCTCTTCCCCCTTCTCCCTCCTCCTCTTTCCGCCTCGCTGCCACGCCCGCTCGCCTCCCCGTGCTCCACCGTTCGCCGCCCACCGCCGTGTCGTCACACCGCTGCCGCTCGGGAGAGCCCCGCCGCCGCACCCCGTCAACGCCGGAGCCCGAGGCGCCTGCGGTGACCCCGGCAGTCCCTCCCGACGCCGGCGCCGCCCTCCTTCGAGCCCCGACGCCGCCCGGCCGCCTCTCCTTCCTCGTCTCCGGCAAGCATCGCCGCCGACCTCGCCACCGCCTCCCTCTCCGGCCGCCTTGGTGAGTAACCTAGCCGCCGCTCCTTCCCCTTCCCTCGTGGCCCGAGGCCCACGGCCGGAACCCCCACTCCAGAGCACCCTCGCTCGGCCAGTGAGCCGGCCCGCTACCCGCCCCGGTGGCCCGGACCCTCCAGGCCTGAGCCAAAACAAAAAAAAAGGAAAGAAAAGAAAAAGAGAAAAGAAAAGAAAAGCAAAAAAAGAGAAAATAAAGAAAATAAAAAAAACCCTAGGGGCCCACTGGTCAGTGGCTTAGGCTAGATTAACCTAGGTATAAAAAGTATTTTTGATTATTTTTGTGTTTACAAAATGCAGAAAATCATTTAAAAAGGCTGAAAGCTTCAAAAATTCACTATAAATTCATAGTTGCTCAGAAAATTATGAAAAATTTATATTTGAAATCAGTGCAACATAAAGTATCCACTAAAAATAATTTTGGCTATATCATTGTGCTGGAAATTTCTAGGATGAATTAAAAATACATTAAACCTTGTATGGATCACTATAAATTCAATTTTTGCCCAAAAATTATGAAATTTTGCCAACGTAACCAATTAATCATATATTATTACTTAAAAATAACCCCATAATACTTTGCTGTCTAGATTTCCACTTTAATTAAAAGATGCAACCTTAACTAATTAACATCCCATACTTCATCTTAAATCCATCGTAGTCGTAAATCATGCTTCTTTACTATATTTAGAATGGTATACTGATGCTAGTTCCGAATCTCCTTTAACTTGCCCTAGTTGCACTTCATGCATCTTGCCATGTTAAGCATAGCATCATAGTCGTCTTTCTTCTGCTAGATGCGATTCGCCTCTTCAAGGTGTTCGGCTCTCTTTTGCATATCTTCGCCAAGCTCCCAAACAAGCTCTGTTGCTTGTTGAAAATTTCAGTTACCTATTTACCTGATTGGGTGTTGAATGCCTGTTTGTTATTATCTGATATTTGGTTATGGATGTCTGGATCATAAACCGATGTCTTAATTAACTGGAACCCTTAAGTGAGATGAGAGACGAGGGAGCATGGTTGGGAGGGCGTCTGTACAATGTTGGGGTCGTTCGAGCCCTATGTCGAGTTTACTGGAGGTACAGCACGTGAACCCTCGCTTGATGCTCCCTGAAAAACCGCGAGACAGTTGGTTGTATCTGGGACCATAGTTGATGTCTGGTTGGTGCCCGCTCATAGTGGACTAGCTATCCTCATGAGCCGGACCAAGAGAATCTTTATGGGTTCATCGATCAACCAATGCCTCATTGTTTGAAATTGCACTGGTTGATGATGACCTGTAGGTCATATCAAGAGTTCCTGTTGTTATATGATGATGATCTGTTGGGTCATATCAGGAGTTCCTGTTAATTAGATGATGTTGATCTGCTAGATCGTGTGATTGGCTGGTGGACATTGACCCTGTTGGGTTTTATTTTGAGTCCTTATTATTTGATGATGGTCATGATGTTACCCTCGAAATAAATATTTGTACTTCCTTGTTGATCTGCGGTCGTAATATGGATGGCGTTATAATAATGTTCACTAACATGGTTAGGGTAACTTACCATATTATTGCTGCTGCCATGATCTTTATTTCTCGTCAATGCCATGTTATGTTCAATTGGAAATGTATGGTGTGAGGTTGTCCAACATCTCATGCCGGGTGTAAGTGATTGGAATAAGTAGCAACTTGCAAATACGAAAGTACTCACAGGGAATTCCATTTCCGCAGGTAAGCTTGGTGGTGATGAGTATTGCATTTTCCTGCTCGATTTGTTTACCTCTCCAGCTAAAAGATCTTGTGGATATCTGTTGGGTTAATGATGGTCTCCCGGACCATCGGGTTTACTTTTATCATTGCTTCCTTTGTTTATCTTATTGATTCTTGTGGCCTACGGGTCCTTTGGTTGTAATGTAAGTAGTTGCCCATGTATAAGGGATGTGATTATCTGTATGTTAAATCCTTTCGTAGAGCTTGTGTTATGCTTACCAAGATGTTCAATACGGCGCTTCATACACCGTGCGTGTATGAATGAAGTGTATGAAGCGAAGGTAGAGAGTTAATATTCAACCTCTGTGTGAGTTCAGCGATCGGGAAGTTGAGTGACCCGCCAGCTACGATGCGACGGCTGGGTAGGGTGTGGGTGTCGTGCCGGGCCTTCGGGTGACCCACCAGTCGTGCTTCGGCCGATTGGGTTAGGGTGAGGACATGCGCGCCGGTCTCCTCTTTCTGATCGCGACTCTCATTGCAGCGGAATGGTGTTGCCTTTCTACAGGGTGTTTGGAATGGTATTTGACTTATCAAATGATACCCGTTTCTGGCCGGCTGGACCAGCAGTGAGACATACGACTAGGTGGTCAGGTAGTGTTCGTATGCGGTGCTGGTTCGGTGTCGGACCCTTAACGGTGTTTACACGCGAGGTAACGTGCATCCACATTAAGCGGTTGCTCGGTCTTTGATGACGTATCATATGATAAGCCAGGTACGATTCCGGGTCCCGACAAGATCGAGTGTGGAAATAGTGCAGGGTTGGATGAAAAGATGTTTGTCTGTTGATGGGGAAGGAGGTTCTTATAAAATGTGTCACCCAAGCAGTTCCAACCTATTCTATGGCCAGCTTTAGGCTCCCACGTGGTGTGTGTCCGCACATTGATTCCCTCCTTCGGAATTTTTGGTGGAGTAGTAAGAAGGGGGAGAGGAAAACTACATGGGTATCCTGGGCCATTTAATTTAGCGCTTCCAGCGAGACAGGCCTGGAGAATATTGCATAATCAATTCTCGTTAAGCGCTCGGATCCTGCGGGCTGTCTACCACTAGTAAAGAATCGTTTATACGAGGCGCCTTATCCGAGGCGGTTAAGTAGAAGCGCCACGAATAAGAAACGTCGGAAGTGGTTAGTATGAAAAAACCGCCTCGGATAATGAGTCCGGGAACAACCGCCATGGATAACGACCACATCTGAGGCGGTTACTTATTTATGACCGCCTCCAATGTTATCCGAGGCGGTTACTTATTTATGACCGCCTCGGATGTGGTCGTTATCCGTGGCGGTTATATATTGTCAACCGCCTCGGATATGTTAGTACATATCCGAGGCGATTTCTGATATATAACCGCCTCCATATATGTCATATCCGAGGCGGTTATATGGATTTAACTGCCTCCAATATGATTCACAGTATTAATTGTGCTGCGCGAGCAGACAGACGACCAGTAGGTAGATATGTCTTGAATGTGGTGATTTGCTGGCAATTTTTGAGCTATTTTCTGGCGATTCTTCGGTGGAGAAGTTACATTTGGAAGAGTATAGTTGGAGATAATACTTCTTTGTTGCTTACCAAAGGTTAGTGCATAGTTTTTGATTCAATTCATCCAATAATTTGGTGATTTTGCTTTATTTATTGGACATTGAGAATATACAATTATATGATCATAATTAGATCGATAGAGATGTTTGAATTATCGTACGGTTCAATGCATTGCAAGATGTGTTAAGGTATTCAAATGTTTAAGGAATTTTGTGGGTAAAAGAAAAATAATTAATGATGGATTTATTTTTGTGGCTTATTTAATTTTCATATGCAAGAAGTGCTAATTTGGTTAGTTATACATTAGTAATTGAAGAGAGTCGACGCATATAGCTTAGTTATATTAGTCAATTAGTACGGTTAGTTATTTATATTAGTTAGTTAAGCAGGTTAGTAATTATTTTGATAATTCAGTTAGGTTAGTAATTGAAGTAATGATAAACTAATGTCACGAAGTCGATGCACTTCATATTTTGAACTAAAATTTCAACTTTCCACATGCACGGCTTAGATGGATCGATCATGGATGTACGGAGCTCGCAACACAGAGGCGTATAGAGATGGAGTGAGAGCATTTATGGTAGCTACCAAGGCGGACATATTGAAGAGGGCAGAGCTGACACGTATTGTCCATGCGTAGACTGTGGTAACGTAAGGAATTTCGAGCTTCATCATATTGAGTACCACATCTTCAAGAGAGGTTTTATGGAAGGGTATTCCACTTGGGCTAAGCACGGTAAAGATGAAGCCGTAGTATCAGATAATGATATCTGTGCCGATGAAGAAGCAACCAATATGCCATTTGATATCGGTCGTGATTCACACCAAGAGAGGTCCGATGATCCCGACTCAATGCCTGAGCTGGAACAGATGCTGCGTGATTTCGAAGGGCACGAAACCGAGGGAGAGTACGAACAATTCCTAGGCTTGATGGGGGCCTCAGAGAAACCGCTATTCGAAGGATGCAAGGCTAAGTTCACTTTGTTATATGCCGTGCTTGAACTATTGAAGCTGAAGGCGAGCAATAGCTGGTCCGACAAGAGTTTCAACGAGTTGTTGGGCCTCCTAGGTGACATGCTTCCGGAGGGGAATGAGTTACCCATAAACATATACAGAGCGAAGAAGGTGCTTTGTCCGTTGGGACTGGAAGTTGAAAAGATACATGCATGTCGGAACGACTGTATCCTATACCGGAAAGAGTTTGTGAAGCTACATTCATGCCCTGTGTGCAAGACTTCTCGGTACAAGGGTAAGATTGGAGTAGAAGGAGCTGACGAATTCGTCGAGGCGACCAAGGGGACTCCTGCGAAGATTGCTTGGTACCTGCCTATAATCCCACGCCTGAAGCATTTGTTTGCAAACCCAAAGGAAGCAAAACTGTTTCGCTGGCATGAGGAGGAGCGGAAGACGTCTGATGGAAAGCTCAGACACCCTGTCGATGCTATCCAGTGGAGAAACATCGATAGGAAGTATCCCCGATTCGCTGTGGAAAGTAGGAACGTAAGGTTTGCGCTGAGTACGGATGGAATGAATCCATTTGGCAACATGAGCAGCCGACATAGCACCTGGCCCGTACTTCTCAGTATGTACAACCTACCTCCCTGGCTTTGTATGAAACGGAAGTATATTATGATGTCCGTACTTATCGAAGGGCCTAAGCAACCTGGTAACGACATCGACGTGTATTTTCAACCGTTGATGGATGATCTAGAAACACTATGGAACACAGGAGTGCAGGTATGGGATGCGGACAAAAGAGAATACTTCACTCTGCGGGCCATGCTGTTCTGCACAATCCAAGACTTTCCCGCTCTCGGCAACACCTCCGGTCAGACGGTGAAAGGACACAAAGGTTGTGTGATATGCATGGAGAATACCGTGAACCTAAGTCTCAAGAATTACGGGAAAGTTGTGTACATGGGTCACCGGCGGTTCTTGCCTGTAAGGCACCGTTACCGGATGTGGAAGTCACAGTTCAACGGAGAACGGAGAACGGTGCGAAACCAAGGCCAATAAGCGGTGCAGAGGTTTTCGAGAAGGTTAATGATGTCAACGTCGTGCTGGGAAAGGGTCAGAAAAAGAAGGCCGCAGATGAGTTCGCGTACTGGAAGAAGCGATCGGTGTTCTGGGACCTACCGTACTGGAAGGATCTAGACGTCCGGCACTGCATCGATGTGATACACATAGAAAAGAATGTCTGTGATAGCGTGCTGGGTCTACTGCTAAACATGAAGGACAAGACGAAGGATGGCGTCAAGGCCCTACTTGAGATGGTTAACATGGGAATCAGGCCAGAGCTGGCGCCTGTACTACTGCTTAACGGGAAGACATACATCCCCCCTGCCTGTTACACTTTATCCAAGGCCGAGAGAACCAAGTTTTGCAACTTCTTGCATGGCCTGAAGGTTCCGTCGGGCTACTCCACCAACATCAAGAGGCTCGTCTCGATGCAGGACTTGAAACTAATCGGTATGAAGTCTCATGACTGCCATGTCATGATGACACAAATGCTCCCAATTGCAATCAGGAATATTCTGCCGCCTAACGTCCGAGAATCAATCACCAACCTCTGCTTCTTCTTCAACAAGATCTCACAGAAGATGATGGACGTGTTCGAACTAGATGATCTGGAGTTAGCGGCGGCGGAGACTATTTGTCAACTAGAGATGTATTCCCCCCCTCTTTCTTCGATATAATGGTGCATCTCATCATCCACGAAATCAAGATGTGCGGGCCCGTCTTCCTTCGGAGCATGTACCCGTTCGAAAGATTCATGGAATCTTGAAGCACTACGTGCGAAACAGGTATCGACCGGAGGGAAGCATTGTCGAAGGTTATGCTGCGGAGGAGGTGGTCAAGTTCTGTGTTGACTACATGGAGTCGAACCAACCAATTGACATTCCACGCTCTCGGCACGAAGGCAGGCTTGATGGTGTTGGGACCATCGGAAAGAAATCAATAACGGCCGATCAACCTGGTCACGCTCTCGCCCATTTCACAGTGCTGCAACACACGGCCGCCATTGCCCCGTACATGGACGATCACAGGGCAAAGTTAAGGCGGGAGCATCCAGATAGAACCGATGTGTGGAGGACGAGAGAGCATAACAAAGAATTCAACAAGTGGTTCAAGGAGTGTCTTCGTTTAGGTGCCTCTAGCGACATTCCAACCTGGTACGCGAAGGGCCCAACATTCGAAGTCGTCACTTGGCAAGGATATGACATTAACGGATACACATTCTACACTAGAGATCAAGATAACAAAAGCACATTTCAAAATAGTGGGGTCCGCATAGAGGCTTCTGACATGAGCAGTAAATGGAGCTGGTACTACGGGTTCATCGAGGATATTTGGGAGTTGGACTATGTGTACTTCAACTTCCCATTATTCCGTTGCCGTTGGGTCAATCTGCAATCTACGAAGGTCGATAAGTACGGCTTCACAACAGTAGACCTCCAACGTGTTAGATTCAAAGATGACCCCTTCATTCTAGCCAATCAAGCTCACCAAGTGTTTTATGTGACCGACCCGGCGAAGAAAAATCTTCATATTGCCCTACAGAGTAAAAGGAAGATTGTGGGAGTTCAGAGAGTGGTGGATGAGGACGAATATAAGGTCTTTGAAGATGCACCTCCGATGCAACATAGCATTAGAGACCAGATTACCGATGAACCAAACGAAGCGGTGTACGCATGTCAAGATCATCAAGAAGGACTAGAGTTCGAAGAGGGAATGCCTCGCAAGAAGAAAAGGACGAGAAAGCGAAGATAATTTGAGAAGTGCTGATTTTGTTGGTTGAAACATGCAAAGGTTGTAGGATGGTGATATATATGTGGGATATTCATGGTAAAGGTTGTAGAGTTATGCAAACCTTTGAAGCAATACAATCCTTTGAGATGTTCATGACATTTTTTGAGGAAGTGTTGATTTTGTTGGTTTGAACATGCAAAAACATGTACGTGCAAATGGTGATGTATTTATGTTGTTGATATCTGTGTGTTGTCAATGTATATGTGATGTTATATTGGTGTTGTATTTGTGATGTTATATCTATTTGCTGTCAATTCTGAACTGTGAACTGAATTGTGCAGAAAGTTTAGCAAACCTATCCGAGACGGTTAGAATTTACCAACCGCCTCCTTTATCTATATCCGAGGCGATTATATCTAAAAAACCGCCTCCGATATGTATATCCGAGGCGGTCAGATAAAAGTAACCGCCTCCGATATATATATATCCGAGGCGGTCAGATGAAAGTAACCGCCTCCGATATATATATATATATCCGAGGCGGTCAGATGAAAGTAACCGCCTCCGATATATATACGTATCAGAGGCGGTCAGATCAACGTAACTGCCTCCAATATATATACGTATCCGAGGCGGTCAGATCAACGTAACCGCCTCCTTTATTCGTAATTGGAGGCGGTCAGATCGGTTTAACCGCCTCCGATATGTCCCGTATAAAAAACTCAAACTGCCTTCACCCGCACGCACTAACTCCAAGCATTCACCAGCGCCCTCGCCTCCGACCCTAGCGCCGCCGCCCCCGTCCAGCGCTGCCTCCTCCGAGCACCGCCGCCCTCGAGCACCGCCGCCGCCGACCCCGAGCAACGCGGCCGCCTCCCCGGAGCACCGTGGGCTCCTCCCCCGAGCGACGGCTTCCCCTACTGGTGGCTTCCCCTACCGAGCGGCTTCCCCTACCGGTGGCTTCCCCTATCGAGCGGCGGCTTCCCCTACCGGCGGTTTCTCGAGCTCCTCCTCGACCACCACCGCTGGCCTCTCCTCCTCCTAGAACCACAAGGTAGGAGTCGCAGCCCAAATTTTACCTCAATGCCAGTTTAGATGGAAGCACTTATATACAGTCATCTTACAGGATTTATCTACTGGAAACCGAGCAATAGAGGTTTAAAAACAAATAGAGCATTAGTGGGTTTATATAAATGAAAACACAATCTTCCGAATCCTGACTTTTGGTGATATTTGATAGAAATTTGTTCGGCCTGTTTTTACATAGTGAAGCCTCAGTCTCTACTACTTGCTTTTATTGCTTAAACTGAGCTAGTCCTATACTCCGGGGCCAATTTTGAGCTTGATTAAACTTGATCATGTTGTAACAACCCAGAATGCTTTGCTTCTTGCATTGTCCACTTCAGATGGAAATACCACGAGCTTTTGTTTGTGCGGAGAGTTAATTTTTGGATGTTAAATGTGTCATTTAAACTGATAAAAGAATTGCATATTGTGATGTTACTTTCTCAGTGATGGAAACAGAAACTGACGCTTATGTAGAGACCTTTTTGTACATGGTTATTTAAAAGAAATAGCAGGAATTCTGCTAACTTTCATTGAAAAAAATATGGGTAATTTCTTCTATACGTACTCTCATATCCATATATCCTTAAGTAAAACTATGAAGACATTGTAACATGAGGATGCAAAGTTTAGAGAAATTAAATTTTTGGTTTTAAATTGGTAGACATTGAAATTTTCCTACTTTACTTGGACACTATCTCATCTCACAACCAACTACATCAAGGTCATATGACTCTGGTCGTCAAGGTCTAAATTGAGTAGCTGCTTGAGTGACTGTCACTCAATCCGCAACTCAATTTAGACCTTGACGACCAGGTTACCTTCGCTTAAGTTGGTACATGTTGAATCCCCGTACTCTTCCAAGTAATTAGTTAGTAGAATCTAGAGATTAGGTAGAACTTCTGATAGAACATATCTATGATAATTGAAGTGTTTCCTCCATGTATATGTTTTGAACTGCAAATTGGGTATGTTTTCATCCTTATTAGAATGGAGACGAACTCCCCGTCGCCCTCCCGTACGGTATCACCGTCGGGGTCGCCAAGACCGTCGACATCGTCAGGAAAGGGTTCTCGCAAACCAAGGAAGCCATCGGGACGACCGAAAGGCAGATGGGTAGTGCAGAGCTTGGATCCGGTGACCGGAGTTCCTGAGCCAGAAGAAACCCGGAAGAAGTGGAGGACGTTATGCGGGGTGGTCGCCCGTTCTAGGGTTAGGATCACCCTCGCCGATTGGGGTGAGCTGACACGGGAGGAGCGGAGATCCCTGTTTGAGGAAGTGAAGTGCTCCTTCATGTACCCGGAAGAGGTCGAAGCCGAATTTTACCGAGCTACCATATTGACGGCTGGGAAGTGCTGGAGGAATTTCAAGCACAGACTGGTGAGAGACTATCTGAAGCAAGAGAAGTCACCTTGCCAGGCATACCCGGATGTCTCTGAAGAAGATTGGGTGGAGTTCTGCGCCCTGAAGTCGTCCGAAGAGTTCCAGGCAGATAGCTAGAAGGGGCAAGAGCTAGCCAGGAGGAACAAGCACCCGCATTTTCTCGGCACCTTAGGGTACGTCGGTGCTAAGAAGAAGTGGGCGAAGGAGGAGGAGGAAGCGGAGAAGCACGGTCAGCAGCCGGTGTTCTCGGATTTCAGTGACAACTGAATTCGGGACTGGTGCAGGGCGAGGACGAAGGTGGATCCTCGTGGTCAACGCATCTGGAGAAACCCTGGAGACGAGGAGGTCTATCAGAGGATGGTGGGGCTTAATGAGCAGGCATCTCAAGGCTTGTTTGTGCCAAGTCGAGAGAAAGACATACTCTCTGAGGCCATCGGCACCAGAGAGCCGTATGGACGCACCAGGGGTTTCGGTAATCTCGCAACATGGAGTAAAGCCTTCACCGGGGACACGCAGGAGGCACGTCGGCAGAGGAAGTGAGCAAGAGCCGAGCAGATGAAAGCGGAGATACAATCGTCCCTTGAGGTGCAGTTTGAGGAGAGAATGAGGGCGATGGAGGAGAGGCTTTCAGCACAGTACCTACAGGACGAGGATTGTTCTCCCGTCGACCAGATTGAGGGTCCGACAAGGTGCAAGATGCAGATACAGTTCGCTACGATGAACTTCTCGATGGACGCCACGTACGGTCAGGTCTGGCCATCTGCTCCTGGAACGGTGATACACGGTGTCCCGTTAACGCCAGGCTTCACGCGAGTGCAGGTCGAGTCAATCAACCAGACCTTCGCTAACTGTCCCTTGTCGAACGCGCGAGAATCTGATGAGATGCAGTTGCTAATCGACGTGTCGGGTCGTTCGTCCAGTGGCCGAAGAAGGACATAGTCCTGGAATCAACACCGAGCGCACCGTCCGTTCCTCCATGCTCACCGGATCAAGGGATGCTCAGCTTTTCACCGGTGGTTGCTCGATCTCCGCCAGAAGTTTCGAGGCAGCTCGTCCTTCCTCAGCCACTGCCGAGCCTGCCACATGTCGAGCTTCCACGTTGTTCGCTACCCCCTCAACTCTTGGCACTACCACCAGTGGAGAGCTCACGGCCAAGCTGTGTTCCAACAAAGAGTCAAGGGGCCACATCCAAGCTGAAAATATACAAAGCTAAGAAATCTGCTTCAAAACAGGCGGCTGATGTGGAGTATCCTTTAGCGGAGGTAGCTCGCCAGCACGTGGCAGGACAACCTATGGTTGATGCTGACGTGAACCTGGGTGTAGCCTGCCGGACGCTTCATGACCATTATCTCGATATGTCGAACAGGCCGTTCCCAGATACAAGAGTTGGCATTGTAGTCTACTTCAAGGAGGAACATTTCAAGCATCGCCAAGGGAATATGTTTCCCGTGGATTTCTCGGACATCTTCAACATGATGCACTTCCGTGAGCTGGACGCCAGTCTCATGAGATGCTTCACGCTGTAAGTTCTTACAACACAGCACCTATTTGTTTTATCACCACTAAATGCCTGCAATGTAAGTCGTTCTTCTCCTGTACGCAGATACATGATTGATCTTAGCGAAAGAAGAAAGCTTAAGAACTCTGTGGGGTTCGGCGACCCACATTTGATCTCGGCCCAATGCATCGCGTCAAATAAGAGCATGGTGCGGGATTACGTCGTGCATTTACTCCATGAGTACTCCGCACGAGATTACATCCAGGTTGCCTATAACATCGGGTAAGCCACATCCTTTGCAAATTCTCATGGTTCGACGGCTAAACATGTAATAACTTCGTATCGTATAATTAGGGGCCATTGGATCCTCCTCGTGATCGTGCCGAAGTGGAATAAGGTATGGTACCTTGATTCCATGAGGCGTAGCATTGACTACCGCAAGTAAGGGTATGTGGACATCATGCGTCTACTCGACGAGTGAGTACCAAAACTTTCTACTTCGTCCATGCCTATTCTTTCGTCTTCACAAAGGAAACGACAGTTCGATGCTAATTGTTTTGAATCACCTAGAGCATTTGACACGTACGTCAAACATGGAGGGAGGCACAAGGAGGTCAAGAAAGGAGTGGCCGTCGAGTTACGTCATGACTCAAAGTTTAAGGTATTCCGTAATGTCCTTGACTCCTCGAACTAATGCCATCATACTTCTGCCCTCTATACCTAATCGATATTCCTTTTGTAGTGCCAGCAGTAGCCCAAAGGGACCGACGGCTGTGGGTATTACGTGTGTTTCCACATGCTAGCCCTTTGCAGCAACCCAAAGTACGGAGATCTAGCGATACGAAACCATTGCCACTAACTAATGTCTAATATTTAATCATGCTATTCGCCCTGAGTGTAAGCCTCATGTTTTCAGGGAGCGGCGCAAACCATGGCAATCAAACAGTTGGAAGATATGGACATGGCCCAGATTCGGTCGCACATCGCTAGCTTCCTAAACAACGAGGTCATTAGTCCCCAAGGACGCTTCGGTTCTTCGGAGGCATGCTAGGAACTTAGGATTGCGACTAGTTAGATCATTACTTAGGTTTCTAGTTAGGTCATTATGTACTTCATTGGTTGCAAAGTTCCAAAGTTTGTAGTTATCTATCCAACTTGTGGTTTAAAATGACAAGTGCACTTGATGTTTCTAAATGTCTTGTTCATTTTTCCTCTCATTGCAAACGTGTAAGTGGGTTTGACATAACTATAACTTTTTCTTGTGAATATCACTCTTTTACAAATGAGACTTCTTTATCAACAGATATCATGCATGGAGTCATCGGCGAGTGGTTCTATTCATGTGAAGAACTTAAGTGAACAAGTTTTTTGAATTTGATCAATATCTCCGTTGTTAATTGAGTACAGGTCTCAAGTGAACAAGTTTCGTAATAATGTATGCGTATGTATGTGAATGTTTGTAGTTTATGTCTTGTGGTTGATGCGAAATGATTGAAGTGTGCTATATAAATCTGTTGTGCGTGCTGTGATTTGAATATATGTTGTATATGAACTGTTTGCTTTTTCAGGGAGTATACTAAAGTAGGCAAAATAAGGCCTGTCCAAAAACATATCCGAGGCGGTTGGAAATAAAGAATCGCCTCGGATGTTCTATCTCAACCGCCTCGGATAAGGACTTATCGAAGGCGGTTACACTTCACCAATCGCCTCGGATAAGGAGATATCGGAGGCGGTTATTTTATCTTCACCGCCTCCAATAAGACATTATCCGAGGTGGTCGGTGGAACTTAACTGCCTCTGATAAGTCCATATCTGAGGCGGTTGGTAAATTTTAACCGCCTCCGATAAGGCCTTATCCGAGGCGATTCAGCCTAGACAACCGCCTCGGATAAGCTCATATCCGAGGCGCTTCCGTGACCGCCTCCGATGCATGCCCCCATATCCGCAACCACTCCGTGGAGGCGCTTGCGATAATCACCTCGGATGTGCTATTTTAACCACCTCGGATATGGATTTCTGTACTAGTGTACATCCCTAATGGTAATTTCCTTGCGGCTAGGGTGGGCAGTAACCCATCGCAAGTGTGGCGCGCTTAATTATTCATGGTCGTGATGTTCTCAAACAAGGTTTGATCAGCAGGATTAGATCAGGGGAAATGAGAGAAATCAGGAACCACAATTGTCTACCACGTGATTTTATGTTGCGGCCTCTCCAACCGCGCATACTGAAAACCCACTTTTTTATGTTTTTGAGCTCATTGATTCATCTTCGCGGGCATGGAAAGAGGAGATCCTTATTGAAACATTTTCACGAGGTGGATGCGTCGGTGATTCGGAGCATCCCGATCAGTACCATATACATCAAGCTAATGTTTGGGCGAGGCATAATGACAAGCATGGCACATTTCCTGTCCGATCTGCATATCGTATGCTCATTGAGACAAATCGTCGCCGAGAGGATTGTATGGATGGTCGTGCATTGTCCTCGGTGGCTGTGCGAACTCGGAAGCAGTGGACATCGTTGTGGAAAATGAAAGTGCCTTCGAAGCTTGATGTATTTCTCTGGCATTTGGCGCGATCTTATCTCCCTACTGCTGACGTTCGTCATCATAATAATATGCAGCCAACTAAGGTATGTGGTGTTTGTCATGCTATCAATGATTCTTGGAGACACTCTTTGCTTGATTGCATGATGGCACGGGCACTGCTAGATGAAAGCTTGACATATCATCTAGTGGCCAATACTCATTCAGATCCTTGGGTGTGGCTTTTAGTGATGCTTGAATCGTTTATCGCATTACGATCTCATCAAAACTGTGGTGACTGTATGGGACAACTGGGGGCCCAGACGGAAGTGATCCACGAGCAGCACTTTCAAAGCCCACTCTCCATTCTGGCTTTTATCAGTAAGTTCTTATCTGATCTAGATAGTACGGAAGTTAAATCTCGGCCCAATGTAGCGAGTCCGGCCTGTGAGGCGTGCTGTCCGTGGATTCCTCCAAGCCCAGGAGTGTCTCTTTCTCCGGCTTTGGACTTGAATCTTCAGAGAATCCAAATTGCGACGGACTGTTTGGAGGTAGTGAATAATCTGGCTCGTATAGTGCCATTCCAAGAGATACTAGACCAGGAAGGCGCACGTTGCGGCACCCGTTGCTAAATAGCTACGAATTTACAACGCACAGAATTCCTAAATAGATAAAAAAATTCAGTTAAATTGATATAGTTTGGATTTGTTCGGTTATGTACATAAAAGGAAAGAGGATAAATTGTGCTGGAAATGAGAAAAAAATTCAAATTATTTAGGCAGGAGGAAAATGTATCGTTGAAGAAATTGGAATGAAAATTTAAATATGTGCAAATGATAGAGAAAGTAGGTGGCAGTAACATGTTGCAGTGCTAAGCAAAGTGCGATACATAGTGAAGATTCTACATTAAAGTTGTTGCATATATTATTTGGAAGGCCTGATGGAAGGATGAGAAAAGTACTGGCAAAAATTACAGCATTTAAGATGTGAAGTAACAGAGCAGAACAACTGGCATAAGAGAACGTTGAAGGTGTTTATCGGTGCTGGTTATGCTACTGTAAATTGTTTTCCATGAAGCATGTGAGATCTGACCTGTTAAGGAAATATTGTACGTAAGTGAATAATCAATTATTGAAGGGAGAAGTATAATGTGTTGATGAACGGGTAGAAACTATATGTGATATATGTGGGAAAAGTAATCAGCATTCTCAGTGTAATTGATGCAACAATTGAGTAATATGTTATGTTTTGGATATTGGATGTCCACTGTAGGGAACAAATTATACGTTATGCATGGTATAGACAGCAGTTGCAGAAAGTAAACAATGAATGAGTAGTTACTATGTCAGAGACAGACACATGAAGTTGTGACGATTGGCAGTTTTTTCAGATAAAGTTATAGATGAATTGAGATGCTATTGATTTCTTTTGACTTTTGCGTTGTAGGAAGCATAGTATATATCATTCTTACAAATATGTATTGTCTTGGCATGAAATTGTGTCGATGCTGTACCATAGAAACATGCCTATTGAACTGATTTGCAATTACATGTTTTTATTTTTTGTAATGAAATTGCCATTTTAAAAGCGGTGTAATGTAGAACTATACATGGTATGAGGTAGTGACTATTTTGATTATTACGCATGGAACTGAACAACATAGTTATAGAGGAAGGAGAAAAGTTACTATCATGGAAGATCCAATGGTATGCGGCAACAGTAAAAAGGCTGCATGTAAAGCATATTACATGTTCTTGTTTTGGAAGTGTGATGCAGTTTAAGAATTATAGTATGAAAGAGAAAAAATCTGATTTTGTTAAAGAACATGCATAGCCAGTGCCAGGCAGTCTCTTTTAACAGTATATGTAAAGACACATATATTGCCTATCTTGAGACTGGCACTGTGTGCATCGACTAGTTAGTTGTTATGGTTGCACGTTTATCTTGTCCCATAATGAGCCGTACTTGGTGCACTGTATTGTTGTGTCTGTCTATAATGCTGAGATAGTCATTGAATCAGCTAAGAAGCTCTTCAGGTATGTAGTTGTGAAAGGCACTAAGAAGTACTACAGAGATAAAAGTAAGAACAATGTAGGAGTATTGTATATAGTAGTTTATTTAAGAAAGTAATAAGAAAGGAAGAAATATTACCATTTTGTGTCTAAACCAATGAAAGTTTTAATCATTGTGCATACGTAGTGTGGAAAACGTTGTTTTGTAGTGCCGACTATTTGTTTTAGATGGTGCATATTTTTGTTGTCATTTCTACTTTGTTCCCAAATACGCAAACATTGTTGTAACCTCCTACAGATAGAGGACCATAGGGTCCTAGACAGAACAAATTAGATGTATCATATTGCTATAACGGTTGACTGATAAGATGATTAATATTGCTATAGTACCTCGTTTAATAGTTTTCTCTGACAGTTTTGGTTCTTTAACTGGATGACAATAGGATGAAGTAGTTATATTCTTGTAAATGTCGGAGTCTGCATAAGACATGTTTAGATATAAGAAAGTAATTATGAATATATATTTAAAGAAAAGAGATAATAAGGTGCAAGATATATGTAGTAATTAATATTGTTACAGTACCTTTCTTAATAGCTGTGTTTGACAGCTTTGGTTTTTTAGTTGTGCAAGCAGATAATGAACCATGGATATTGTTGGAAATATCAGAGTCACTGTCATCGCTAATGTCAATGATATGGTTCGATGCTATAGCTTTTCCATTGGACTTGTCATTATGAAAGCCATGAAGATATACTGTGACCTCGTCAGAAGAGGTATTGGTTCCTAAAGGATTTAATGTTGCTATGCTTAGAACATACATACGGATATACTGTACCAGATGTGTCGGATTTAGAATCGCTGCTTTCCATGTCCATTTGCCTGATGTGATATGAAGTAACCTAATCATGATGCTTTGATAAGAGATAACAAGATGTGTTGTGGCATGTGGATTGCATTGCAAACATGGTTGTATTATGCGACGGAAGTAGAAATTAAGCACCAGTTTAGTTAACCTGAGAAAGGATTGGCACTACACTGTGTTTGGCACAAGTGAATCTGGACGATAAATGAGCTCACCAAAGCTGCTTATACGAGAAAAATTGATAGTCAGAACAAGGGAAGGGATGTTAGGTCTGATAAGAAATGGTGGTAAATCTGTAGAGAGGGTATGCAAATAGCATGAATGAGAACAGATGGTAACGCAAAATAAACATAGAAATGTAACTTTTGAGAATAAGGAGCTGGAAACAGGTGAATGACAGAGAAAAGAAGGGTGATTTAAGATAGATTAAGCAATGCGTTTAGTTTCAGATCAAAGAGCGATATAAATGGAACGTAATAAGAAAAAGTTAGAACAGAACAGCAAAATGTAATCGACCGATGGGGATCGGAAATTAGTAATCTCATAAGGGGATTTGAAAAGGAGAAAAACTGCAGCAAAGTGAAGCTTCTAATGTACAAGCATTGCACAGGACATGAATATAATCAGAACTGGACTGGAGAGAGCAGGAAGGAGAACAATCAATGGATGGAAAATATTACCAGAGAGAGTGCTGCTTCATGGACATTAGCAGGAGCGGAAGAAGCAAGGAAAAGGTTGATATGACGGAGCGGAGGCTGGACTAAAATATGATAGCCACCGAATGACTTGTCGGAGCATTCTAGAGAAAGTTTTTTGCAGCATTCGGGAAAGTTGGTGGATGCATTGATGGTATTGCCGTTAGACTGCAAGAGCTGTGCAGATGCTGGTGAGTTTAGTTTTTTTGGTGTTGGGCCAGTGGTTTGTTATTGGACCTGCATAGAACGGGCTAAATGAACAAGTATGGCCCATTTGTTCTCTAAGCCATTAATTTTGTAGTAGTTTGGATCAATAGAGGCAGCTTTATTACCTGCTTTTGGAGTGGCAGACTTAGAAGGGAAGGAAGAGAAAGGTATCGAAGCATTGGAGGTAGCTGCCACGGAATACAGAGGTCTGGAGAAGGAAAGTGCGAGGAACGGCGCGCGATTGCTACTGTAGTAAGAGGTATATACTTGGTCTGAATGCAAAACGTCCTTTATAAGATCTGTAATGGTGCTACTTGGTGGTTTTTTTGCTGCATTTGAAGAACTTTTAAGTTCTAGGGTTTGAAAGGTTTATCCTTTTTTTTGTTGTGGATGGAATAGAATACTTCGGCTATGTGGTAGTGTGAGGATCCGGACTTAACTTCCAGACCCTCCCTGTGTATCTCCTCATCAGTCCAGGATCAAGCTGATGAACACAGACGAATTGATATCACTGTACACATCAATAATAATCCCACCATCGATTAAGATTTCATAGAAAAATCCAAAATTCTCATCTTCCAACTATTTAATCAATTGAGTAACCACCAAATAACTTATCAGCAACATCCTTCTATATCCAATTCATCTTTCTTCATATGCAATCAAAACATGAATCCGATTAATCTGTATCACCTAGAGATCATCAATAATCCATACTTGAGAAAATCCACCGAACTTTACTCCACCAATTCTTACTACTGAAATCCGACAAATATGGATTCTCGAACAACCAAAGCTGATCCACCACCTGGATTAATCATTATGAATAATCTGATTCCACCAAAATCAATCAAATCAACTCTGGTATCCAACTCAAAGGTCCAACCAATCTATCAGGATTAAATCTTTGCTTATCTCCAAAGCTCTATCAGGATCACATACTTCTTTGATCAAATGTGACAACCAACGACTATTCTCCTTACTAGAACTCACAATCCTTGTTCAAATCCTTATGGCATCACCAGGCTTTATCTTTCATAATTCCAAGGGTATACAGCTATCAATTCATCATCTATATATATATATATATATATATTATTTTTTTCAACTTGGCACACATTGAATGAGCTGATTCTCATATATGAACTGCTTTGCTTATTCTGTATGGAATTTATTCCATCAGCATTCTCTCCTTGTTCATCCAACTTTACTGTCCCAACATAGACTTCCAAGCTGGTTCTTGTGGCTTTGATGCTTTCAGGGCCTTCTCCAGGGTTTGTAGGTGAGAGGGAAAAAAAGCATAAGATAAGTAAGAGACTCTAGCTTGAAGAGGAGGGTATCCAAGAAGAAAGCAAAGATAGCCAGCGAAGCTATCAAGATAAATTCAAAAGCAACTCATTTTGAAAATAGGGTTTTAACAATACTTGCACAACAAAAGTGCCAGAGGTAAAATCATGCATGTATTGCTCACTCAAAAAAATTTCTTTTTTTTTACGTTTAACGGTACCAGGCCTAGAACTACAAGGGAGCTAACCGAACTCATCCTATATGGCTATCTCAGGAAAGCAGAACTTCGCATCGATCTTCAAAAGACATAGAGCTTCACTGACGGCCGTTGAATTTTGGAGGTGGCTTCTTCTGCTACGCTGTTTCCTTTGAGTGCATCAGAGGTTGAGTTGACTTGTCTTGGTTCACACATCTTGGAGTGGTTTGGATCTTCAACAATGGATCATTGTAGGGTATCGTACACTATAGATGTTGTAAGGGAAGGGTTGTACATTTTAATTTCTCAAAAAGCATGAGAGAAATTCAGATAAGGAGTGGATCCTAGGAAAAGGATGAGGATTGAATACTAGAGGGAAGAGGAGAATTGACACAAAATTTTAATTTCTTGGTTCTTCAGAAAATAAATTTTGAAATTCGATAACTAACGTCCATGCTAACTACGGTCACGTGTCTAGGTCGACGTGGGCTCTGATACCACTTCTGTGAGGATCCGGACTTAACTTCCAGACCCTCCCTGTGTATCTCCTCGTCAGTCCAAGATCAAGCTGATGAACACAGACGAATTGATATCACTGTACACATCACGAAACATTTTAGAAACATAAACAGTTGAGTTATAGCAGCGATATGACTAAATAAAGTAACTAGGACTTATGTCCCTTACCATTCAGAAACACAGCGGAAAAAATAAAGCGTAGATGTCTCCATCTCAACCACAAGCAGTCGACGGAGGCCACGTGACCTAAACCTCAGCATTGATGTAGAAAAACCTCATATCTTCACCACCATCTTCAAGATATCTGAACACGTCCAACAAACAACATGCACGATGAGTACTTTACGTACTCAGCAAGCCACCTGGCGGCAGATGGTCCTATTAAACTACATGCAAGGCTTCAACGGAAGGCTGTATGGTTCATTTGCAGAAAAGCAGTTTTAGTTGAAATATTACGGTAGATTCAAAGGCATCATTTTGATGAAAACCAATTTTTATTATCAGGGGTGTTTTTCAACAGGTGTGGTCCACGACCAACACACTCGAGCAAGGACTCCCGCCTTAGCTCGACCATAGGATTCATCAGCAAATGGGTAGAGGGAAATAGCAAGGGGGAGAGGGACAGGTCCTTTTCATCAAGAATGAGTCATGTGCTGTCCATAACCGTGGACACGGCTAATCGATTAGTTTATTACTCTGCAGAGTTTGTACACTTTACCCACATGACACAATCTCGCCTTGTTGCCACTGGCCGTCGCTAGCATTACAACAGGAAGATTGTGACGAGGTCTTTTAGCTAGATCCCCCTAAGGTGTGACATGCCCACCGGGTCTGGCTCGGAGTCGAGAGTATGTCCCCGCACTCCGGTCCCCCCATCTGTGCCGAGGGTCCTCGTAGCTACGTCCACCCCTTCTGCGGTACGGCAACATCGGCACCAAAGGCTGACTAACCTACTTGACCAAGCCATTGCCCATATAGCATGTGGTTGCACTGTTGACACACTTCTCCAACTTCAAGACTTCGGCCTTAAGCGGTACGGACGACCAATGGTTCCTTTCAACCGGCCTTCTGCGGGTAGGACAACCATATGCTCCTTCATCACATGATCCAGCTGTCGCCCGCACCATATTAGATGGTAAGTTTCACCCAGAGTAGAATAGGAGGAATAGAGAGAGAGGAAAACATCGGGCATCCGGCCCTAATTCAGCGAGCTCAACAAGTTTCAACAAGGATCGCCGATCCGATATTCATTCCTCCGTAGAGGCAAATCAAAATAACCTAAAGATGTATTTAAGCATGGCTAAGCATATCTCTACTCTATTCAGAATAAAACCTATTACACTACTCAGGGTACCAAGTAAAAAGGGCGACAAGCGGACAGGGTATAAGTGTATCAATCGACACGCTAGCTACTGGATTAAAACAGCATGCATGTTTATAAATAACAAAATATAATGACTTTAAAAATATAGGATCAACATGATCAAGAAAAGGGGGCATGCCTTCGTTGACGTATTCCTTCACTTCTCTTCCTTGAGCTTGACTCTGGTTAACCACGTCACTCCCTACTCGTCGTAACAGAAATAGAATGCAACAAATAAATACATAAAGCAACTCCAAATAACTCAAACATTAATAGAAGGAAAAGAGCAGGATGGTTAGATCAAGGATAGGATTTGGAGAACGAAAGGATTTCTGACAGAAGGTTAAACTAGAAGAAAGGGAGGAAAGACATCATCTTGTAAGGCGAGATACTGACGAAGATCGAGGCATTCCAATAGATGGAGCTATGCCACTGACTGGAGATTGGATCTCAAGGTTCATGGTAGAACATCGATAAATGATCGAAGGATCATGTCAATGCTTAATATCAATCAAGGGATTGGTTACTGCCAGAGGATCATCATTACATTATATGGTGCAATGATCAAGATCGAAAGAAGGTATCAACAGAAACTGAGGTGTGGAGTCCAAATGCTAGTGTCATGATACAACCGGCATAGGGAACCACGATACACCTCAATCAAAAGATATTAGCGAAGGGCTAGCAAGCTTGAGGCAGGATGGATAGATTCAGAAGAGACGGATCAGAAGATAGCCCTTGAATAAAATTCAAGGCTTGGATAACAGAGATCACCTAACACTATTAGGGTCACTACACTGGCCATATTCCTTGCACATATATACAGAATATATATATGGCAATATAAATATCATATATATACAAAAACTATTAACAAGCATGGCACATCAAACATAACCTATCATGCTAGTTAGCACACGAAATAGCAACCAAAACTACATGATTAAACAATAAGAATAGATCATCAAGGAATTACAATTCCAACATATATATTATAAGCAACATTCAATCTAACCATGTATAAACATATGTATGACTACATGCAACTATATGCTTATGTAACATAAAACATGATGGTCATGAATAGACTCAAATATGCGTAAACTAATAAGTTCACAACAAAATAATTATTTAGATAACTTTAAATAATTACAATGGTTAGCAACAATTATTATTTACCATACTAGTTATTTAACAACAACAAGAAATCTAATCATGCTAAATCACATAAAATTAGTGCAAGGTAACAAGCTCTAAACATGTCATGGCACTTACCACTATATAAGCTTGCTATGTATATACAAGGTATAACAAATAACACACATCCTGCTAGTTGGTACACATGTAAAGTAAATCAACAAACCCTAGCATCCTGGTATGTACTACATGATTGAAAGCGAAACCTACCATGCTAAACATCAGGAATAACAAAGTCCTAACATGCCTCATAATACACAACAAGCATGGCATAAACTAATATGATAATTAACCACAAATAAATATTTAGGTGAGTCCTAAATATTTATAATGGCTAATAACAGTAAAAAATAAATTAACAATATCTAATCATACTTACACATGTTTTTCTACTATTTTAAAGACTAGACATTAAGCTAAAAGCTATTCTCTACCATTAGCATCAACTAATTAAACATGGATCAACCTAGGGTGTAACAAAAGTACTATAACAGTACCAAAAATGATTTAATAATAATATTAACTCTGAACATTATTTAATTAAAGCTATTTTTATCAGTTTTAGTGTAACAATTAAATAAAAAAATACCAATTAACAACAATAAATCATGAAATTGGATCAACATGTCATTATACCAATTCCAGAGATATTTCATGTTCAACCATGTTCTAGAAATATATTTTAACCAATTAAAACTATTTTTCTAAGCATGAAAACTATACTAAAAATATAGTAAAACATTAGTTAATTAAGCTAAATGGGTTTTCATGACTTGACAACATTCACATAACATTATATGAATTATTGAGTACTGGACATGCATTTTTAGAGGCTAAAACAGATTTATAAAGGACTTATCACTAGAAACAGCATTTAAATAACAATTTTAAATGGATCTAGAACACTTCTTGATTTCTATAGCCCTAACCATTGCAGATAAAATATTTTGGTTTACATGGTAAATGAGTTCTAGGGTTCTCTGATCCTAGACAAAAAATTGGATAAAAATAACAGAGAAGATTTCTATTTTTAATAAATAAAACAGAGCTTATTTTAATTCTAGGAAAATCTACACATGTCCAAAAATTATGAAATTTTCCAGAACTACTCCTTAGCATACTATTGATCTACAGAAAAAGATTCATCTCCAAATAATCAACCAGTACAAAGATATCACGAAATTTTCTCAAATTTCATACTAATTTAAATATAATTCAAAATCCGACGTTCGGATTAAAAATCCGATTGCACCGTTGGATTCGTGGGGTCCTAACAATTCCATTTTAATCCTAAGATCAAAGATCAGACCAGATTTGAATGGAGTCAAAAATTAGGCAAGGAAATAGGCTTAGAGTTTACTGTACATATGAACAGTAGCCTGAGCTACTGTTCACGCTACAGCACCTGTGGCAAAAGAGATGATATGGCCCCCGAGATTGTTGATCATTGACAAAAATTGGTAGAGGGGAAACATTCCTTGGGTTGAGAGGAGTCTACCTCGCGAAAGAATTAGACAGAGACTCACCGGATGTGGAGAAAACGAGGAAAGAAGGTGCTCGCCGGAGTTGAGGAAAATGCTCGCGAATCGGTTGATGTAGGGGACGGAGCTCGCGAATTCTTGCGGTATGGGGTGCGCGTCGTTGTGGGGAAGCTCCTCGTGGCCACGTCTCGGGTGGAGGTGTACCGGTGTGGCCGGAATTCCTCGCCGGAGCTCCGTCGGAGTTGGAGAAGAAGAGGTGGGGGAGAGGAGAAAATTTGGTGGAAGAATCAAAGAAAAGAACTGCAGGGGTTAGAGGCTTTTTATAGAGGAAGAAGGGGAGAGGAAAGGACAGCTATTAATTTTAATTGGTGCAGGATTAAAGGAGCAAAAAATTTGGGATTTAATTCCCGAGAATCGAACCGGCGGCGAGCTAATTATGCACGTTACGCGCGGCCGCGGCCGTACGCGCGCGTGCGCTCGCAACGCACAGGAGGCAGCCTGGCTGCATGCATGCATGCATGCATGCATGCCCATGGGGCCCACACCTTTTGGTTTTATTTAATTTTCGGATTAAATCAATAGAGGAAAAACAAGGTAAACTCAAAACTGATTTAAATGGGCTCCAAAAATTATGAGAAAATTCCAGTAAATCAATTTGGACATGGGGAATCCAAATAAAATATTTTTAGAGAGAGATTCCAAAAGGATTTGAGATTAAAATTTGAAATAACACTTTATAGCTCTCAAATTAATTCCAGGGCTTGGATTAATTTGAAATAAAAATCCACAAAAATACATATAGATTTATTACATAGTTGCACATCCTCTTCTCTTCTAAAAAAAAATTGAGCCTGTAAAATCGAGGATGTTACAGGTAGTATAAACATATGTGAGAACGAATTTCTTGTAATTTACCTTTTTGTGTTGGATTCTAATTTCGATATTGGTTTGCAGTAGTTAGATTGGTTCTGTTAGGGTACTGAGAGCAGCTTTACCATTTGATTTGCTATAGTTAAGATCTGACTAAAGTGCAGAGAGAGAGAGAGAGAGAGAGAGAGAGAGAGAAGATCTAGCAGCTTTCAGATCTGATTCTTGTGCTTGTCAACTGTGAGATATATGTGACTGATCTATGGAAAGTACTTAGGCTGCAAGTACGATTGTTGCTTTCACTTTTCAGAGATATATATGCACTGGTTAGGTGAAGATTGCTTAGTTTTCTAGCTTTCAGGAGTGGTTATGTGCTGATTTGAGCGCTGCTGCTTGCTAATTGTAAGATATATATGACAGATCTGTGAAAAATGCTCAGTGTTCATGCTTTAGGATCGAAATATTACTGATGCTTTCAGTTTGCAGAAATATATATGGACTGGTTAGCTGAAGATGGTTTAGTTGTGTAGCTTTGTTGTGTAGCTCTTAGCACTGATTATGTACAGGTTTTAGCACTGGTGCTCATGCTCTAGACTGCAAGTGTGACTGATCCTTTTAGTTTTGAAAGATCTATATGCAATGGTTAACTGAAGATTGAATATTGACATGAACTGATATGAACTGATTTAAATGGTCTGTATATCAATTGGACATACAAATTGATTCAAATAAACTATGCTTTTTTAATTCAAATGATCTGTGAATTAGATGTTGTTTTGCAGCTTGTCCTAATATTAGTTTATTTTTGGGGTTTGTTTGTAGATAGTATGGAGAACCATTCAAATAAAGATCTTGCAGGTTGGTCTTGGACAATAAAAAGAATAGAAGGTATAGCTTCAGATGTTAAGAATTTAGTGGATGATAATCTTACTCCATGGGCTAGTGATCTGAACACGGTGCTATTTCAAATAGAAGATCTTGCAATTTATCTTAATGAGGTTTCAATTGATTCGTCTGAATTGCTTGAGGAGGAGGAGCTAGCAAGAATGGATCGTGCGGTTGAAGAGAACGAGAAATGTGTAGACCTTGAGGATCTTCGAGCTATTGATTACGAGTTTGACCACAGTGGTAGGAGGCTGGATTGGGAGTATCGTGAGGACGAGAGTATTTACTCTGATTAGTTGTCAAGATAAGTTATATGGGTCATAGCGCAAGTACTATGTTGGCTTTGTAGTTTGTAAATTTGCTGTATTTTCTAATTAAGACTTTTATGTGGTCGAAGATCTATGTGGATAAGTTATATGGGTCATAACCGAAGTACTATGTTAGCTTTGTAGTTTGTAAATTTGTTGTATTTTCTAATTAAAACTTTTATGTAGTCAAAGATCTATATAGTCTATGGAACCTACATTATTGTACTTAGGTAAATCTGCTGTACTTGAATGTGTGTTATGCATGTTCGTATGTGTCCAGTTTGAAGTTTGTCTTGTCAGATCACCTGTGCTTTGCAATGTCTAGGTATAGACCATAGATAAGGAATTTTTATTATATGCTAGGTGATGTCTTATCTAGTCTAAATCTTATTTATTACTTTGATTCGATTATATGGATGCCAATTGTAAGATGATTGGTAGATGAGCTGTATATTATTTGCATCTGTCAAAGAGTAATACTTGGTGTAGTTATTAAGAAGATAAGATGAAACGAACTGAGCAATGAATTATGGTATGATAATGGAAACTACCAGTGTGTACCGAGGAGTATAATTGCTAGAGCAGAGGGATGAAGACCTGGCAAAGTACGTGAAGCTGTTGGAATGTTAATGAATGAACTGAAGAAGATGAGGAGGAGGAAGCTTTTGCTTTGTTCGAGCATCTTAAGAATGTGTATAGGTTTGACATTGATGACATGAACTTTATTCCATGTAGTCATACCGAATTTGGCCTCCGGAACGATATGAAAAGAGTAGTAGGAAAGCATATTTTTGACGTATCTTTGAACAGGTTAAGTTTAATTGCAACTGGCATAGCAACTGAATATTAACTATAGGTTTGGTAGGAAATATTTTCTGCAACAGAGCTAGGTACATCATATTTTAGATAAACGTACAGAACAATACTTCGGTTACAAACGTGATGCATGCATAAGACAGTAGAAAGTTCAGGTTTGTAAACAGAGCTAGACATTGAATGCAGAAGACTTTGCAATTTGGTGCCTATCTAATTAGTCCACTACGGTGACAGGAAGAAGAGCAGAGCAATCCGACGTAGCAGAGTCAGGTCCAGGCATATTATATAGAAGGTCTTGAAATCTGTAGGAGCAATAAGCAACAAGGGGAGGAAAAAAAAGGGGGAAAAACATAATTTAGTCAGCAATAGGAAGTATATGAACACGTGTATCATTAGACAGATCTTTCTAAGCTTGCAGTACATATACCTTGCTTACATTGAACAATGATGAACGAGGCAAAGTTCTTGTAGAAGCCAGTGTTGCTAGTTTGAAAGCAAGTTTTTCTTCTTGAGTAATTGGAGGAGACTGCCCTATGTACTGAACAGAGGTATTCTCAGAATGTATGACCTCATTCTGCAAAGTCGATACCTTTAAAGGTAAAACATTAGAATGATCAATGCAAATTTCTTGGATTTGCTGTAATAGCAATTGGTTGAATTCTTTTAGAGCGGAAATGTAGTCTTGAGCGGCTTCATTAGTTTCTTTTATAATATCTTGAAATGACATGGCTGTTGCTAGTTTCTTTTGTAGAACAACATTTTCTCTGTAATTGGCATCATCGATAGTAATGTGATCCAGCTGTAGAAGGTACGTAATGACTGCTTGTGCTGCACTTTCCATTGCATGGTATGTTGTGTGACTTACATCACCATAGAAAGATTGCTTAGTTCCCAGGAGATTCATTTTACTTGGCACCATATCGAGCTCTATCTATCCTCTGACATGTGAAATATTTTCGAAAATAGTACCAGCTGAATGTATTGTAAGGCCAAGTGATAGTGCTATTTCAGATAAAAGAACTTGTCTAGATATGTAGGCGTTTTGATGTAACTGTGATATCAAGGAGAAAACAGATCAAATTGTAATGGACATAGTAAATAGACATGACATATCTACAAATGAGATGGCCAAAAAGAAAACAGAAAACAGGCAAATTACATGAGTAGCATGGTCAATATTCTGTATGTATAATGTATATATGCATACCAGAAATGAAATATATATATATATATAAAGGCAAGTTGCTATATAATAAGAAAGGCAAATGGCATCTGATATTTGATGGAGATGGTATCGATTAGTTAAATAACATGCACTTATTATGGCAAACAGAAAATGATGATCTAGTAGAAAGTAGAAAAACTTTGAAAAAGATAGTTGATGAGGTATTACTCCAGGAACTTGCACAAATAATTCTTGTCCAGTAGATATGTCATTGAGGTTAGCTAAAATAGGTCCATCTTGACGCAAATGATTCTGTACTGAAATGGACATAGGTGTAGGTCAAACTTGGAATTGATTAGCTTGCGGACTGGCTGGAGGTGAAGCCATTCCGACAGGAGCAGGGACAGTAACTGTCTCATTGTATCTACTGCATGGAGCAATGGCCGACGAGCACTGCGGAGAAAATGGATGAAGTAATATTTGTTAACTGTGGTACAAAAGATCAAGAAGAAATACATACGCCGTCTGCCAGATTGCTGCCAAAAGTATAATACGATGAGGGCTGAAGACAAGCGGGCGGAGAAACAGGCATTGGTCGGTCCGAAGAACTCTGCTGCTGTGCATTGCTCATAGCTAAGTAGTAGTAGTAGTATCTAGCAGGCGAAGGAGACGAGAAGGTCTATAGGAAGAGATAGTGGATATGTGAATCAGGGGCGTGTCAGACTGTGGACTGAGCAGATTGGACCGAACCGGTACAGGCAAATGCAAGGTACACGCGCGTAACTTGTTTTAGAGAGAAGTAAACAGAACAAAAGGCTTGAATGATTTGTATGATGAACTTCCTGTTATGTTGCTGTTTATCTGCAGTGTGTCATTGACAGCACGGTCCCACGTATAATCCAATTTCTAAATTGAACGTCATTTGCATTTCTTTGGACGGTATGCAGAATAGGTGATGAGAACTATAAGTAATTTGCCGGTAGTTATTTATGGAGGTATCTTCGTATAGATTATAGCCTGGAGAACTGATCTGTCTTATAGTAGCTTCATAGTGCAATATGAGAAGCAGATCAATGGAGCTAGTAATGAACGGCACCTGGTGAACTGAACGAGAATGGAAGAAGAGAGGCCATGAAACTAACCTATTTGGATGCAAGGTTCGATGCAAAGTAAATGCGAACAATGGTTACTCTACAGCGTAAATAACCAACGTATCTCTGGATAAGAAAAAATACATCTGACGAGATGGTCTCTCTACAGCGGCTTGAATGGAAAAAAGAGTGCAAAGGCCATGTGATCTATGACGGCCATAAGCAGGTTATTTCTGCACAATGGAAAATATACTTGACACGTTCAATGCAAGATAAATTCCAACGTTACCTCATGTATAACGCAAATAAATAACCTATGTCGAGACAAGAGCAAGTACCTTTGTATATATCTATAATATATAATATATGCATTAATACAATATCAGCTTATCAGTGGACGAACAAAGTAGAGAATATCAAACTCCATAGATCATGCGGAAGCTACTTCCTGATTATATATTTAATTTACATTGGAGATTAGACAACATATGTTCTAGATAGGGAAACTGTACGTAGCAGTGCATAGTTACAGCACAGTAATTACACATTAACGCATAGTACAGAGGTAAATTATAAACAGTGCAGTTGGAGTAAGCATCTATGTCCACAGACCATTCAAAAGAACTGCACATTACATGTAACGAACACGACAAGCCAAAAGTACTTATGTCGACATGCTCTGGGACGCGAACTGGTCGATCACCTGCACGTTACAAACACATCAGGAATTTAGACTAAGTAGAACATCAGATGGTAAGCTATAGGATGTAAACTGAAAATAAGGATTATGGAACTGGCAAGCTAAATAAACATTGTATATGTAATGGATCAGCACAGAAAGAAATACAAATATTATTGCTTTTAATATAAGAAGCTTAAGACATTTCTTGTTTTGGAGATACATGTGCAATTTGAGAAGACATTTATGTTAACATAGAAAATTTAAATGTCTATAGATGAGCATGTTAGTCTAATCTGTAAGACAGAATATGTTCTATATCTGCAACGATGATAGTATTTTGTACTTTACTTAAAAAGCTTTTTCCTTAGAGGATCATTGCTCTTTTCATCGAGTGATCTGCAGATGTAATTGTAGTCAGAGATTGCTATGAATCGGATATGAATATAGCAAGTGACGAAGCCAGAAAACTAACCTTTTTAGAGTCTTAGACTTTGTAGCGGAACTTGTATCTATGAGGCTTTCTGTAGATTCTTTTTCAATGCTACTTGGTGTTACTGGAAGCTGCAATAAGATGGTTGTATCATTGCATCATTCAATAGCATGATAGGAACATATAATAGCAAGGAGCATGTAAGATTACCGGCGTTGTTTGCAGCGAAGTAGGACCACTATCAGTGGATGTTGTGATGACATTCAGTTGGTCAGCTTCACGGATCGGAGGTGAGACAGGCTCTGTGCTATTAATTATCTGGAATCGAATTGTAAATGAATTATATAGAGGTATGAAGAAGCCAATCAGTAAGCAAATATTACAACTCAAGAATGATTAAATGGCCATATTAAAAAGCTAACCTCTGTAGCAGAAGGGACAAGCGTAGATATGCCGGCAACTAAATTGCTTGCAATCAGTTGGTTGGCAGTGGATACAAGTGTGGTAAATTCAAAGGTCTTTGCTTTTGGATGGATAACATCTATATTGTTAACTTGGAATGCAACATAACCAAACTGCAGTCCCTTCTCGGCAATGCTAACATTCAATGTGTATTTCTGTGTAACAAGTGCAGATATCTCAGCAGGAATAGCACCTGGTCTGCGTGTAGCTGCACGGATGAGAACATCAACATGTTTTCCAATAATCTGTTCAGCTAATCCAGCAAAGAAGATGAACTCTGCCTCGCCAGTTCCATCAGTGCCAAGCATGCAAACTTTGTACCTGTATTTTGAAGGAAAAAAAGGCGAAAAAATATTTTGTATCTTAGCAAGAAGAAAGAAACACAGATAAATTATGTCTCATGCATACCTGGGTTCAGCAGTTTTTGAAGGACAAGCAGAGTCACTGCATGTAAACTCAGTGCCAGCCGAGTAGGCAGTTTTGTGACACCTTGAGCAGGCAAGGAACCACCAGGAAGGTGATTTCACTCTCGTGAGTGTCACTGTGCATACTAAGTTCTTGCCCTGTATACAGATTGTTCCAGAACGAATATGGTCACACAATGTACAAGAAAAGAATGTAAAATACATGTTAGTGGTTTTAATAAGATACATACAATGAAGTGGTTTGGATCCGTTGACAAGAGCGTTTCAATATCTACTGGCCTTGTTTCTATTTGTTTGAAAGTGATCTGGTATCAATCATCTGCGGCTGACATCCACTCAACAACCGGTTGCTGTTTCCCTAAGCTGTATGAATATGCAAGAGAACATGAATTGTATACCAGTTCTTGTCTATTTATGTAAGATAGGTTCTCTGCACAGGATAAGAGCAAATAGATAACCTTTCACGATAAGCAGCTACTTCTGGAATATCAGGATTGATATAGTATTTTGCAGCATCGCCACAGCTTATGGTTTCGTGGCCTGCAACAAAAAAAGGTAATAAATTGGATCAGCAAATGTAATGAACAAAAATGCATTTATGTTACTGTCAATAGAAAAGGCAAGCACTTGCTTATTAGATACCTCGGTAGTCTTTCATTAATGTTCCAACTAATAAGATGATCAGGACCTCTGATTGTGCTTTTTTGTACAGCTCCTTGCCATCAAAGGAAACTGCATGCTGTCCCCACGAAGCAGCGTCAATTGTTTTGCCACTGCAGGAAAGCAGATAGTTATACAGGTTGATTTACATGGAAAGTTGCATGCAATGACATGGAGGAATTGCAATATATCCTAGAGGAAGTTAAATATTAGTAACAAAGCAATGTATTAGTAGCAAGACAGTTTGCACTTACATGGCAAAAACAATCTAATCTATTCATCTTATTTACTGTAAATACAAAAGAAAGAGCCAACAAAGTTTATGAGAGAAGTACAAACAGTATACATTAATTGATATACTTACTCAATATCCACTAAACGAAGGTTTCTTTTTGAGATTCATGTATCTGTCCTGGCAGGCGAACAACAAGTAGGTCTGAAATTCCAACTATAATACCTAGTGCATCTGCACAAAGATAAAAATCCTTAGCAAACCCGGACAAGCTTGATGCCATCATCAAGATGGGCAAACCGAAGGATCTGAAGGCTGTACAGCACCTAACCGGGTGCGTAGCTGCACTAAGTCGGTTCATTGCCCGACTCGGTGAGAAGGCTTTGCCTTTTTACCGACTCCTCAAGAAATCCAACTCCTTCGAGTGGACCAGTGAAGCTCAGAAAGCCTTCGACGACCTCAAGCATCTTCTATCAATGCCTCCAATTCTCGCTGCACCAATGGAAGGAGAGCCCATGCTGCTCTACATCGCGGCCACGAACCATGTGGTCAGCATTGTCCTAGTGGTGGAACGTGCAGAAGAAGGCCGAGTACAGAAGGTGCAGCGACCTGTCTATTATGTCAGTGAGGTACTCTCCGAGTCGAAGCAGCGCTACCTGCACTATCAGAAACTCGTCTATGGCGTGTTCTTGGCAACACGGAAGCTGGTTCACTACTTTTAAGCCCACTCGGTTACCGTGGTCAGCCATGCCCCTTTGTCTGACATCATCAACAACAGGGACGCCACGGACCGAGTTGCTAAGTGGGCAATTAAGCTCATGCCTCACGACATCAGCTACGAGCCCCGCAAGGCTATTAAGTCTCAGGCTCTCGCGGACTTCATCGTCGAGTGGACTGAAAGCCAGTCCCTTCTGACTCAAGTGCACTCGGAGCACTGGGTCATGTACTTCGACGGCTCGAAGATGCTCGCGGGCACGGGGGCTGGAGTCGTCCTCATCTCCCCCAAAGGCGACAAGCTAAATTACACACTGCAGATCCACTTCGTCGCCTCCAACAATGTAGCGGAATACGAGGCATTGCTGCATGGCTTGCGCATCGCAGTCTCACTCAGCATTCACCGACTCCTTTGCCGTAGCGACTCGGATCTGGTGGTGTAGCAAGTGATGCAGACATGGGACACCAAGGACCCCACCATGGCGGCATACTGTGCTGCCGTGCGTCGGCTAGAAGGTCATTTCGAAGGCCTCGAACTTCATCATCTTCGCCGAGCTGACAACGAGGCGGCCGACTCCCTCGCCAGGATTGGCTCCGCTCGTGAAAAGGTGCCACCTGGAGTGTTCCTTCAGCAACTTTTCCAACCGTCCGTTAAACTAGAGTCAGCAACCGAGTCATCTGAAGTCGGGTTGCAAGACCCTGGACTGGCCCACCAAGCCCAGAAAGGCATCCTGGCCGTTATACCACTCTGGACTCAGCCGTTCCTTGCTTACCTTCTGCGTAAGGAGCTTCCCGAGGATCCGACTGAAGCGCGCCGCATTGTGTGCCGCGCTCGAGCTTACACCATCTTTAATGGTGAGCTCTACAAGCGCAGCACCACGGGAATCTTCCAGCGTTGCATCTCGTCGGAGGAAGGCCGAATGATGCTCGAGGAAATCCACTCGGGACTTTGTGGCCACCACGCTTCGTCACGGGCATTGGTCGCCAAAGCTTTCCGCCACGGTTTCTTCTGGCTCACTGCCCGTGCTGATGCAGAAGAACTCGTTCGAACCTGCGAAGGATGTCAGAGGTACGCCCGCCAATCATACATGTCAGCTACCGTGCTCAAGACCATCCCCATCACGTGGCCCTTGCCGTGAGGGGGATCGACATGGTGGGTCCGCTCAAGACAGCATGAGGGGGTTTCACTCACCTCCTTGTGGCGGTGGACAAATTCACTAAGTGGATTCAGGCCAAGCCTATCATGAAGCTTGATGGTCCGACTGCCATCAACTTCATGAAGGGAGTCATTTTCCGATTCGGGATCCCTCACAGCATCATCACCGACAATGGCAAGAACTTCACTATTGAAGTCTTCCGCCAGTTTTGCCGGGATCATGGAATCCGAATTGACTTCGCCTCCGTGGCCTATCCGTAGTCCAACGGCCAAGTCGAGCGCTCCAATGCACTCATTCTTCAAGGCATCAAGCCCCGGCTGTTAGTCCCGTTACAACGGGCCACCGGCTGCTGGATCGACGAGCTTCCGTCTGTCCTCTGGAGTTTAAGGACTACTCCAAACCAGTCGATTGGCTACACGCCTTTCTTCATGGTTTACGGAGCTGAAGCCGTCCTGCCGAGTGACATCCTCCACGACTCACCGCGAGTCACAGCATATGTGGAAGAGGATGCCGAATCGGCAAGACAGGATGATCTTGATCTCCTGGAGGAAGCGCGGGAACTTGCTCTTTCACGCTCGGCCATCTATCAACAGAACTTGCGCCGCTATCACAGTCGCCAAGTTTGGGGCCGAGTCTTTAACAAAGGAGATTTGGTCCTCCGACTCATCCAAGATAAGGCGGGCATGCACAAGTTATCCCCGCCTTGGGAGGGCCCGTTCATCATCAACCAAGTACTGCACAACGGCGCCTACAAGCTGGAGGACCCGGCATCAGGAGCAGTCACTGAGAGGACTTGGAACGTTGCACAGCTACGTCCCTTTTTTACTTAACACTTTGTATTCACAATACTTAGCAGTTTTTCCCTGTCCCAAGCGGCACTCGGGGGGAACTATTTTTTCCCACACTTTCCAGTTGGAACTATTTATTTGTGACCTTACTGTTCAAACTGGTCAGTTCTCTTGGGCAACCCCCGGGGGCTACACCAAATATCCGAGTGGTTCGATTCTTCCGGGCAATCCCCGGGGGCTACCTCGACCCACTGGGTATTGCTAATCAGCTCAGGTTGTTTTGACTCCTCTAGTTATTTCTCCGCGAACGTCCAAGTAAACGTGTATGGTACCTGAAGCCCACTCTTGGTCCCCAACTACAGTCGCAACCCGGCTGTCCGGTTGGCAAGAGCAAAAGTTAAAGATCGGCCTGCATGCGAAAGGACTCGGTGTAGAAATTAACTCAGACGAGCAAAACAATTTGTGCAAAATAACGCAAGAAGTCCATTGCAAAAATCTACTTGTTCAACTTAATAGTCTTTACATAATTTCACTTGGTATACCGAGTCTAAACAAAAACAAATAATAAAAATACATCTATTCTTCTGGAGTTGCTTCTATGCGCTCCTCTAGGTCGGTGAACTCGACAATCCGGCTCGTGGCGCAGCGAACTTGGGGGAGCAGCTTCAACGGGTCGACTGACTCGCCTTCTGCGTCGAGTGGGGCACCAGCTGAAATCCCGTCGACGTCCGTGTCAGGGTGGTGCGTCAGCACCATCGCCAGCGCCATACCGTCTCCCGAACGGGCCGCCGACTCTTTCCACTTCTCCACCTCCGTCGAGCCTTATGAAAGCTTGACGGCGAGGGCGAAGATGCTGGAGCCCACTTCATCGTTGGGCCAAAGCTTGGCGCAAAGGCTCTGCACAACCGACTTCATGCGTTGAACGAGGCTCTTCACTTGGAGGAGTCGGTCCTCCACAGTGACGATACGACTGGACATCAACTCGAGTGTCCAGAAGGCCTCGAGCGCTGATTCAGTCGGGTGCTGCAGTGCTTGGAGTCGGAGCGCCGCATGCCTTGCCTCCTCCTCCAGCTCTGGGCAAGCATTTGGGTGCGGGTTATGGCAAGGAAGCTGGAAAATGCATAAAATTGACAAAGGACGCGGAGACTTACCGAGTAGAGTCTCATTGGCCTTTTTAAGATGCCCCATGAGCTCTCCCTCGCGCTTTTCCCACTCGACGACGGCAGCCGAATGCCGGTTCTGCAAGTCGGTTAAATTCGTGAGGAGCCCGTCAACTTGCCCTTGGAGCTCGTGGTTCACAGCCTTCATCCCGTCATATTGCGCCACCAGCTGTTGATGCTCCGTCTGCAGCAGGGCAGCGGTCTTCATGTTTTCGCGAGCTTCCCTCAGCTCATTGTCAAACTTGGTCACTTTGGCATCGAGCATCTCTCTTACTTTAACCATCAGGATCATGCCCTTCAGATCCTCCCGAAGTCGGGTGTTTTCGGTTTCGATGTCTGCCGACTCAAGAAGGTCAAAACCAACAAAACCTTAAGGCAAAATAGCTAATGACTCGGATACTTACTCTCGACAGCGGCGAGCTTCTCCTCGAGCTGCCGACTCTTGGCCCTTTCTTCAGCCAACGCCTTCTCAAGGAAGGCATTCCTCTCCGCGAGGGTTTGGCTGCTTCCGCCGAGTCAGACCGCAGCCTGGACAAGGAGAAATTTCGAGTTAGCATGACCCGAGTTAATAAGTCTCCAACCGACTCAACCAGTCGGCTCGAGACTCGGGGGCTACATCCACTGGGTGCACTGATCGTGCTCCCAGTGCTAAAAATCAAACAAAGTTCAGATGCGATAACTTACCCCGACGGAAGATTCCAAAACCTCGGCCGAGTCCACCAAGGTCTTGGCCACGTCAGCAAACTCCCTATGCTTAGAGCTCAGGGCAGCGACACGGTCAGTGGCCCTTTGCACCGCAGCCAGATCCTCCGTGCTGCAACTCGGCAGCAGCAGCGCAGGCATAAGGCTGCTCGATGAACCGGGTGCCGTCTCTTCGGGCGCGGGGCGCGGGAGCCAGCATCAGGCTTCGCTCCGCCACCAGTGAAGACTCGGTAATGGGCTAACCTTGGGCCTTGTCCGCCAGATCTGCGGAGTCGGTGCTGGGCGCCACCGTCGGCTTTGTCGTCGCCACACTGGCAGGAGTCGGCTGAGGTTACGGGTCACTGGCCGGTGCTGCGGCCGGTCCGGTACCTGCGCCCGACTCCGGCGTCTCCGCCATGGGCGTAGCAGACGGCGGAGTGCTTGGCGCAGCTGCAGTCGGGGGCACGGCTGGCTCCGTCCCCTTCCCCGACTCAGACGCCATCGCCACGGGCGCGGTGGGCGTCTGCACGCTGGGCGCAGTTGTGGTCAGAGCTGGAGAGGCCGATTCTGATGGTGGGATTGGAGTCGGCCCCGTGGACGAGCCGGGTTGGAAGCCTCCTTTGTCGGAGAGCTTCCTTTGGACTCTGTAAAAAACAAAAGCGCAAGCCGACTTCAACATCTGGTGGTACCTGGTGGTCGTAGGGAAAGAAAGCGAAAGAGGCGTACCTGGTGGTCGTAGGGACCACCTTCTTCTTCGGCTTCGCGGGGGCGGACGGACCCCCGGAGGAGCTAGCGGATGCAGGCTGGGGCGCAGCCGGCTTGACGGCAGGCGCGGTAACTTGCACCGCAGGGCTAGCAGTTTCGGCCCGCGCTCGCTTAGAGGCCAACTCCGCCTGAGTCGACTCCACCTGAGCTCGCGAGGCCCGGAGCCGGAGACGTCGTCTGCGCGCCTCCGTTTGAAGGATAGGGGGGCCTCTTCCTCTGACTCGTCCCCCGAGTCAACCGGAACTCGCCCTTGTTCCGGATCCCCACCCTCGGGGGTTTCTTCGCCGACTTCCACGTCATCCAACACCTCCGGAGCCAGACTTTGCTCGGGGAGTGGTGGCATGGAGTTCAAGTTAAGAAGAGTCTGGAGCAACAAAGACTCGGTTTTAGAAGAAATGAAGAAACGACAACACAAAGGACCCGACTCAGAAGATGAAACACTTACAGTTGGCGGGGGGGTTGGCGATAGAGTAGGGCACCACGTGTGGCGCCCTGGTGAGTCCGGATCGCTCCTTAGTTAAGTTCTTGAGGAGCTTCATAAATTGGCGATTCGAGAGCTCTGCAGGCGACACCCTGGTTGAGTCGGACACGCCCGAGTACTCCCACATTGGGTGCGCCCTGGCCTGCAGCGGTTGGATCCGCCGACTCAGCCAAGTCACGATGAGGTCGACTCCAGTAAGCCCCTTCTCCTGGAGTCACTGGATCCTCCTCGTGAGCCGCTCGATCTCTGGCATTTCCGCGCTGGAAGGTTTGGCCCCCCAGCATTTCTGCCACACCGACGGACCCGCGATGTACTTCGGCAGTCCCTCCTGTGCAGTCGGAGTGCGCTCGTCCAGGCAGTAAAACCACCCGTCTTGCCACTTCCGCACGGTGTCGGGGAACTGCAGCTTGAAGTACTTGGCACCGGACTTCACTTGGATGTCGGCTCCCCCGTAGATGGAAAGGCGCCCGTCAGCCTCGACCGGCTGCGCCTTTACCACGAAGGTGTTCTTCCACAGCCCCCAGTGAGGCCGGGTTCCCAAAAAACATTCGCACAACGTGATGAAACACGCGATGTGTAGAATGCCATTAGGGCTGAGGTGGTGGAGTTGAAGGCCGTAGAAGTGAAGAAGCCCTCGCACGAAGTCGTGGGGCGGTAGCGATAATCCCCGCTCGATGAACGGGATGAGCAGCACCCGCTCGTGATCGTGTGGAGCAGGACCCAGCTCCTGGCAGGGCACCCTCTAATTGCTGATCGCATGTGGAGGCAGCATTCCCTCGGTGGAGAGGCCGGCAAGAATGTCATCGGTCACCACCGACGGGACCTAGTCGCCTTTCTTCCAGTCATCAGGGAGCGCGGCGGCGGAGGAGGATCCGGTGTCGATCTTCTTTCCCTTGGAGACGCGTGACATGGTCAGAAGGCGATAGCGGATCGAGCGCTTTCTCGGGAAGGAAAGAGACAGTGCGCGGCGGCGGGGCTCTGGAGGCGAAGGGATTTAAGCGCGCGAGGAAGACGAAGGCAGATGGGAACTGCTTCGCCCCAACACCCGTTTTTATAGAAGAGGGAGGCGAACCGCCGGCAGCCGTGCGCCACATGTGGTAGCAAATCGCCACGGTAACCTTCGTCCCACGCGCGTGATCCCGCGGGATTCGAGGCGCCTTTTTCACCATGACCCGTCGTCCCAGGCATTCCGGTCGGCGAGCATTACGTCAGCAACCATCCCGCGCGCACCGACCGCGTGATTCGAGGCGCAATCATAATAAGCCATCGTTTTGGATATCCCGCTAAGTCGCCGCAGCAGCAGCGGATGTCTCGCGCAAGCCTCGCGCGGGACTCGAGGCGGAATCATCGTGCTGCAGCGCCGCAGGTGCTCTGTCCAACCAACTGCGTGCAATAAATGTTGGAATGACGTCGCGTGCAGTCGAAACGACTTCGCGTGACCACGAGCTGGCTTTAACCGGGTTCGGCTCAATCGGGTTGAATCACACTCGAGCGTCGAGTCAGTTTGAAGTCGGCTCGGCTTACTGAGTCATGACACAGGCTGTGCCGACTCCACCAAACAATTTTGAAGCAACCAATTGCACCTCTCGGAAGCAGACCAGATCTGCAAAAAGGGATGTCGATGACCAACCCAACAGGGTTTCACAGATCACTCGGCGACACCCAAGCTAAGGACGAACCCGGCATCCACAGCGGCACAAGGCTGTCCCTGATTCAGAACCCGACGCCACAGCGGCACAGAAGGGTTTCTGGTTCGGAACCCAGTGCCTGAGTTCGAGGACTCGGTTTCGAAGCTGAAGGTCGAAAGCGTCCCCCCTGCAGGCACAAGCTGGCAATGGTCCACTCGGACAAGCCCAGACGCTATTTCGGGTTCACTCGGAATTTATGATACGCCTCCCGGTAGACCACCAGCCGGCTTTCCCAGTAGGAAAGCACGGGTATCATCGAACCTCCCTACTTAGCACAAACCTAACCTTCTTTAGGTATCTCAAGAGTCCATCAAGGTCTCTCCACCAGCAACTCGAGAATACGCAGCTTGCTCACCAGCCGGCATCCGTGTCGAGACCCTGAAGCACTCGGGGGCTACTGACGGGGGGAAACCCCTCCGGGTAGGCCCAGCACAGGGAGTCGGCCCAACAGGCCCGGGGAGTCCCACGGAGGCCCACTCGGATGAAGGCCCAAGCGAAGCCCACACGGAAGCAACGTCCAGGTGTCATCAAGACTGGCGTTACAACCTCATCAAGGCAAGCGTTTCGCTGGCGTGAAGGCTGGCGTTACTCAGAGAGTTAAAAAGAGTAAAGACGCAAATTAAAGTACGCAGTTACTGTAGCTCGGCCGACTGGCCGAGTCGGCATATGTAAAGTCTAGTCTTGTCGACCCTATATAAGGCAATGCTAGGGCACCCATGCAAGGGGTTGGATTTTTACGCATTGTCTTCTACCTTGAGACAAGAGCAACCTCCATCTTTCTGTAACCTTTCTCGCACAAGATCAGCAATACAATCAGCAGGAGTAGGGTATTACCTCTGCAATTGGAGGGCCTGAACCTGGGTAAAATCTCTTGTGTGAACCCGCTTAGATCTTCCACTTGTGTCCCCCCGATCCGTAGAAATGAGTATTGCTGCGAAATCCCCGCGACACCTATTGAGTTCTTCTCCTCCGTGCATCTTTGAGAGGGAAGAAAAGAGAAGGAAGCGTGTGATCTATTTGAGCATTTAGCAAGAGATTCTCTCCAATCTTCGGTTACTCTTGTTACTTTTGGAGGTTGGCGCTCTCAAGACAGTGAGGAGTCCTTGGAGAGCATTGAAGAGTTGTGAGTCACTCTACGCGTTTGTGAAGGTTGGAGTTTGCCTACCGCAAGATAAAGAATTATCAAGAGAAGAGGAAGGCTTCGCAAGGGCAAGCCTCTTGAGGAAAGAGCACAATTCGGTACTAATTTTGATCTTTGGATCCAGCTTCTTCAACGAAGAAGTAGAATTACGCCATGGATCCAAACTTCAATGAAAAATCTGAAAATGTCGTGATAGCCAGTGCATAACTAAGCACGTGTCCGTCTTATAAGCGCGTGCCAATATAGCAGACCAGGCAGCAACTATATGGGTCTGTTGTTTTGCGGGAGGCCTATCTTATTTGCCTGCCCTTCCAATGCTAAGGAGTTTGCAGGGGTTCCGTAGTCTCACTACTACAGAACAGGTCTTTTAAGACCCCTCATCGCACACGGTTTGGCCTAACCCATCACCAATGTGAACATCGCACACGGTCACTATTTCAAGCTCGTGTGTGATGTGCCACGGCAAATTGGCCCGTGTGCGATGTGAGGCACATCGCACATGATTTTTCCTGAAAAACCACGGTTGTTTCCTAAGAACCGTGTGCGATGTGAGGCATATCACACACGGTTGTTTCCTAGGAACCGTGTGCGATGTGAGGCATATCGCACACGGTTGTTTCATGTTTCATAACAACCGTGTGCGATGCGGAAATTCATAACATTTTCATATTAAGTCGGATAGAGATAATGTCTATATGAAAATTGTAGCTCTCGACGAGATCTACAACTTTGCAGTTGATAATTTTCTTGTTTGGAGTAATCTAGACATCCAAATATTAGCTGGAAGGAGGCACATCGCACACGGTTGTTAGGAAATAACTATGTGTGATGTCGTTTTCAGAAATTTGTAGCTTTTACATGTAGAGTCAGATGAAGACAATGTCTATGTAAAAATTGTAGCTCCTGATGAGATCTACAACTTTGCGGTTGACAAGTTTCTCATTTGGAGTCATCTAGATGTCCAAATATTAGCCGAAAGGAGGCACATCGCACACGGTTGTTTCATAACAACCGTGTGCGATGTGGAAATTCGTAACATTTTCATATTCAGTCGGATGGAGATAATGTCTATATAAAAATTGTAGCTCTCGACGAGATCTACAACTTTGCAGTTGACAAGTTTCTCATTTAGAGCCATCTAGATGTCCAAATATTAGCCAGAAGGAGGCACATCGCAGAGCACATCGCACACGGTTGTTAGGCAACAACCGTGTGCGATGTCTCATTTTTGAAAATTTATAACTTTTTCATATGAAGTTGGATGGAGAAAATGTCTATATAAAAATTGTAGCTCTCGACGAGATCTACAACTTTGCAGTTGACAAGTTTCTTATTTGGAGCCATCTAGATGTCCAAATATTAGCCGAAAGATTCAGATTGAAAGGGTCAAAAGGAATAGATATGCTACCTAGTCATAAGACCGTGTTCAAGTGAGATGGTTAGGTGGGCGTGAGAGCAAGAGGTCATGGAGGTTGTGGGTTCGAGTCTCCAAAATCACATGCGCGCGTATTTCGCGTGACTTGTGACTTGTGACTTCATGGCGCGTGTATGGTTGTAGATGGCGAGTTCTACGTGTCTAATAATATTTTTTTGGCTTTTTTTTCCATCCTAAATAACCCGTCTGTATGGAGCATATCGCACACCGGCCAGAGTTCTACGTGTCTAACAATATTTTTTTGGTTTTTTCCCATCCTAAATAACCCATCTATATGGAGCACATCGCACACGGGCCAAACTGAAAAGCTGTGTGCGATGTGCGTATCATCGCATACGGCTCTGGACCCATGTGCGATGTGTTGGAATATTAAGTAATTTTTAAATTATATTAATCCATGAAATGACGAAATACGATATGATAATTATTCTAGCAAATATATCTACAGAAGCATTTTCAATTAAGCTACACATGTTAGTGTACTTAATCATCAGAATATCTCTAAATAAAGTAGATCTCTAGCTCATAGCCTAAGGCTATTACGAATAGAGAGAAATACAGAACATACGCGGCATTCGTCGGGAAGACAGGAGCACTGCTATTGTTGTTGCCGTTGTCACCCGCCATGTAGTCGTTTGCTTGATGTAGACGAAGTAGTCGTACCACAGCACCACCTCGCTCTAATCTAGCAACGTGAAGTAGTCGAAGAGCAGCGGACAGTAGCGCAGAGCGCTCCTCAAAAACCTTATTCGCCTTCTCCCGGTGCAGGATCTCAAAGGCGAGGGTTCCGGAGGCCTGTCCTCCCGAACGCCCGTGCACACGAACATCGGGATGGAGTAGCACTAATGTGGCAATATAATATTAGGAACTAAACACTTAGAAAGAACAAACTTCACTCAAGGTTCACGCTCACGAAGAGATAGAACACAAGAAGGCTCTTTGTGGGAGAGAGAGAGGAAAGCCTTAAGGCTTGAGGTGGTGCAATGAGGGCAGCCCCCTCCTTCTCTTTATATAGACTAGCTCTCTCCTCTATTTTCTCCACTAGCAATATGGTACTAAACCAATTACAAATGTTAGCAATTTAATTGAGTCTTTGGGATTTTCAGGAATTTAATTAATGGGTTAGCTAGACCCAATAATTCTAACATGATGTGCCCCCCACATTGCTGACCAGCTCGTGCATACAGACTGAAAAATCGTATGTGATGAGCTTTTTTAACCGTGTGCGATGAGCTTTTCTGTGGTAATGTCTTAAGCCCCGCTGCCCGTTTGTACAGTGGTCCTGCTCGTACAGTAGGCCTATAGCACACACATGTTTACCGTTATTTCCAATGTTAAACGCTTCTGCTAGCACACATGGTTTCTTACTTGTTTATCTGGTAGGTTCCTTTGTGTATGCCCCCTCTGATCCTGTGTTATATCCCTGCTAGAAGCTTTGCTCGCTGGGAGGAAGGAGACGGCACAATGGAAGCTGCGCGTGCATGGCTCGGCCAGCATATACAGCCTATAGGCGTGGCCTAATGTAGGAGAACGGCCTATAGGAGGAGGTATGTTCTTTTGCGGGAGCCAGGGGTACTACCTGGCTGCCCTTCTGATACTTAAGGGTGCGTTTGGTTGGAGGGCGAGGTGGGATGGGATGAGCCCATCTAATTTTTTTGGGATGGGGTGAATCAATTTTTTGTTTAGTTCAGTGGATTAGAGTGGATTGGATGGACCAAATTTTTGTTTGGCTAAAATTGGATGGATTCAATTGGATGAGTCACTGATATGCGGGCCCCATACGTCAGTAACCTCTCTCCATCTTTTCCCTAATCCTCCCTCTCTTTCTCCATCCTCTCTCTCTCTCTCACTGGCGGTGGGCACGGGCGCCAGTGGGCACGGGCGGGGGCAAGGGAGCTCGGGCGGGGCGCAGTAGCTAGAGCTCGGGGTGGGCGGCGGATGGAGCTTGTGGTGGCGGGGCGGAAAATTTGGCTCACTTCATCCAGAAAATTTGGCCGGCCCTCTCCATCCAGCATATTAAGGGAATATTCCCTTCGGGTGAATATCCCTATCCACCCCATCCACCAAACCAAACACAGGATATCCCAAAAAAGGTGGATGACCATTTTTCATCCCACTCCATCCAACCAACTAAACGCACCCTAGGTCTCTGGCCGGTCGGAGAGCGTGGCTGGAACACCTGTCTATCGGTTTATGTATATTTCTAAGTGCGCAGCAGCTCGTGTCTACCTCTGTGTGGTGTCTAGGCTGTATGTGCCTGGAACCTACCTCTATGAATGTGATATGGAAGTTAGTATTATCGTTTGGTCCTCTACACTTTAATGACGACCTATCTATCTATGTAGTTGTATCATCGTATTAGTTAGCGACCGCTGGGGAACGGGGGGGTGTATAAATACTAATGTATTGCCTGGAGTAGGACTCACTTCGGATATCAGGCGGGCGTGCAGCCCTTCGATGGGGCTTTGTATGAACAGCTAGGCGTTGAAGCGCACCTAAATGTGTATCGCCTGGAGATCGTGTCCCAGCTCACGGCTTGGGCTCCTCTACATTCGGCTGTCCTGTTTCTGTAGCTATTTGGTTCTCCGGAATGTGTTGCGTTGATCGACCAGCTGGACATACAGGCGAGGGTGCCCAGCAAATAATTTCTTTACTGGGGATCACAAGGATTAAGATGCTCTACGGTGGAAGCGAGACAAGTACTCTTGCCTTCGATGATGGAATTATCTTGCCATTGTTATCTGGTTGGTAGGGCTGAGGTAATTTTCTCTCAGAGTATATCTATACCATTTTATAATATTTGAGTTAGTGATGGTGTCACAATTTAGCTTCCCATTTTACCCCTCGCCTTTGCCTCTCTTCCGCCCTCTTCTCCAACAACCCGTAACAACCATCCTATTCCTCCTCTTCGACTCCCCACCGCAACCACCTCCCCGGTATCGCGTTGCCTCCCCCATTTTCATCGCTCCCCTCTCCTTCCAGTTTTGCTCTCCCATTACAGCACAACCCAAATCGCACTGCCACTCCCTGGAACCTCCACACGCACTGCTCCGCCACCGCCGTGCCAACCGCGTCGAGATCGGAGGACGCAGGGAAGGAGGTGGCGGCGTTGGGTGGGCAAGCGCTCGAGCCGCATGCGCCCCCGCCGCCGCAGGCGAGTAAGAAGGGCCTCTCCGTCGTGCTGACCAAGGAGGAGATCGCCGAGGACTTCATTGCCATCTGCGGTACGCGGCCGCCACGCCGACTCAAGAAGCGCCTGTGCACCGTGCAGCACCAGCTCGATTTAAGCATCGGAGCCAGTGCCACGGAGATCCCCTCGGCTGGGGGTTCATTCTCGTGCCTCCACGTCGAGCTCGGCGACATGGCGGCCTTCCTCGCCGCCGGAAACATATTGCTGGAGGCCGTCGTGGGGGGCTAGGCTAGGCCAGTCGTGGACGTCCTACCTCGCCGCGCTCCTCGAACGCGACAGCGACGCGCTCCACATCCACGTCCCGGCGCTCGCCCAAGGATTCAATCTGCTCGACCCCATCGACGTCGTCGTCCTGATCACCACCTCTGTGCTGGCCATGTCCGGCGTGCGCATGTGCCTTCGACTCCAGCAACCTCGCGATGTCCTTCTTCCCCTTCGGTGTTCAATTCTGGTTGGTTGGTTTTGGAACTGCAGATGCTGTACCCGGGATTGTCGCTCGCGGATTTGAACCTGGACTCGTACAAGATCACCGAGGTAAGATAGCTTCCAATTCGTTTGATCATGTGCTCTTTCCCCAAACTTGGTTCTTTTCGTCATGTGTGATTTCCTCTTGCAGACGTGATCGGTGCCATGGTGAAGCTACAAATGGGAGGACCTTTCAGATGTTCCCATCTTTTTCTTTCTTCCTGTGATGGCCAACATGCCGATCTCATCCTGTCTGGCTGCTACCGTTCGGACTCCATCGCCTAAAAAGGTAACTCTCATCACCATACGCACGTATGCCAGGTGCTCAATGACCTCAATCCATTGTTACCTTCTTTTGCAATGGCCTTATGCACACCCCTGCTTGATGAAATGGACAAAGGACTTTACCCTGTGCTCTTTGTTTTGGAGTTGCTCTTGGTGCATGGATGTGACTGAGAATTGAGAATTATATGTGAGCTCCTCAATCCTCCCGAGGTTTAGTTTTGCTGAATTCTTTTGATTGTTGGGGAGCCGTTGCATGCATGCGAAATTAGCCATGGTGGACAGATCAAGTGCAGTTTTGCTTAGAATTGATGCCTTGGGCCTAGGAGCAACGAGCTCCATTCTCTGAATCAATAGATCAACATTGACTTGCTGCATAGCTAGGGACCAGTTCCATCGTTTGGCTAGATGAGACAAAGTTATTCTACTACTCTACATGCAAGCTGAGAAACAACCATGAACATGGTCGATTATTGCTGCCTCCCTCTCTCTTGAAACTTTGAAAGCTACTGTGCGGCAATATTTTCTTGCTCTTAAAAGGTATGAGTTTAGTGTGTAAGATGGCTCCAGTGGCTCGGTCTGGTTTTAACACTTTATTCTTCAAGAAGTATGAAGCATTAAGGGCTAAGATCCTAGCCTGTGAAACATAGAATACAGTGACAGGGTTTAAAAATGCTTAACAGTGAAGTTCACAATATTCACCAATTGCCCATCCCACGCAAGGTTCACATCGAGAATTTCCGTGTAATGGTATTTATCAGATGCATGTTGCATTGGCCTATTTGTTGGTCAAGCTGAAGTTTGAATACTAAAAAATGAAAAAAAAGGGACCAGTATGACAGGATTTCCCAAATTAGTGAAAAGCATCTTACAAAACTGGAGACTGACCAAATTAACCATCTTCAAAAGTCCTGATTTGACACTTTACTACATAACCGGTTCTTTACGCCCAATTCTGAAAACGGATATAAATCAGTAAAATTGCCCCTTAAGGTTGTTTTCAACACAGTTTTGCCATGTCAGCAAATTAGAATAGAGACCCAGATGACTCGCAGTGTGAAAGAACATAATTCTTAGTATGGTCCAGATGCTATGCATACCACAGACAAGATCCCAAATTAAAAGACTCTCGAGAACAGAGTTCTATCGAAAAAGCTAAAACTTCCAACCAAAAGCAAAGAAATAAGAAGATTAGTTTATCAAATCTGAAGTTGTGTAGTGGCAAGGTTGTAAGGTTATTTCATCAAGCAAGCACACATAACTTTCCAAACTGAAGGTTACAAAAACATAAAGGTAATAAACAGGCAGACAGGAGGCAATTACTGCATGCCATTGAAAATGGAAAAATCAACTGTTGCACAATGTGAAATATGAAATATCCAAGTATAGTCCCAACCAAGAAAAAAATCTAGCAAGACAAGAAAAAGAAAGAGAATAAGAGCATCAGCGGCAAAGGATCTTTTTTGTTGATGTAAATCATCCTTACGTAATGGAAGAATTAGTAGGCTTGGGCATAAACATGGTCGATTATTGCTGCCTCCCTCTCTCTTGAAAGCTACTGTACAGCAATATTTTCTTTGCTCTTAAAAAGTGTGAGTTTAGTATTTAAGATGGCTCCAATGACTGCTTAGGTTGTGAAATTGAGAGCTTAAAACTTGATTTGACTACACTTGAGCAGAGACTATTTGATGCTGAGAGCTTTGGCCAGCATGCTGCCGAGAACAAAATTATAATGGAGAAGCAACTGAGGGAATATGAGCTCCAGCTGCAAGAGGCGCAAAAGACTACTGATCATCTCGAACTTGAGAATAAATAACTGAAAAAAGAGTTCTTGCGTAGAAGATCTCCTAAACAATCCCCTTCTACAGCTGTGGAGGAACTTGACAAAACACTAGAGAATGATGGTCATGCAGACTGTGAAAGGGATTGTGCAATTCTTGAAAGGACGGCCAAGGAAAATGAAGAATCTGAACTTCTAATTGAGCAGCTTAAGGTGAGAGGTTGTTTATCACATGTACTTCAGTGTTTTGGCATACTCTTATCTTAAACAAGTGCCAGTGCCATCTGTACTCCCAGAACAAGTTCGAAAATAAATTATTCACATCTGTACTCCCAAAACAAGTTTGAGAAATAAATTATTCTAAACACATTCTGCTATAGCGTGGAGTTACACTATTGGATAAATTCAAGGATCTATCTTTTTTTTTCTGATTTGAATATAACTTTACCTTTTTCTGGTGTTATTTAAGTTTTGCTTTATTTGTTAGGAAGAACTTCGAGAACAAAAACTGAAGGCGAAGGAGGATGCAGAAGATCTCACTCAAGAAATGGCTGAACTGAGGTACCAGATAACTGGCATGCTTGAGGAAGAATACAAGCGTCGATCTTGCATTGAGCAAGCTGCTATTCAACAAATTCAGGAGCTCGAGGCTCGGGTAATGAAATTTAAATTTTCATCCCCAGGTTGTGTAACTGCACCTGAAAAATGTAGTTGCAGATGTAGCTGCAATTGTTTCTCCTTGATTTAAAATTTGAATTTCACTGTATGATTACAAAGGAAATAGACACATGGCATTGGCCTTGTTATATTTATGAATTTTTTTGTCATGTTTGCTTTACACTTATGTTCCCGATATTCTAAAACAGATCTGCAAAGAGCAGAGAAAATTGAGTGGAGCACTAAGGCGACTGCAGGAATCACATGAACCATCTAACACACAAGCTATGGAGATTAAGAAACTGAAGGATGCTTAGGATGCTTTAGGGGTATGTGCATGCAGGTGATAGATCCCACCGAACATGAATTGCTCTTCACAATAATTCCTACTTGAGATTAGTCATTTCATGTTACTGATACACTTTGCATGCATATTCGTTGTAGAGGTTGTACTCCACGGTGAACCTTGGGAGGGTTTGCAGATCTTGCTCTTGCGGGTTCTGTGCAATGTTGCTAGAATTGTCTAATTGCTCGATTGAATGGTCAGTTGATCTCAGGTCTTCCAATGCTAACAATATTGATGAAAAGTCGGAGAACCAAGCGCTACTAGAGTGGCGTCCTGATGAAGCTTCAGATGGTGACGCGGGGTAGGATCTAGGATGCTGGACAGCATATGCACTCACATATGCAGTTGTTGTATATAATTCTTTGTATAATCGTCGTATGAAAATGCATGTGCACATTATTTTACTGCAATAATATATTTGCATAGTAAGTTTTAGCAGTTCTTTTTCCCGAAGAGCTAGAATTTCAGTAGCTGAAGGGTATCATATTTGCTTAACAACTAGGATGAAGAACAATTCAATAACCAAACAATTATTACAGGATGAACTATCATGTCGCTGGAACATAGCACAATATGAACGTATGTATAATGATGTGATATCGGCTGACTCTTTATTCCGTCACTAGCAAAGTGCCCGTGCGTTGCAATGAATATGAATTTTAGAAGAAAAGATAAAATCATAAAATAAACTATGATGGTTATTTTATTTCTCAAGTTATGTCGTAACATGTGTTATTCAAAATTAGTGTGTAATATACTTCCTTTTAAAATTCATATCCGTTACAACGTACGGGCACTCTGCTAGTATATGATGTATTCTTATGGTTGGTAGGACTGGGGTGTGCTAATCGCCCTGCCGAACCACCATTATGGCCGTCGCCATTGTCAAGCCCTGACGTTGTTCGCGCCCTCGCTTCCCGCTGCCGCTGCCGGTGTTCAACCCTAAGTCACAGGTGACTGCCTCTCTTGAATCTTAACAGCACGACCTAGGTCGGGGTACAGGAATTGTATTTTTGCATCTATGATAAAATTATCTTATTGATTATCTCTTGCTGATTCATGGCTCCTTTCAATTCTAATCCAGCCAAGTCAGTAAATTTGGAGACTAGTCTGGTGGACGCATGCTGCAAGCTCACACCCTGAATTCCTTTTAATTGTAAAGTTAAAGGTATGCACTTCTAAGTTCCTGCACCCTAGTACACATTTAACTGAAATCAACACTGCTAATTTCCCGTAAGATAATAAAAATCACTTAGAGTACATATGTCCTTGTTTAAAACCAATTAGAGCACATGACGTGAATAATCAGCACTAAAATTACATCTCCGTACTGGAACTTATTCCTCCATCAAATTTTGCGGTTAATTTCATTCATATGTATAAAAATAACAATTAGTGATAAACTACAATTCACGGATACAATGTACGCTTCTATTCGATCTCTCTATGAATACAATTTTTTTAGGGTACTAGCCATGACTGCCATGACAATGAAAACAACAGTTTGATAGCCATTTCATAGTACAATCAGGACAATAGTATGACAATAGTACCAATGGATATATCCTCCTGCCCCCGGTGGTAGGTACGCACGCACCTCCCGAGCTACACGTGTATACATGCATTCCACGGTCAAAGATAGTTAGGCTTAAATCCTAACGTAGTTCAGTAGCAAATCGTGCTGCCGTACAGCCCCAGTGAGATGATTTAGTAGCCAATGTTCTGCCACACGGGCCCTAGGCTGCATTTTGTGATGGACGCGTTCATCGAGTATTACTTGCACGGCGGTGGGAATATCGTCCTCATGCTGGTTGAAGCCATCGGTAACCAAACTCATTCGCTCACCTCATGCTTGCTCTGTACTTCAAGCATGCACAATTCACCACGAATATCTTCAAATTCCTGATCAACTTAGGGTTAGGGTTACGAGATCAAGCCGAAATCGACACGAGAACGTCAATAGAGACGTAGCCGAGTCTGTTACACAACTATCATAGTGGTTAGGATTGCAAGGCGGAGCCGAAGTCAACGCGAGAGTGTCGACGGAGGCGTAACTGAGTCCGCTACATGAATACCATAACGATTAGGATTGCGAGCTGAAGTCGACATGGGAGCATCAACGGAGGCGTAACCAAGTCCGTTACGCGACTACCAGGATGGTTAGGGTTGCGAGGCGGAGCCGAAGTCGATGAAGGTGTAGCCGAGTCCGCTACAGGAGTACCATAGCGGTTAGGGTTGCGAGGAGGAGCCAAAATCGACGCGGGAGTGTCGATGGAGGCGTAGCCGAGTCTGTTACATGACTACTAGAATGGTTAGGGTTGCGAGGTGAAGCAGAAGTCGACAAGGGAGCGTTGACGGAGGTGTAGCCCAATCCACTATACGACTACCAAAACGGTTAGGATTGCGAAGCGGAGCGACGCGGGAGCGTCGACGGAGGCGTAGACGAATCCACTACACGAGTACCATAGCAGTAAGGGTTGCGAGGCAGAGTCGAAGTCGACGCGGGAGCGTCGACGGAGGCGTAGCCGAGTCCGCTACATGAGTACCATAGCAGTTAGGGTTGCGAGGCGTAGCCGGGTCCACTACGCGACTACCAGAACGGTTAGGGTTGCGAGGTGGAGCCGAAGTTGAGGTGGGAGCGTCGATGAAGACTTAACCGAGTCCATTACAGGACTACGCAGCGGTTAGGGTTGCGAGGCGGAGCTGAAGTCAACACGGGAGTGCTGGCGGAGGTGTAACCAAGTCCGTTATACAACTACGAGAGCGGTTAGGGTTGCGAGACGGAGCCGAGGTCGACGCGGGAGCATCGACGAAGGTGTAGCCAACTCCGTTACACAAACTACGACAACAGTTAGGGTTGCGAGGCAGAGATGAAATCAATATGGGAGCGTCGACGAAGACGAAGCCGAGTCCATTACATGACTATCACAACTGTTATGATTGCAAGGTGAAGCTGAAGTTGATGTGGAAAATCACGAATGAATATATATGTATATATATAGCTAGATTTCTTGTGAAAAATTATGTTCCTTCAAAAGCTACTCATTGAACAATTGTTCAAAGTACAGATAGCTAGGTAAGTTTTGAATGCGTCCTCATCTTTTAAAGTTCGAGAGCATTGGGCTCGACGTTGGTGCTCATCTCACTATCTCAGTCTAAAAAGTCTAGTCCTCTCTCCCTCAAATAAGATTCACATTATTGTCACGTTTTATAGTTTTCGATTTGTCGTACAAAACACTTGGTACTCATATGCATGCAAAAAGCAACTACCGCATGAATCTAACACCACTGCGCTCAACAAACGATGCATGGTCAAACATTTGGATTTTATCAATCTGTCCAGAATCAGTAGAGTACATATTATTCTCTCCGTCCCTCGTTATAAGGCGTAATCCCCCACACCACAATACCAAGGCAGCACAAATATTACCTGCATGCCCCCGCCAGCGCGTTGCTTGCTTGGTTGCCCCGCGTCGTCCGGCAATGCCCGCGCGCGGCTCCTGCAGCTGGTACCGAACGCCCGCGAAAATGAAATTTCAAATAACTGGTTCTCTTCTCTTCTTCCCTCGTTGATTGACACAAAATACACAAGCTGCGACATTTCTCTCTCTGATTCTCTTCTTCTCTCGTCGATTAACTGGTTCACATAAATGGCTGAATTCGACCTAAATGAGCCAACAAAATGGGAAGAGATTGAGCATTTTGAAGGAGGAGTTCCTGACCTGAATTATGATCTTCTGTGGGATGCAAGTGATGAAGGTGATCATTATTTTCTTTGATTCTTTTCTTTTCACTTTCCGTGCAGAACAACGCAACTCATCTCTTCCTTTCGATTTGCGTTGAACAGATGATGATGAAGATCCAACTGATGCCGGCGAGTCGCATGAGTTGATGACTCTATTTTCCCTGTTTTTTCAAATCTGTTGCTCATCGAATTCGTGGGGACTGCCGGCGAAGAGCGCGCGGAGGGAGGGGCCCCAGTAGAGCCTGCGGCATATGGGGCGCGAGTGGTTGGCGGCTGCCTCCTCGGAGAAGGACCACCAGCGCATGTCTGTGTGGCCGCTGGCGGGGGCCATGAGGCCACAGAGGAAGTCCGCTCGCAGTCCGGCAACGAGGTCTAGTGGCCTGATCCCCGTGACGCCGCCGTTCCATTTCCATGCTCGCCTGGCCACCCGCCTCTCTCCTTCTCCAGCGAGCCCGAGCGCCCCAGCCGCTTCCTTCCCCTGTTTTCCTTGCTCTGTTTTTCTTGGTCTGCTTTCCAATAGCATCAGTAGAACGTGTATGTTTAGTTTCTTCCCAACCTCTCCATCTCCTCCCAACCTCTCCATCTCCATATAGATCATCCCCTGTCACCCATATAGATCATGCCCTGTCACCCATATTGTTTTTCCTATGTTACTAGCATGCATAGGAAGCTCTCTGATTATTTTCATGTTTTTAGGCATTGTGTAGAGTTACCAGTAATTAAATTAAGCTCTCTGATAGCGTTCGTTTTTTCAGATGAAGCTTTTCTTTTTTCAGATGCGTTGCCCGTCGAAGTAGCGTCTGATGTCGACTGCTTGGCGGAAGCGGAAGAGTGCGATGCGCGCGGCTTCATTTTCCTTTTGAGCATGTTATTTTGTTAGTCAAATTTTTGTTTCATCGTGCGTTACCAATTCCATTAAGATGTCCTTTTCATGAACAGATGCCGATGAAGATATTAACTCAAATATGGCACCTACGGATGGAGTTGAAAATGAGACCAGTAAGTTTAATTTTCTCCGTAAATGTAGTATATTTGTTTTTCAATTGGGTTTGACAAACTTATTCTGATTTTGCACAAATACATCAAGGTGTCAATATCAGAAGAAGGAATAACTACAGTGATGATATGAAAAGAGCCATTTATTCGATGCTTTTAGAGAGAACTACAATCGGCACATTGAAGAATGAAGTGACGAAATCTGTTTCTATTGACACAGGCGTGCCATTGAGAGTTGTCCAGCGTATATGGAAGAAAGGGCAGCTAGGTAGTGGGGTACATGCTGTTTGTAGCAAGAGGCCAGGAAATTGTGGTCACAAAAGAATTCTCTTTAACTCTGAAGCCATTCGAGATGTGCCTCTTAGTAAGCGCACTACTATTCGAGATCTAGCAAGCACTTTAATCCTAATTCTCCTGACCTTAATGTATTGGACCTTGGTTTTTTTCAGCTATTCAATCCTTATTTCAAAAGTCTACTCCACAAAATGTTGAAGATATTGTTGGCAAGGTCATCAAAGCATATGAAGATTATCTAATTGAAAGGTCTAACAATATGTTCCTCACTCACTAATCATGCATGAGAGAGATACTTCAGACGCAAGGAGGCCAAGACTATGCTATTCCTCACATGAAGAAGCAAAGTTTAGAGAGAATTGATGCTCTCCCAACAACATTGCAATGTGAGCGTCAGATGGTTGAAGAAGCCATGCAGTTTATAAACTTATGTTAGTTTTTGTTTATGTATTTCACTAGTATATCTCACTTTCAAGGACAAGAATAAACTTGTGATAGTTTTGACTAATGGTAATGATATAAGCATATAAGACTCGTAGGCTCTGAGTACTACTGATTGTACTGCTATCTGCATCTTTTATGTTATGGACTCTTTCACCATCAATTCTGAGATTAACCCAATGCAATAATCATGCTCTGAAATGAATAACGTCCAGGCTTCACAGTTCCTGCCGGAGCTGCTTTTACCGTTTGACCAATGAAAGGGAAGCACTGATGTTAGTTCAGAATGAGAGTTGGCATGTTCTCTTTTTAGTGGAATGTTAATACTAGTGCTTATACAGGATGGAAGGAGCAAGAACTTCATAAGACAAAACCAAAAAGAAGATTAATTAAAAGGCCCAGAACCTGGCCGTTGTTGTTTCTCAGCATGGGTTAAGGAATTTTGCCAGAACCTGGCCGTTGTTGTTTCTCAGCATGGGTTTAGGAATTTTGCCAGTTGTTTCTCAGCTTTGAATTTTGCCCACAACCTGGCATACATTGTTCAGGAATTTTGCTAGTTGTTTCTCAGCATTGCTTCAGCAATTTTGCCTAGAACCTTTCCTACATTGTTCAGTAATTTTGCTAGTTCTTTCTGAGCATTGCTTCAGGAATTTTGCCCAAAACTTTGCCTACATTGTTCACGAATTTTGCTAGTTCTTTCTCAGTACTGCTTCAGGAATTTTGCCCAGAACCTTGCCTATATTGTTCACGAATTTTGCTAGAACCATTATAGATTTGCGCAAAAAATTCATTGACGTTGGCATACTATCTTTGCAATGAATTGCAAATACATTTCTTCATTGACAGATTGTACAAAATTTTTGTTACATCACAGAGTAACAAGGAAAAAGAACACAAGAGAGAACACAAGTTTTCACAAGCCTCCGCTACCGTTCCAGAAGCAAATTCAACCAAAACACAACGATTTTTCTAATTGATTTCAATAGAAACTAGGTAAGAGCAGTTTCAACATGTCCATACGGGTCTCTGCACACACCCTATCAGATTCCAAGATGAACGCAGCAACACTTTGGGCCACAGCATCCTCTTTGTCACCGTCACCGTCGAGTGAGTCCAGGACGTTTTCCTCAGGATTGCCGAGTGAGTCGGGGACAAATTGTGCGCCCTCGATGGAGTCCGGTGCGAGGAGGCCATCAATGGAGTCCGGCACGACGAGGCCATGGGGGCAGTCCGGCGTGACGAACGCCACGACGACCTCCTCGGCTTCAGGCTCCACAAAATCAAAATGACTGTCGCCGCGCCCGCCTTCCTCGTCGCCGCGCCCGCCCTCCTCAGCGACCCCTTCGTGGCCGCCCTCCTCAGCGACCCTCTCCTCACCGCGCCCGCCCTCCTCAGCGATCCCCTCCTCGCCGCGCCCGCTGTCCTCGAACATGCCGTGGTCCCGCTTCATCTCGTCCGCTCCCCTCATCTCCGTAGAGGCAATCGCGGGTGCCCAGGTGAAGAAACCGAACCGTCGCTCTGTGGGATAGGGAGCGAGGTCGGAAGCAAGGGGTAAGAAAGGAAGAAAGAGACCCGAAAGTTATAATACGCCTTGGATTTCGGGGCAGCCCGATTTTTTGATGGCGCTTAATAATGAGAGACTGAGGGAGTATAATGTACGGAAATAATAATACTTTGATTGGACTACTCAGGGGGAATAAAAAGGATATACTATTCCTTGCCTTGCAGCTCGGGTCCACATGAGTGCATGTCGAAATGTTCTGTTTCCAGTGCAGCTTATTACTACGTGAACGCGGCTAACAAGCATGTCAGATCAACAAGCCTTGAGCCAATCGATGTGGGATCTCTAGGACAATCCGACGGTGACTAGTGGGTGTGCAGCTACCACCCGTGGTAACAAATCCTCTCTCGTAGTACCAAATTCCATATTGATTCGCAGAATAATATTTGAACAATCTCAATTTCAAATAGAGTAAATGGTTCATGGAACTGTATACGGTGTATCAGTGCATCACTTGCAGTGTGCCATGGAACCTCAAAACCTCAAATTCTTCGTCCTGTTACACATATATATGAGTATTGACACACGGAATCAATGCCTCTTTTGCCATCAGGAAAGCTATTAGAGCTAGAGCCAACTAATCAAGTCGCCATGAGCTGTTACACTGGAAGTATTCATGTAAAGAACTACCGCAGGAAGGTAAAGAACATGAAGGTAAAGTATTTTTCTTGAGGGTCAAGCTTGGCAAAGAGTAAAAGCAAGCAAAATCGAAGAAGGCTTCCGTTGCCACTGCACACGAGAAAAGAAAGGGACATGAAGGTGCACGTTTCTACACTAAACGCTCCAGCATTGCAACGAATCAGTACAACAAAAATCGACCATCAAGTATATATCAGTATATGGGGCCTTTGGTTCTTACCACCAACATGAAAAATGAGCTCGGTCTTGATGCCTACATGCCCTAGATGCACGAACCATAATCGCAAAACCAAGATCCACGGACCAAGAGCACACCATCCACGAAATCAAGTTAGACCAAATCATCTCAGACTACATTCAGATCCAAAAATCTACCAAATATCTGCGGTAAGTAGAGAGGAATCTGTACCTTAGATCAACCGACGATGAGGTTTGGGGATGGATCGAGGAGGATGAGGGTGGCTCACAGGAGATGAATCTCTTAGGCAGTGGTAGGAATGCTCTCTGTCACTAGATTCGGCGCGGCGAGGGAGGCGGTCGTGCTGGGATCCGACCAACCGCGAGCTCCGGCTTCCCCTGTAGACTGCTCTAGCGGACCTTAGGCTAGATCCAACGAGACGAGGGGCTGCTCCACTTGCTGGATCCGACGAGACGACAACCGTGCTTTCTGTTGCTGGAGAAGACGAGACGAGGGATGGAGACTATAGCCATCGGTGACAGTGGCGGGAGGGAGAGCTCCGTGCGCAGGTAGTTGGGGTTGGAGGTTGTGTGATGTAGAGTAGAGCCGGCTCGCCATGATTGGGGAACAAGCTCGCCAAGATGGAGAGCGAGATAGGATAGGGAAGAGGATGGAGATTACGTTAGAGGAAGATTTTTTATCAGCTTTTCTAAACATAGAGATAGAGACTAAGATATACAGTCCTTGAGAAATGCTCTAACTCCACCGCATAAAAATCTTGAAGTTGGATAGCTGTGATTGATTCACGAGTGAATATGTGGCGTGTAGTCCTAAACACATCTGTAGTGTACACATGAGCTAATTCTCGTAGTAAAATCAAGTATCCAGTTTCTTGGCTGTCAAGTTGCCACTAATCCCCAAGTAAAGTTAGATGAAGAGTCCGTTTGAAGAGAGATTTTGATCACCTTTTCTAGATACAAAGACATGGACTAAGATAAGAGTCTTTTGGAGATGCTCTAACTCCACCGCATAAAAATGTTGAAGTTAAACAGCTGTGATTGATTCATGAGTGGATATGTAGCGTGAAATCCGAAACACATCTATAAAATATACATGAGCTAAATTTCGTATTCGTAGTCAAATCAAGTAATCCAGTTTCTTGGCTGTCAAGTTGCCACTAGCCCCCACAGTAAATAAGAAATCAGCATAACCACAAATCCTTCGAGTGTACACAAAATATATTATCCTTGCGGTGTCCCCTTCCACTGGTGCTGGTACATGCTCGTGCGCGCGTGTCGCCTGCTCCTCGCCAACCCCAGCTTTAGGGTTTTGCCTGCCGCCGCAGCCGCCATCCACCTCTCCTCCTTCCCCACCTCCACCGCCGCCGCCACCGCCCGACAGCCGATGGAGGCGTCGCCGGAGTGGCCGGCCCGGCGGGTCCGGGAGACTTTCCTCCAGTTCTACGAGTCCAAGTCGCACACGCGGTGGCCGTCGAGCCCCGTGGTCCCCGTCGACGACCCCACGCTTCTGTTCACCAACGCCGGGATGAACCAGTACAAGCCGGTGTTCCTCGGCACCGCCGCCCCGGACTCGCAGCTTGGCCGCCTGCGCCGCGCCTGCAACACCCAGAAGTGCATCCGCGCCGGCGGCAAGCACAACGACCTTGACGACGTGGGGAAGGACACCTACCACCACACCTTCTTCGAGATGCTTGGGAATTGGTCCTTCGGAGACTACTTCAAGGAGGATGCTATCGGGTATGCGTGGGAGCTCCTCACCCAGGTATCGGATTCTTCGCTCCCTCCTCTTCTCTATCCCTTGCTTTTTCGTCTGCGTATACTACTGTACTGTACTAATCTGATGTAGGGCTGCTTCAGTCTATTCGGAATGGACGACTGGTTTTGTTTGGCACGAGATTTTTGTTTGGACAGCAGATAAAGGATCAATAAAATATGTGAAATTGGACCCTAAAGAAATATGAAACTGGGGTTATGCGCCGGTTTGGTGGTTTCAATGATGAAACTTGTGTTTTTGGGCCGACGCAATATACGTTAAGTACGGAATGATGATGAGGGTTGTGATTTATGTGGTGATATGGTACTTTTGATTAAAGATTTGATTGTTTGGGGGTAATTTATGTGAAATTTAGCTAGGGGAAAGTTTTGATTTGTGCGCCAGTTTGGAGTTTTTCCTGACAAAGTTTTGGTTGTTTAGAGATGAATTTGTGCAGCTACCACTAATTTAGGAAAAAAGCAGTCACTGTTATGTGTTATGATTTGAGTTTCTTGGGTGAGTTTCTCCTGGGAAGCGTCTTCCTGAAAAATGAAGCCTTTTGTTTCCAATTGTGGAAAAATGTCTCTTTCTGTTGAGTGAATTTTAGTTGTTAAACTGCGCATTTCAGTTCAAATTTCAGAGAACCAAAGATTTAAGTGCGGAGATCCTTGCAAAACTACAACTAGTATATGCTATATAGCGCTCACATTTTCATGTACTTCTTCATGAAAAACACTAAAATCTTTCTATTTTAAAATTCCCTATATACACACATCAGTTTATGTAAAGCTGAACTATTTGCTGTTATACTGGATCTTAAATGAATCGTCTCGTAAGGCGTAATGACTTTGCATTTTAAACTTGATAGCTAAAATGCACAATGTGAAAGGTTTGAGGGAGGGACATGTTTGGAAGAAACGGCAGTGCTTGTGTTTAAATGCTGAATTGTGGAAATGAAATTGCACATTTGATGAATCTTATTCTGGTCTGGGACCTGTATGTTGCGGTTTTTATGATGTAGGGTCTCTAGGCATAAATACATCCAAACAATAAGAAAGAATTTTCATCCAAACAATAAGAAAGAAGAAAATTCTGCAAAAATCCATAGGTGTACAAAAATTTCCACTGATTTATGGAAATATTGTCCACCTTCTTAGTACCTGCTGATTGCTATTTCGTATATGCAGGTGTACAAATTGCCTACTGAGAGAATTTATGCTACATACTTTGGTGGTGATGAGAAAGCTGGCCTCGCTCCTGATACTGAGTCCAAGAACATATGGTTGAAATATCTACCGAAAGAAAAAGTTCTGCCTTTTGGGTGCAAGGTATAGTGGATGTGCTTGGTTTGTTGGTCGAAGCTCTTGGCAATTTAGGACATTATTTGTACTTTACTTTTCTTATTCATTCTTTTGGAGCTATACTATTGTTGTTATGTCCTTAGTTTTTCTTATTTTCTTATTAACAAACAATATACATGTATCCTTTGAGCAGGATAACTTTTGGGAGATGGGTGACACTGGTCCTTGTGGGCCATGTACGGAGATTCATTTTGATCGTGTTGGCAACCGTGATGCAGCTTCATTAGTGAATAATGATGACCCTACATGTATCGAGATATGGAATCTTGTGTTCATTCAGGTTAACATTCTATTTTTTAAATGTAGATGGTTAAGCTCTAATTCCAATACATGGTCAGTTACTCTGTTTTATTTGTACATGATTCTTTCCTTACCTACTCTTTCTATGTACTGACATATTGGTTCTTTTTAATTTCAGTTCAATAGGGAAGCAGATGGTACTTTGAGACCATTGCCAGCAAAACATGTTGACACAGGAATGGGCTTTGAGCGTCTAACTTCTATCCTTCAGAATAAAATGAGCAATTATGACACAGATGTATTCATGCCATTATTTGATGCCATCCACCAAGTATGTTGGCCATTTGCACACTTGCAGCTTCTTTTATGCTTCTGCAGATCTAAACAATAATTTGCTGCAGTTATTAATTGTTTTCTAAAGTAAATGGTACTCATTGTTACTTTGACATGCATATATAAATGCAGTTGGCTGGCGTTGGAATTCAACCATACTCTGGTAAATTAGGCTCTGATGATGTTGGGAAAGTTGATATGGCGTATAGAGTTGTTGCTGATCACATAAGAACCCTTTCTTTTGCTATTGCTGACGGTTCTCAACCTGGTGAGTTCATGTTATTTTGGTTGGTGATAAATAATTAATAATGTGGCCATCCACTTATGAGTAGGTTTTAGGCCTTGCAGTCTATGATAGGATGATGAAGAATTTCTATCTCATGTCTGTCCACAAGTGAGCATAAATTTGTCCACTTGTGTTACTTTGGTTCCTAAAATTAAAATTTAATTTAAATATTTAGTATGTTTCCAAATTTTCTGTTACGCATGGGAGTTATTTTTTATTCAAGATCTGGATGTGGCACTTGATTAAAATGAAATTTATGGACATAAGGTCACAAATAGCTTGACTGTCCAATTTTTAGGAATCTAAATAACAGAAGTTGAATCATTAACCCACCCATTGGCAGCCACAATGACTAGTAACTGTAATAAAGGTAATTTTTGGGACCTGCCTGATTAATTTTTGAATGAAGGGATGTAAGTGTTGAAATTACACTAGTTTGGGGACCTGAGATGCAATTAACTGTTTTGAGAAGAAATGCATTGTGTGATACTAGTAAATAAGAAAATAATACTCGCTTTGTTTTTTTTTGGGTTAGCTCAAATTCTAAACAGGCCCCTCGTTTGTTATAGCTCGTCACAGGAATTAAGGTGTGAATTACCAATTTAGCCTTATTTAAACTGTCTTCGCACAGGAGAAAGTATTGGTGCTATTGGTAGGGTTCTGCAATTAAGTGATGGATACTGATTAGAATGAATATGGCAAATTTATCTTAAAAATTAGGATCAGATCTAGATCCAGGCAATATTAGAATCTAGGAGCCTAGAATGATTTATAATATATGATTTGAAATGAATAATTTATGATTCTCTTGCTTATTGTGTATGCAGTAGAAATTACCACTTGGATGCATAACTACAAAATAGTTATGTGTAGTGTATGCACATAGTTTGCAATTACGTAATGTTTTAGGAGTAAAGTTTCAGAGCAACTGCAATATAGGTTATTGTGTTCATTTAAATTATTTTAGTGGGATAATGTACTGAGGATGGTGCAGAACTGAAAAGATTATGTCGCAAACTATCGAACTGTTTTATTATCTTGTATTCACCATATTTCAGGGCTTGATTTTGTATTGCATAATGGTATTTGTTTGTTTCTAATGAGTTCTTTTTTAGGAAATGAGGGAAGAGAGTATGTTCTAAGGCGTATACTTAGACGGGCTGTTCACTTTGGTCATCAGAAATTGATGGCAAAGCCAGGATTTTTTAGCTCGTAAGATAAATCACTTGCCTATGTTATATTTCATATATTTATGTTAAGCAATATGTTTGCATAATTTTATTTTTGCATGGAATGCTACAAATATAATTTAAGACATAAGACTATGTTCACATCATACTATTTTAGCTAAAATTATCTAATTCTGTTGTGTACTCAGGGTCACCAATTGGTTGTAGTATTTATGACTTTGGTTTGGGTCGAGGTCTTAGAGCTTCACTTAGAAGTTGGAACTGGACCAATTTGTGTGTGGCTGCTGGCTGTGTGCGCAATAGCATTGTGCCAATGATATTTTTTGCTTTAGGTTCATGTCTGCATTCTTTTGCCAGTGCTGTTTATTTTAACTGGCATTCGGTTTTGGTACGGAGGGATGGTCGTGGAATTTATTTCACTCTTCTTCCCAATAATTCTGCTGGGAGTAGATTTTTGGACAACACTGTCCTATGCTTTGGGAGTACCTATCCTGTAACCGCTGTATTTGCCACAACTTGGAATATTTTTTTACTAATTACAATCCCCACTATTACATAATTGATATCCTAGAATGCGTATAATCAGCCTCTCTTAACTTTAACTAGCAGTATCTTCATTAATGTTTAGATTGGTCATATGAAAGTATTATGTATATAGATTTTCCCAAAATAAAATTATAATTTTTTAGGTTAAAAAAATGCGGTACAATATAATCTGCTGGCCAAAGTTTTGAAGGTGCCAATGTTGAGAACGCCGTTGTGTTAGTGGTTCTATACATGGTAATTAATATAATTGTCAATGGGGTTGTCTATGGCGCATGCAAATTTTGGTTACAAGGAAATTTTGAAACTTTTTCCTCCCCTAACATTCCCCACTGCCCACCACCCCCACTTGTAGGATAATTCGCCAATGGTGGAAAAAGTGCATAAATTGCACACACATGTATATGTGCCGATACCACAGCCACTTTCTTAGTGCATTAACATTTGTTATTTGCACGGCAGAATAGCGCGTATGGCCAGTCAATTACTAAATGATACATCAAAACGATTTATCAATCTTTTGTACATATTGGCTATTTGGTTGAACGTCCTTGCAAGTTGCAACACATTCTGTAAAGGTTAACTACATTTAACATATGAATATCCAAATTGAGTAAAGTGAGGTGGGTACATAGCAGTTACATCTAGGTGTACAATGGTGGATCTATATAGTCATTTTAAAATTAAGTTTATCCCATGATTACTAGTTAGCCATAACGGAACATAGAGTTTCTTGAAGAAAGATATGGTACAGGCAGGATCCGATCCTGGCTGTAGCTGGTTTTTGTGATCAGTAATTGGGTACTGGATGAACAAATCCCTGCCTGGAATTATTTAAATTCCAACTGAAAATTTTGAATTTAAATCGTGAAAACTAATGCTAGGAAGGAATCAGTCAATTTTAGATTTATCATTTGTCCAGGAAAAAATTGGTCCGTGTGGATGTTTTGGAATCCGGAACTTAAAACTCTTATACCACCCTATATGTGGTGATATGTATCAGGAGCGAGGACAATAGTATAGGTGCTGTTTATTGAAATTTTCGAGTAGGTTAACATGTTAATACTGGGTCAATAGTTCTGTTTAGACTTAGCAAAAATACGTGTCCTTTATCACGCTTCCCCAGGGAAAAAATCTGGGCCGGTGGTAGAAAGGAACCTTGACTAGCATCTGTTCAAATTTTGGTTTTGAATCTGAATTTTGCGTGTTGCAACTAGGTAATCGGTACTTGATAGGTTGCCTCACCTTGTAGTGATTATATGGGAAATTGGCCTTGTATTCAAACTTTCCGGTAACAGGTGAGGGTATCTAGTACGACTCTACGGCCTAACATACAGCCTAGAGACCTAGTTTCAATAACTTGAGTATAAAGGAAATCTCAACTAGCATCTATTCAACTTTTTTGGTGGTAGCCTAGTGTAGCAGATCAACTAGGAAGTCTTGAGGTCCTGGACTCGACCCTTCAAAAGAGCATAGTTTTTTTATAATAATTTTTGCTTCTACATCAAGAATTTCAAATTTTGTTCCAGTTTCTTCCATGATATTTCTGGTTACCCCCGGTCTTTCCTGCCATTGTTTTTGTCCTAGATGCTGGCATGCAGTTTACTATTATTTTTCTCCCTCATTTCTACAGACTTGTAAATGTTTTCGTCCAATTGATGGGTGATGTATTTCCTGAGCTAAAGGACAATGAAAAGAGGATTACAGATATAATTAAAGATGAAGAGGAAAGCTTCGAGAAAACTCTAGCAAAGGTATTATTGGTTTTTAGAAGTATTTGCGTAACTGTAACATCAGTTTGGCCAAAGTAAAGTTTATTGGAGCAACTTTTTTTCAATTTGTCTGAGTATTCGCTCACCCTTAAAAGTGGTTGCATACTTTATCTCTCTGAATATGTACTAGTAACAAAGTAATTTAGCTAGTTTGTTATGAAATAACCTTAATATTTGTTATTGCTGGAAGCTCCGAGGCCAGTTAATATTCTTATCTTTGTACCACTCTTTGCTTGTTCGGTACTGCTGGAAGCTCCGAGGCCAGTTAATATTCTTATCTTTGTACCACTCTTTGCTTGTTCGGTACTGCTAGAGGATGTAAATACAAAATTAATTTGTTGTGGTGAGTGATCAAGTAGTGTCTTGTTTCGAGCGAACTTATCAAATAGGAGTATATCTAGGATAATAGTTTCAATTTTGGATAATTAGATTGGATTACAACAGCTCAGCCAATGTCACTTACAATAATAACCTTACCTTCACAATAAATAAATATCTCAACTTTTTATGACATGTCCATTAATTAATTTATTTAGGTCTGCCCCATTGAAAATTCAGTTGGGTGGCCATGATTCTTGTTTTCATGCTCATATTTTAAGGGTAGTACTAGATGCCTTCCCATTACTTTTGATGCATAAAAGCAGAGAGCAAAAAAGCTTACAACCGAAATTTATCTGGCCTATTATTTCTCTGAACTATCATAATCTATATTCCACTTTCTTGCTACTGTTGGCCAAGTTAATAATTGTGTTGTTGGTCTAACTTTCAGGGGTACGAGAGATTTAAGAAAGCTGCAGATGCTGTCAAAGAGAATGGTGGGACTATACTTAGTGGCCAGGCAAGTCTTTTTGGTTTTTGAATTATTACCATGTTACTTATCTTTTTAACTGGAAGATGTGTCTGCCTAAGCATACTTAACCTCTAAATGGGTTATCGTGTCGCCATTTTCATATGTGCAGCGTGTGTTGTGTTATGGTGTCTGGCAAAAGGAGGAAATGTTCCATCAGCAAGTTATGTTAGTTAGGAGACAGGATAAATTAGGAAGTCAGAGATAAGGTATCCTGATTTCTTAGATTCATATTTTCGTATTAGAATAGTTGGGATTCCATCTTATCTTTAGTAGATTAGTCGCATAGATGCTGTTGTCAGGTGGCCGGCTATATTAGCACAACATTGTCATCCATTTTCATTAAGCGAAGGTTAATCTGAATGTCTCTAACCCCCGAAAATAGTTTGCTACCTTACGGGATAGCTGCCCATAGTTTGTTTGCCATTAGATGTATTGTATCGGGATTTGTGCCATGATCAATTAAACTGGTGGTTTGTATATACAAGTATAGTAACCATTGGTAATAAAGTTAGTCAGGAGAATAGACGTTTTTTTAGCAGGTAGGCAGCATGCAGCAGCATAGCGCGTGCCAAAATTGATGGAGATTACACTCTGCATGGAATCTTAGTTGCAATAATTAGGTAATTCTTTGCTGGTAGCAATGAATTGAGGTGATTCTCACGCTAGCGATGGTTTATATGGATGGAGACGACTGTAGGAAAATATTCTTCGCTGGTATACAAATGAGTTGAGGTCAAAATTGTCAAGGCATCGCCCAGTCAAGGCGATGACTTGGCATCCTGTCGGCCGGAGGCAGATGCCAGGGAGTGTTGCCCAGAGATTTGTGTTGGTGATTGAATCTGGCGGTGGTGGGGTCAGGACGGGCGGGTCTGGCAGTATTGTGCTCGAGGAGGGAGGATCCGGCGACTGGGGCTTGGAAACGGTGATCCCGCTGCCTCCCTGCTTCTGCCGTCGCTTCCCTTCCCGATTTACTCTACTGCTGTGGTGAGGGAGAAGGAAGGAGCTGTGGGATGAGGGGAGGATGAGGGCATGGTAGTGTAGCAGAAAGAGGGAGAAGGGCGAGGCTGTGTACTCTGCTTGCTTTGATGAGGCAAGAGGGGCAGTGTGGTGGCTGTGGTGAGCGAGGGGCTGGGGGAATTAGGTTGCGAGAGTGGTAGATGGCTCGTAAGTCAACACTTAGATGGGCTTTTGGGCTGTGGGAAGTTGTGAGCTAAACGAGGTTTCACTATTTTTCATTTTCTCTCTATAATATATGAGCTATGAGTGCTAATTTGACCAATAAGTGTAATTAAAATTATCGCTATGGCTCGCGCCATGTCGACATGTCATCCATTTGCCCCGGTGTCGCGATGACTCGCTGGGGCACCGTGATAACCTTGGTTGAGGTATCAGTTCCATGCCAAATGAGTCACTTATGCTTAGAAAGTCTTATGAGGTATTGATCCTTTGCAAGGTGCAATACAATTATCATCTGTAGCTTTCTCATGTACTGAGTATTGACCCCCTTTTTTCTACCGTGCTCTCATTGTACGAAAGCGTGACATGGGCGTGGACAAAGAACTCACAGCTAGTGCTCTCAATGTCAGTCTACGTGAAGCCATCTTGTCTACTCTACACAAAATGATGCAATGGTCATTGTGTTATCTTGTTGCTTTCTGCATGGCCATACATGTGAATTAGACAAAGTCAAACATGAGGTCGCTTCAATCTGCAGTGAAAGGCATGACATGCTGATTGGTTGTGTTCAATAATCTGGATACCAGGTTCTTAGCACAATTGACCATCTCACTAAACTAAGTTAGGCAAGGATCTCTAGAACTGCACGGACGGTGGATGCGGAGGGGGGGGGGATAGGAAATCCGATCTCCTCTAGCCCCTCCCTCCCTTCCCAATAGGCCTAGAAACCTTATCTTGTCGTGAAAGAGCATTGCAGCTAGGGGTGTTAATGGTTCAGATAGTTCCCGATCGATAGACCGACCTAACCCCTTCAGATGGCATTCAGAATGAGAACTCTGATATCTGCCGGATATGGTATGAGTATCAGGTAGTTATTCTCGGATATGGTTTATGCACTATTCGCCTAATATGGGAAATATCTGAAAATCGTTTGGATAGTATCTAGATAGTATTTCATATACTAACTGGGGGACTCCTACCTGCACATTTGTCAGCCCAACATGTCGTGGGCTGGCTGCCAACAGGCAGGCTCACGTCGGTGGTGGGTGCAGCATTGCCTACATGGACATGGAGCTTAGATGCAGGATGTTAACATGAATCGTGATTCATTCTGTATCGTGACCTACATAATCCGCATCCATATTCTTATCTGGGCACTATCCGCTCTAAATCCAGGAAAAAAGGTGATTTGGGATATGGTTTGAGTGACATCCATCCCATCCGCTCCAAACGCACCCCGTCTTGCCTGTGCTTAGATGAGGGCAAGCGCTCTAGCGTTGGTGCTCGGACCCATACCCAGCCTTCAACTTGGTATCAGAGGCTACTGCTGCTCCTTCGTCCATGCCAGCAGCAATTTTTGAATGAGAGATTAGCTGGGTTAAATCTTGAAACAATTTTGTGCAAAGGTTGGGTATGGGTCCGAGGACCAAGGGTAGAGGGCTCGACCTCATCTATGCACCGGCAAGGCTCTTCCTACTTTGGTAGAGAGGCTCTAAGGCTATTGGAGAAAGGACTAGAGAGATCTTCTGTTATGTGGGGAATTCCATATAGTCGGCGTGGAGCTCAGCAGGCAGCACCGCAGCAGCCAGGTGTGTGGCTGCAGGAGAGTAGCAGCAAGAACTCAAGAGTCCAAATTGGGTTTGGATACATGAGTCAACATGTGTGGTGCATGTCCTAGTAAAGTGTGGATGTAATTGGCTAGTAAGCTGATCCATCCTAGGAGTCAGTATGTAGCCATGGAGTGCTAGTTGGCCTTCCTGTATACGAGTTAGGCAAGGGACAGAGTCCATCGATGAGCGGTTTGTAAGGCCGTCCTCTATATAATGAAGCAGCCACAGCTGGCTCAACAAGCTATCAATAAAGAAGTCTTAGCCCTAACCTCTTCTCTCAATATCCTACCTCCCTTACCCTTCCCAGCAGCAGCAACAGCTGGCGGTACGGTGAGAGCTGGCTGATGGTTCATCGGCGCAAGAGTTCCTCCGAGCACAACATCAACCTTAGGTCCAAGGGCTCTTAACACCTGATTAATCTTAGTGAAAATATATGACAATACCGTGCTTGTATAGCTGGCCACTTAACAAGGAAATCTAATGCAACCAATCTACTAAAGCTAAGATCATATCCCAATGATACTACTATGAAGATATGCATCTAACGAGTTAGGTACCGTATAACTTCCTAATTTATCTTATCTACTAACTAAAACAACTTGCCGATGGGCCATTTCCTCCATTAGCCGCATGACATAACAATTCTATCATCATATCAGCCTACTGCAGATTGTGCCTGTGCTGTGACCTTAAAAGTCAATGGGGGAAAGTGAAAACAAAAATATTGTTCTTTTTTTAGATCAGAAGCTAAGTCTTTTGGTTACAAGACTGCATTTATTTTTTTGAACACAATGGAGCTAAAAAGATGGCACTTGGCAGATTGCTACTTAAATATGGTATTTGAAATAAGCATGAAAGGAAGGCATCATATGTTAAGACTTGTCTGCTTTGTCAGATAAAGAACTAGTTTTCTGTGCGCTTAGCCACATGTCAGAACTCGGAAGTCCTACTATTTGGAGAACATGATCTTATGTTCTGTACAGTAATTAGGACTAACTCTTTTCCTCTCGTCCTTATTTTAAGAATGGACATGCAGTTCACTGTAGAGCATGTCCCTTAGATCATATTTAAGTTCTGTTTGTTAACGTTGAGTTACAGCCTGTTGGACTTTCAATTTCATGTTGTTCTCTTTCACATATTGCAACTGTTGTTGTTTTTTCAGGATGCATTTATTCTGTGGGACACCTATGGTTATCCAATTGATTTGACCGAGGTTTGTTCTTCATGTTTTCATCTGTAATTTCAGTCCAATTAATTTGATTGAATTTTTCTCTTCATATTTTCAGCTGTAAATTTAATAGAGCTTTTATTGCGTGTTTATCTTGTATTTTTTTGTTTCCCATTCCATAGGTCATGGCAGTCGACTATGGGCTGACTGTCGACATGGAGGGTTTTAATGTTTCTATGGAAGAAGCGAGGCAAAAGGCTAGGAATGCTCGCTACAAGGTTGTATATTATTCCTACTTAAATATAGAATTTCATCCTGAATCGTTTCTTGTGGTGCTATTTGATACCCTTGTATTCTTCCTGTTTGTCTTTTGTGTAATAATTTTATATTTATTTGCCCATCGATTTGGCAGCTTTCTGTATTTGCCCAATATAGTTTATGTGGTCCTCATTTTTTGTTTTTGCTATATATGTTTCTTTTTGCAGGCTGGGGGAAATTCTATTGTTCTGGATGCTAATGCGACATCAGAATTGCGCAATCTGGGGCTTGCCAGCACAGATGATAGCCCAAAGTTCCAGCACAAGGTTAGAAGATTTGTTTGATTTTTGTTGTTATGGTTTGGCTATATCATACTTTTGTTAGGTAGAGTTCCTTCCAATATTCAGAGCCTGTTTGGATTGTGGGGATTTGGATCTAATTCTTTAGGATTTTGATCCCAAAAAGTCCCAAAGCAATCCCCCTTTTGGGAACACCTTCAATGTAGGTGAATTTACCTGGTTGCCAGCTTCTGATTGTTCGCATTGTTCATCTTATGTACTATGGTTAAGCACTATACTGATTATGGTCAACTTTTTGCAGGAACATAGAAGTGTGGTGAAGGCTATCTATACTGGTTCAGAGTTCATAGCCACTGCATCTGGTGATGAGGACTTTGGTCTTGTGTTGGAAAGTACAAGCTTCTATGCAGAACAGGGTGGTCAGGTACAACTTCACTGTGGACAATGTGTTGTTGATATAGTTGAATGAAACATATAAAGTGCAATCACCGCTGGAGGTGCAATCATGCAATAAATTTTTGGTTTGGCAACCAGCATATCACAGCAATAAACATTGCAATTTGTATTTAACGACCAAGGGAATTTACCAGTTTGTATTTCAAGTCATCGTGTTCTATACATTTGATGATTCTGTTTGACATTGCATATGATTTTGCTGGCATCAGATATATGACACTGGGAGTATTGAGGGGTCATCTGGATCTTTCACTGTGAACAACGTCCAAGTGTTTGCTGGCTATGTTCTGCATATTGGTTCATTTGGGTCTGGCTCCAAGGCATTGTCAGTTGGTGATGAAGTGAGATGCAAGGTGATATTCTTTACTAATAACTTCTTTATACTGAACCAGTTAGCTTATGACATTTCTTAAATTATATTTCAACATTCATGTTACTGTTGGTAGGTTGATTACGATCGGCGTACTCTGATTGCTCCAAACCATACGTGTACCCATATGCTGAACTTTGCTCTAAGAGTATGTTTCTAAGCCTCTCTCAGATTTTACAGGGTGCTCTTTTGCACTCTTGACGATTCCGCCATTGTAAGTGCAGGAAGTACTTGGTGACCATATTGACCAGAAAGGTTCCATTGTCCTTCCAGAGAAGCTGAGATTTGATTTCTCCCATGGTATGATATGATTCTGTTTATGTTGCTTTCACATGATGTTTTTCCTCACCTTGTCAACTCAACTGTTAGTCCATAACAGGGAAGCCTGTTCAACCTGAAGATTTGAGAAAAATCGAGTATATAGTGAACCAACAAATAAAGGACGAGTTGGAGGTATCTGCTCGGGAAATAAAATTAGCTGATGCAAAGCGCATAAATGGTCTGCGAGCTGTGTTCGGTGAAGTGAGTTTTCTTACTCAGCTCGACGTACCATCTTCTCATGTCTCGTTTGCCTGCTCTGTTGTTTTGTAATTCATTTTACATATGGACTTTGTAGATCTACCCTGATCCAGTAAGAGTTGTATCGATTGGTCGCAAAGTGGAAGATCTGCTTGCAAACCCTGAAAGCAAAGAATGGTTATCCATATCAACAGAGCTGTGTGGAGGTATATTTACTACTATATTCTATGTAATTCTACATTTTGTGTGGTTATGTCATCTAAAGTTTATGTGTATCAGGTACACACATTTCAAACACTAGAGATGCTGTGGCATTTGCCCTCATATCTGAGGAGGGTATCGCAAAAGGTGTTCGGAGGATAACAGCTGTTACTGCTGAATGTGCCTCCCAGGCTACGAAGTTGGCAACATCTATTGATACTGATATCAATGAAGCATCTAAACTGGAGGGAATCATATTGGAAAAGGTACTAAGCTTTTCTCTTGTGTGTCCGTGCATCTTCCTAATGTGAGTTGCAGGGTTGAGATACTCTGATAAATTGGATATTATTAAGAATTTACTGTGATGTCTATTTCTTTTATTGGAAATATTCTGTGCTTAGCCTTTGTATGGATAGATGATGTCAATTGTACTTTGGAGACATTTCCTGTTGATCTATTTTGTATTAGATCACATCTAAGAATGATGTTTCTTTATCAGAAAATTGCTTCAATCAAGAATGCGCTGGATGCAGCTGCTATCCCAGCTGCAAGAAAAGCTGATTTAAGAGGCAAGGTCTCACAATTGGAGGTCTGTAAATGTTTCTGTTCACCTGTCACCACTTCTCAAAGAGAACAAATATTTGTGATATCTGGTATTCTTTTCTTAGTCTGATTACAGCTGTTGCATGTATCAGGATCAACTTAGGAAGGCCAAGAAGAAAATGGGCGACGAAAATATCCAAAAGGCTGTGAAGACCGCTATAGACGCTGCAGAAGCTGCTGTTTCTGAAGGAAAACCCTTTTGTGTTACTCATGTCGATGTGGGTCTTGATACCACTGCTGTCCGGGAAGCAGTTGTCAAGGCCATGAACCGTTTCAAGGTCAGTACTCCGATCCATTTCTGTCTACAACTGTCCACATCATTTAGACAGAACTATAGACTCGGTATACTTTTCGACGACAAGGCGTTGGTGGTGCCCTAATGTAGTCATTGCAGAATTTAGCTTCATTTTGACGTGGGAAAAGTGCAACTTACTCCAACGATTTATTTTGGTGTGAATTACAAAAAAATAATTTAACTCCTTTTGTCAAATTCTTGGATATGCTAGTGAACTTTTGGGTTTTATGTTTTCCAGACATTGCCAATCATGCTATTCAGCACAGATGAGGCATCAAACAAGGCTGTTATTTATGCTGGTGTACCTCCTGACGCACCCAATGGCTTCAAGGTGTTGGATTGGCTTACACCTTCAATTGCACCACTCAAGGGAAGGGGAGGTGGCGGCAAGAATGGCCTTGCCCAGGGCCAGGTAAGCAAGGGCATCATTCTTTAATCTATAAGAGAAGTCTATTGGGTGGTGAAATTCTAGTGATTATTACCTGAAACCTATATAAATTTTGTAATGCAGGGAAGCGATGCTTCTCAACTCAAGGAGGCCATGGAGCTTGCTACCCAGATAGCTTCAATGAAGCTGAGCTGATTTGTTGATACCTGATCTTCACATATCATGTGTGGCTGCTGATTGTCGCTCTCGCCCTCCGGTGTTCTCTTTTGCCATTTCGCAATTAGCAGAAATTCCAGAGTGTTGATACACGAACATGAAATTAATCATGAAACCGACTAGAAGCAAATCGCTGTTTCATTTGTACCGTACCATTTGGATCACAAGGGATATGAAATTATGAATATACTTCCCCGTACGGGATAGTGTTTAAGGGGCGGCAATAGTCGTATCATTACAGTTTGGTTTATCAAACAATAAAGTAAACTAATGAAGCTGCTCTTTAGTTGTGCCTAATGTGGCATAATTTTCTCCATTAAATTATCTCATCTTTTTCCTCGCATTTTCACAATCTGACCCTTAGTAACGCAACATAAATATCAGTTCTGTAGTGATATAATCCACGGTTCCATGTATTTATCGTGTAAATCGTCTAGAAACATCTTTGCATACAACATGCTGAGGGTTGAAGCTACGCAAGACGTTCGACCAGCACGAGACGAAGCACCCACCGAGATTAGACCTCAGAAAAACATCCGGATTAAGGCGCCGGGACGCACCTCCCCGCGACGGCGGCCGTGTGATGGCGAACCATGCAGTGCCGCCGGACCACTGGTCGCTGCCTCGTCTTCTCCGGCTCGCTGATGACCTGTATGCGCCTCTGCTTCCTGGCGATCGCCGCCTTTTCGTACCCATTGCGGAGCTTCCGCTTCGCTGTCGCCAGCCTCGCCTCGTCGATGACGTTCATCGGCGCTTCCATGCGCTCGCATACGCTGACGTGCTCAACAACCTTTGGAGTCTCATGGCTCGCCGCCGGAGTTTCGTGGTTGGGGTAGCTTGGCTTCGGAGCCGCCGTGTTTGCTTTGGCGTGCGCTGCTGCGGCAGCACTGGCGGTATTGGTCGACGTTGGTGAATTCCGGTTGCTCCCGAAGTGCTCATCGGCCAGAGCCTTCCAGCCTCTGTAGAGGTCGCGGGCGAGCTCGCGCACCTGCTCCGACGCGTGCTTCCTCAGGCCGCTGACGGCCCGGCCGATCTTGGTCGCCTCCAGCGTCTCGAAGGTCATCCGCACGCCCTTCAGCGCCCGGAGCGACTCGAGCACGGCCTGGTCGGAGCATGGGCGGCCGTCCTCCCCGCCCACGAGCACGCCGTTGATCCTTGCGATCTGCTCGCTCGCCGGTGGGAAGGTCTCCTCGGAGCTTGCCGAGCCATTCTCGTCTCCCGCGGGCTGGTTCTTGGTCCCGTCGTCAGCCTTCTCGCTGACCGGCGCCGATTCATCGACAGCGGCGGCGGCGGCATCGAGCATCTGCAGGATGGAGTCCCGCCTCTGCTCGAGCTCGTGCGGGTGATTGTGCGCCGCGACGGCGATGGCGTCCCTGATGGCCTCAAAGATGTCGTCGGCACCCAGCGAGCTGAACAGCTCCGTCCAGCTGATCGGGTTCATCTCACCGCCGGCCATGGAAATGCACCGTGCCTTACTAGCTATCAACGAATCCGCGCTCGCTCGTGGTGTGCATGGGGTGCTAAGGGCCAAGAGTTACTGAGATCAAGTGGTAGGGCATGCGGCCATTTTTATGGAAGAAGGGGTGCCTCCTTCTCCGACTCCGATCAGGAGAGCATGGCATTATCTGTTCGACGCGGAGTCAGCAACTGAAACTTTCTTGGCGCTGGAGGTCCCTTACGCATCCCGTATCCGATTCCGAGTCGGTACAATGTACGGCGGCTTAGCGTAAAAGAAAACTTGGATTTTGAGGAGACTGAATTAATAGATGACCATAATTATTTTAAAGTTACCAAAAGAATGGCATAGAATAGAGCTTCTTTTGGAACTCTGTTTATTCACCAGACACTTCAGCAAGTTAGTTTTAATGGATTTATTATTTGCTTCTTCCTGTGCTACACGGGAAAATATGGATAGCTCCATGTGTTCTTTTCCTTCGAGAAGTAACTCAGTTGATTCGCGGCCCCGACCAGGTTGGAAAATACACCCCAAAATACTCCAAAATAAAAACACTAAACTTACCACACGACTTGAATATCACTTTTCTGTCTTTTATAAGATTTAGTTAATTCAAGAAAAATCCAAAAAAATATCCTCTAAAGCTATTTAGAAAATAAAAATTGTATGATCACATAACGTGTAGATATCGCCGAAGATCTCCCAAAATAATCCTCCTACTTGGTCCATGTGCGCCTTGACTTCCATGATATTTTTCTATACCAGAGTGTAACAACCCTGTTTTCTTAGAATTTTAAAACCTTTTGTTCTTCTGAGGCAAACTACGCTTAATTTGAATAAATCAAGCTTACATTTAGAGTTTATAAATTAAAGTTTTCATTTGGTTTTTATCTCTCTCCTTTTTTCCTTGGGCTTGGCTCATCTCTCTTTTTGTCTCCCTCTTGAGGCTCAAACCCTAGCCCTTAACGCATTCCTAACAAGTCTATGGGGGAAGCACTATGCTGTCGGGCCCTATCACGGTAGCCGTCTGCCGTGCCTTGCATGTAGGAATGTAGGGTATGTTTGGTTTTAGCCCAAGTCTACCCTACCAAAAATTTGGTTAGCCAAAATTTTGGTCAAGATTTTGCTTGCCCATGATTTGGCCAATGTTGGCAAGAAAAATGAACTAGAATTGGCAAGGGGATATTAGTATGCCAAAAAATTGGCAGTCATCCAAACAATGACCAAATTTTTTATCATGACCAAAAAATTAGTATGGTAGATTTTGGTCATCAACCAAACATACCCGTAGCCTTCCCCTCTCGCGCGACAACTATGAGTCGCCTCCATCTGTCCCAATCTTGGCCCATCCCCATCCTTGCCTCGCGTCCTATTGCCTCCAAGCCCCTTGTCGTGTGCACCATGTCCCGGATGCGTGCAGCGGCACGAGTCTTTGACGGACTCCAACGCCGTGCCCTGCGTCGCAGCTGCCTTGTTGCCCAACGCAGGTGTCCGCTAGCCCCAGAGCTCCACTATTCTTTTCCCGCACCACATGAGCCTCCTCCTTACGTCGTCGTCGCTGCCGAGGAGCCGCCGAGCCCTATCGGAGCTTGACGACTGCAACTGCTCGTAACATTTCGTAGATGAGTAAGATTATCGTGTCTAGAACGAGTAAAAAAATTAGTAAGGTGTCAATAGTTAGTTTTTTTTAATACAAATAAAAATCCCTACAATAATAAAGATGGCTAAAGAGTCAATTGTATTTAAACGGTGGAACAATAAAAGCATAATCTCAGAAATAGTAAAATACTAGAAAAGAAATACGAGTAATACAAGAGCTCAGCAACAACGATAAAAAGGCGATCTTGACACTGTAGGTTCACCGCGATTAAATTAGAAGTTCAATGGGAAGATAATGTGGTGTTATAGCTTCTACGCTTCGACGTTCAGTGGAGCCTTTAATGTATATGCCTTGAAATATCAACAAAACATCTCTTATAACTATACTATCAACGAAACAATCATCTCGTATGAGAATAATATGGTTTGCCTGTATATAGCATAAAGTAAATGGGTGTCCATGTATCTCCCCTATTAGTGACTTAGGACTTCAGGGTTAAGCCTGTCACTCCAAAAATCCTTTATCACTTCTACATGGAAACCCTTCATGTTCTACATATCCAGCTGGCGCACATACGATGTTTGTACAACCATCATGAATAATCACAATCACAAAAACATAATAAGCCACAATAAATTAGCAATCTCATTCATAGCTTGCACTAGGGCTTTTGCATGTCCTAAAGAACTAAAATATACCCCCTAATAACAAACCAACATATGGTAGATGGAACAAAAATAACAACAATGTATAACCAATAATATTAATCTCTCAACAAAACTGTATCACGAACCAATAGATGAACATAAATGGTTCAAGTCTTGTTAATACGAAAGATAAGTTTGCAAACAATAGAAGACGGAGATGATGATGGTGGTGTTGCTACTGCTATGGATCTTCCTTCTTCTTCAATGCCCTCTCTTGATGGTGGAATTGATCTATAGATTAGTTTCTCCCTTCTCTCGGGGTTTTGGGAACCTTTTTTTTATCTTCACGAAAGACTTGCACCATGGTCTTTAGTTTGACCATAAGGACCTGCTAGAGGGTTGTACGGTTAGTCGGTACGGTCAACTAAAGACCTACGTCTCTGCGGTTATCTAGAAATCAAATTAAGGCGTGGTTTGTTCAGTTCGCTTTATCTTCACGTGTAGATGATGTTGGTGCGGTTGATACCTTTCGGAATGCTTCCAGAACTATGACTTTTGTGGGAATCTGCAATACAACACTAAAAGGTATTAGTAAAAGTACGGAAAAATAAAACTAAGAAACAGTAAACATGATGAAGAACATATGAAAGTAAACTATATGGAATGCATGCATCAATGCTCTAACACGTCACTGTCGTCATTGTTGCACCTGGGAGGAGGAGGTTGAAGCCGTCTAGGAGGAGCTGAGCACCCCGCATTCATCTACTTCATTGTCTAATCTCACTAGTGCCACTAAACCTCACCGAGCAATTCGAAAGCTCACACAACCATATAAGCCTAAAATCAAAATTACGATGGAGGCATTAAAATACGGTTTGATCATTTTGTCATTTAAGTCCCAAGCATTTATAGCACAAATTTACGTAATCAGAATAAATTATAATCACTAATCATATAAACACCAAAATTAACCCTAGAATCTAACATATCAGATTTCATATTAACCTAACAACCCCTAGCAATTATCACCAATTATCACTAACACTAAGCAAAGTTTGGGTATGTAGTCTTGCATGGCGCACTTACCTAGCTGTCTCGGTGAGGGCGCAGGGCCGGAGGGTGGTCGATGCCGAGGAGCGCGGGGTGGCCGGAGGGAGGTCGAGGGCAAGTAGGCACACGACGGCTAGCTAGCTATCGAGGGTGAGATGAAGGAGGGAGTGGGCTTTGGCGAGGCAAGGGTAGCGGGCTCTGGTGAGACAAGGGTGGCGGGCTTCGGCATGACAAACGAGACAGCACATGGTGTGGGGCTCTGATGGAAGGAAGGGGGCGCACGGCGGCGGGCACTGGGGGGACAAAGAGGCGGCGCGGGCGTCAGGCTCTGTGGGATAGGAAGAGGTGGCATGTAGATTTGGTCTTGAGAGTGAGGTGGGATGGTGAAAAAACTCTAAATCTGAATGTACATATATCAAAGTCATCACGGACGGGTCAAGTTAGAGAACCATTTGGGATGACACTCATCCCAGACAGTCGACATCGTCACCCTAGCCGCCGGACCAAAATAGATATTCAAAAACCTAAGACAATCTGTTTAAAATTATCCATAAACATTAGTTGGTCGATCATCACAAATGATTCACAACTTGAACCGCCTGTAATGACTAATCTCAGATGGGTAAGAATTGCACCCGGCTATGACATGAACCTTCTGCAAACGGTTCATACACTACTACAGAAAAGCCTACTAGTGACGGGCCTAAAATGCCCATTAGTGACGAGCGGGCCGGCCCTCACTGGTAACCCATCACTGGTAAGTGGTTACCAGTGACGGGCGCCTCGCTCGTCACTGGTAAGTTCACACCAGTGACAGGCACACCTGGCCCGCTCGTCACTGGTAACAACCTTACCAGTGACGTGCGCCCGAATCCGCCCGTCACTGATGAGCCCAACGCCAGTGACGAGCACTCAGGCCGCACGTCACTGGTACTTAGACCAGGCCCAGCCCATTACTGTATTTATATGTATAATCAGCAATTAATAATTCAAATTCCACAGCAATTCAATTCATATCATATTCAGATGACCACACAAATATCACAGTATATATCCATGCAACTTGAAACCACAAGCATAATATATATGTAGATGTCTCAAACCGATTGACTACGAAAATGACAAGTGTAGAAAGTAAGTGGACATAAATATGTCCACAAGCGTATAAAGTAGACAAGTTTAGCAATACACAACCACAAACACAATACATATGCAGTATTTTTCTTTCCTCTAGCGCTTATCTTGACGCTTTTTTCCCTTCTCTACGGCCTAGCTGCATGTAGGCGACAGCGTCTTCCCGGGTGTCGAACCAGGGTGGGATTTGCCGAGCTCGCTGCTCTGAGCGAGCCGCATGTTTCTCCGGTGGGTCATTGCCGCCGTAGAAAAGCCCGGTATCCAAGATGACATCCTTGTTGATGATATTCGCAAACACATTCTGGTAGCGTGCAAACTCTTACTTCCAGTCATACGGCTTGTGCTCGAGGTTATTACTCCACTTACGTAAGTCCTCAGCTTTGTATAACGTGTTCCGCGCCCGTAAAAAGTCATCCATGTGGGAGCAGACGTAGTAGCCACACGTCACACTATTCTCCCGGATGCTGTCTGCAACAGAAATCAGTCACGTGTTTGAAGTGTGGAGGACCACTTCTTTTTGCCACAGTTCCTCCTTTGTGTGCGAAGTCGAAGAGAGCATCATCCAGAACTTTTTTGAGTAGGGTGTAGTTTTTCTTCTCCCTTTTCATGGAATCAAAGTAATAAGCCTTGCTTTCCTTCGGCAGTAGTACTAAGAGGATCCAGTGGTCGCTGCGCAAACATGTGAATAAACCAATATTGACCCACGAAGTTGGCTAGTTGCACAAGCAAAAAGAAAATTTATGAAAGCACAAAGTAGAGAAGGACTTACATGGGATTGTAGGGCACGAGTAGGTAGTCCTTGCCCTTATGCGCTAGCAGCGCACTCACAAGGTATTCTTTCATAATCTCTCTACCTTGTTTGGAGCGAACGTTGTTCTCGTGCATGTGATACGAATCTGCTATTCTAACATCGGGATGATTCAGGCGTCTGGTCTCTCTGGCTTGGTACAGCGCCCATAGCCTGACTAAGGATGCTTCGAGCCTATAAAGGTTGAACATGCCGAAGATCTCCGTAAACTCCAGATAGAATTTGTCCGCGGGATACTGGTCGACGAAATGGAAACCCTCTGGCATCTTCACCGTGTAATATGAGACATTATTTTCATCAGGTGCTAATTCCACCTGTTGAATGTTCTCATGCAGAATCTTCATTTCGTTTGGGAGGATGTCGAACTCATCCCTTGGTACCATAGGGTGACCTCGGACATGATAGGCCCGCCATTGACGACCTGTTGCTTCCTTTCTTGATTGGGAAGATGCTAGGTAGGTTAAGGATTTTTTCAACCTCGCCTCACCCTGTCTATCGTTAGTACTGGTGCTGGCATGTGTCTTCTTCGCCACTTTTTTCCTCGTGCGCTGCGGTTCTAGAGATATGGCCCTCTGACCGGCCATCGCTTCTTTGGTTGCACCCATGAGTGTGTTAGGAGTCAGCTTCGTCTAGGCTTGCTTATCATGCTGGGGTGGCGGCGTATCTACAAATAATTATGCCTCTTCGTCACGAGGCATGCCATGCTCCGCGCCCTCATCGGCGCCCTCCATCTCCAGATCCCTATACGACAGAGGTGGGCAAAGACCCAACGAAGATGGTCTTGGTGATGGACTGTGGGTGTGGCTCGGCGACGATGTCGCGCAATTAGAGGTCTCAATCAACTTTATCGCGTCCTTCGGCCACCTGAGAAAAAACCCCTTGCAGGCTCCTAGTTTTTCTTATCCCTCTTCAGGGGGGTCATTCAAACCAAGTCCTCGAAGTTGCTGACCACCTTAGTCAACTCCACCCTCGCCAAGTTTGGTGGTAAATCCACACAGTGCATCTTGTTCTCCGACGTTATTGAGTGGACTCGACCGTGTGCGACCGTCACCATCGAGTTGAGCACTTGGACCTGGAGATGGCACGGAGTGATTACCTGCGAAACATATATACGGGTGGATGCGTCATGGATGTTAGAGTCCGAACAACGAAACCAAGACGTACTAGAACGATTTGTTGAGCCGACGACGCTTATCGTGAGGCCGTCGATTGAATTTGGTGACCCGGGGCTAATGCCCGAGACAGAGGGCTGCTACTCCTTGCAGCAGTGAAGGGTGGCAGCTGGGTATCAAGATTCAAGGGCGGCGGCTGGGTATCAGGACGCATGGGTGGACGTTGTAGTTGCTCATATACAGGCCCTAATAGACGTTTCACCGCCGCCTCCACTCGCGCATCGAATTCTTTATCTTGCTTGGCTTTCCTCCTCTCGCGGGCAACCTCGCGGGTTTGGGGACAATAATCAGCCCATCGAGCCCCATACCCGACGCCCATCACACGGCCACGAGTCTCCGGCTTGCCGAGAGCCTTATTGATAGGGTCCTTGCCACCTATCGCTATCGACAGAGTCCTGGGAGCTTTCAGGTTGCTGGCTTAGTTTTTTCTGCAAGTAACATCAACCGTTTAGAAAACGTACCTTTTCGAAAATTAATCTACATAGGACAAATAAATAAAATGGGTTCAGAGGTTACCAGTTCTTCGTGCACCTCCTTCAGTTTCTCGTGTGTGAAGATCGGTTCCCCCATCACTGGGTCAAATTTTGCGCGGGCCATCACAAAATCCTTTCCACGCCCTGGCTGGATGTCCAAGAAAGGGGGTTCTTTCCCAGCTGCAATAAACTTTGCGTCCTCCTTGTCCCATTTTGGCTTCTTCCCTGGGTAACCACGGCTGTCGAGTCTATGGTTACCCACGATCTCTCCCGCATGTCCTTCCCCCACTCACTCAACTCCTTGAATTCATCGTCCGAGCGAGTTTGAATGAACTCGGTCCAGTCCGCCTCATCTATCGTAGGCCATAGCGGCTTTATCACGGTCTCAAAATCTTTATCTTTCATTTTATTGGCACGGTATCGCCGTGTATTCAAGGATTTCGACATCATGCTCAGAGCTTTAGCTGCGACTCTATTTTTGTCGGCCTCCGGACAGAATACCTGCTGAATAGCCTGTCCAAAAGGAGAGTTCGAAGATGCTCGGTTTCTTTCGTCCTTATATCGGGGGTTGTGATCTTCACGGTTTCACGCAAGATGCAGCCTACGGCGTTTGAGTAACCCTGTGCAGCTTTTACTGGACTGGCAGGTTTACCCAAATTGTCGACTCGACTGATTACGAAGGTGTCGGTACTCAACTTGTTTGGTCTCCTAGGCGCGTGCCGCCTTTTTCGCTTAGCTGGTGGAGCCCCGTCTGCCTGTTCTTCGCCAAAACTGGTCTCGTGTTCACGGCCGGTCCGTTCGTCATGATCGGTCGGGTCTTCAGCACCGCCGGACTCTTCTGCACGTCCAGACTCTTCAACCGACTCATCGTCGGACGAGTCGTACTTGTTGTTGTCCTCGGCAGCAGGGTCGTCGACGATGGCGGCCCCCTGAGAGATTTATTCGAGGACCAGATCCCGGGGAGCTTCCGTATGCCCCTCGATATCTCGAGACGATGCCGGGGCATCCGTTGGTGTCCGCGACGAAGAGGGGGTACTTGCGGCCATTTTGGAACTAAATGAAAACTTGTTAAAAAAATTTAATAAAATTAAAAGGCTAAAAGTGCATATAATTGAGCATGACAAAGAACTACAATAACCCGAATAAAACATACCTATGCTAAAATAAATTAATGAAAATACAAAATTTCGGCATGACCTTTGCTAAAATTAACTAAAATTGAGTGTCGAACGTTGACAAAACGTTGACGAAGCAACATTTTGACAAAACGTTGACAACTCATTGTCCCTGAAAAAATAAACATTCAGTAACTAACGTTGCCTCGGCTCGATGGCCGGTACCACAATATTGTCACTGATTTTTATGCAAGGCAACAGTAACTGCTGCAGCTGCATACTAATCTAACTCTAACATTCTACATTCAAGCCGAGAGTTCATCTTCGTCTAACTAATAAAAAGTAGAGCTACAATTCCATCTAAACTTTTAAAAATCGAGCTGGTACCACAATACTAACGTTGCCTATGTGGGGGCAGCGATGGAGGCACCGTAGGGCACGGGGTTGTGGGAGGATGAGGGGGCGGCGACAGCAGGAAGGGTGCGGCTGTGGCGCTCACTCCGTCGATCTCCGGTCTCAGGGAAGGGGCGGACGACGGCAGAGAGGGGAGGCGGGGAGGGGGGGGGGTGGCGCGGTGCGCGACATGCAGCCGCAAAGGGGAGGCGGCGGGCGGGGGGTGGCGTCCGGCGAGGGAGGCAGCAAGGGAGGCGAGGAGCGGCGGCCTGGCGGCATCGGTCGCGTGAGGGGGATTTGGGGAATTAGGGCGGTGCGCGCGGGATTTGGGGAATTTTTCCCCAAGTCCCGCGCGGGCCGTATATATTTTCGCATTACCAGTGATGAGCAGATAAATGCGCTCGTCACTGGTAAGTGTTCACTAGTGATGAGCACCCCGAAAAGCTCGTCACTAGTAAGAAATTACCAGTGACGAGCAGCCCAAGCCACTCGTCACTGGTAAGTTAGTTAGGGTTATGTAGGGATAGGGTCCAATCTTTCCGTACATTGATCCATAAGGCTCCAAATTTTTTCTGCATTGAACATACTACATTTCATTTTTCATGCCAAAATTAGGCGATTTTCTAGATTTATGTGCTATTTTTAGGCATTAAATGAATTTCTAGGTATTTACTGGATATAATTCAAATAAGAACTACAAGTATATTAAAAAATGCTTAAAAATTGAAAGAAAAATCATATTTACGTACTTAAGTAGCTTCGTAGATCTTGTCCAAGAAATGAATGAAAAATTCAAACATTTAGTTGGAAAAATTCAAACCCTTACTTGCATGTTATTTGTTTTTTTATTTTAAAAAATGTAAATATAGTATAAAAAATAAGAAATTTGGCATGGTGTCATGATATGACCTCAAGAGGCTGTGTTTAAAATTTCAAACAATTTCACAAAAGTGGGCTATACATTCCTTTGAAACTGAAACATCTCAACAATCATACATCGTTAATTAAGTGCAAATACAAAAGAGATACACGTTGACAATTTTGCCGCTAGTACTTCTCACTCTTTGACAATCTTCTCAATAGTAGTCTTGGTCTTCTTCATGATATAAGTTAGCCCCTCGGAGTGACTATGTCTTTTGAAGGGACGCACGGCGGGATATGTAGTTTTGCTCCTTCTGCTGGACTATGACTGTTTGTTAGCATCGTCATTATCTTCTTCCGTATCCGGGTCGTCGAATTGGTCATAGTCCTCTTCATCAATGACACCATCGATTCCAACGATACTCCTTTTGCCTCTCCTCATGACATGACGGCTTGGCTTCGTCGGGTCGGTTATGTAGAAGCATTGTGCCACTTGTTTAGCTAATACCCACGGCTCATTTTTGGCACTGATTGCTTTCACATTTACTATCTCAATAGGAACTGCTTTCGGTATGACCATGGTAGTGAAATAGTCTTCGGTTTCGACATTCTTCGCCCATCTAACACGGAACATGGGGATCTTGGACATGGTGTAGTCAAGTTTCCAAATCTCTTCGAGCCTACCGTAGTATCTGTCCTTTTTCTTACCGGTTAAGGCCTCCATCGTCACCCCAGAGTTCTAATACACACTTTTCTGGTCTTGTGCCTCTGTATAGAATGTGTATCCGTTGACATCATATGCTTGGTATGTCCCAACATTCATCATGGGGCCCTGTGCCAAGTGGAACACCGTCCATGCTACGTCATCATCTTTTGAGAAGCTATGTTCGTCAAAGTAGTTTTTTTAGCCACCTGGCGAACGTAGTGTTGTGCTCTTTCGTGAGAGCCGCTTCGGTCTTTCTTGTGCCGTGCTTTGCTTTTAACATTGCCATGTGCTTCTTAACATAAGGCCGGACCACTGACAGGTGCTGTAACGCTACTATGTGCGTTCTGATGTAGTCATCTGATCGGTTCGGTACATCATTGTACACACGTAAATCCTTCTTTCCGCGTCGGTAACCTACGCCATCGAGCCTGCCAATGTGCCAATTAACAGGCACACCTATAGGTTTGTCGACTTTCATGTAATCCGTGCAAAACTCGACGCTCTCCTCGGTGAGGAAGCCCCTGGACGATGCTCCCATCCGGATGAGACCTGTTACGAACGTATCGCTTGACGACCCCATTGAACCTTTTGAACGTGTACATGTTGTGTAGGAATACGGGACCTAGGTCGATGATCTCCGGGACGATATGGATCATGAGATGTACCATGACGTCGAAGAATGCGGGCGAAAAGTACATCTCAAGTTCGCATAGTATAACAATGATCTCCGCCTGCAGTCTCCGGCAACGTTTCTTACTGATGGACTTCTGAGAGATAATGTCGAAAAAGTTACAGAGGTCAAGCAGTGTCTTGTGGATCCATGGCTCCATTAGCCCTCTAATTGCAACCGGAAGTATCTGCGTGATCATCACGTGATAGTCATGAGACTTCATACCGATTAGTTTGTGGTTCTGCATGTCTAGATATCTCTGTATGTTTGTCGAGTAGCCGGAAGTAACTTTGACACCTTCGAGGCACTTGAAAATTTTATCGAGCTCCTCTGTACTTAAAGTGTAACAAGCGGCGGGACAGTCCGTCTTGATTTTTGTAACATTCCTGCCCAACTTGGTCTTCTCCTCGTTTGCCCACAACTTTCGTCTTATCCCCAGTTCCTCGTAGTCAGCTCGTGCCTTCGGGCCATCTTTTGTCTTGTCTGCCATGTGGAGCAAGAGACCAAGCACACTCTCACAGACATTTTTCTCAATATGCATGACATCTATGCAGTGACGCGTCTCGAGAAAAGGCCAGTAAAGTGGCGCCTATAGCCGTTTCTGCAGTAGTGATAACTTACCGTCTATGGTGACTCATCTCAGGCGGTTTGTCCGAGAACCGTTGAGATAACATGTCACCATAGATGATTTAGTTATCTCGGACGGGTGAATATTTTCACCCATCTATGATGACGTTCATCTTAGATAGTTTCTTTGAACCGTCTAAGTGTTCAGGATGAGTACATCTGTAGTAGTGAATGCTATTTCACAGCAAATATACACACATTGCATTTCATGGACTCACAATTGTTTCACGTCTGTTTCACAAGTTCAAACAATACTTTCTGAATTTTGAACAGAATTGAAGCAACTCTCAAAAAAAGTACTAGCTCTGTGAATTGTTAGTCCAAAGCAATGGTAGATCCGTGAAGTGGGTCATGCAAGTGATAGTTTTTGCGACTACTGGGACGAACTAGTGGTAGATATGTGACTCCATTTATTTTTCATACCAAAATCAAAATACACTCATTCTTTTGTAGAGAAATCAAAATACACTCGTAGTCGCATACACATATGTCCCCCGCTCAGACCATGACAAGAGACCCCACAAGCCAGACTCCCTTGTCAAGTTCGAACCCTCTGTCCCCACCCACAAGTCGGTGTCGCCAGGAAACAAATCCTATACGACCCGGGTCGTATAGGACGATCGGGAGACCCACCCGCCGTGCGTCCACGTGTCCCCTCTGCCCCGTCCCGAGCGCCCCTCTGCCAGCTCGCCCCCGCCGCCAGCCGCCCGAGCTCGCCGCCGCCCGAGCTGCCCCGTCCCGAGCGCCCGCCGCCTCCTCCACCTCCTTCGCTGCCTCGCCTGAGCTCCTCGCCATCCTCCCCGTCGCCGCCGCCTCCGCGTCGTCGCCGCCCGTCGCCTCCCCCGCCTCGCCTCGTCGTCTCGGCCCCCGCCTCCGCCTCGCCGCCGCTTCCCCGCGCCGCCTCGCCTCCGCCCCTCCCGGTAAGCCCCGCTGCCGTCGGTGCCGCGCCGGGGACTTGTGCGCGACAACGGCGGGGGAGCTCGGCGGGCGGCGAGCGGCGGCGAGCTAGCCGAGCGGGAGGGGGGGCAGCTCGGGGGCGGCGAGCTTGCAGAGCGGCGCGTCGGGGCAGCTCGGGCGGCGGCGAGCTCGGGCGGCCGGCGGCGGGGGTATGGGAAGGGGATTGGGGCAGAGGGGACACGTGGACGCACGGCGGGTGGGTCTCCGGATCGTCCTATACGACCCGGGTCGTATAGGATTTGTTTCCGTGTCGCCAAAGTCCCCGGCAATTAAAATTTAAAACTTCCTTAACGTTCGCCTCACCGAATGTCTCACTCACTCTGCCTGACACATGGGCCCCAACAAGTGGCAGAACCAACCTGGGCCCCCATGTCAGTAACCGTGCTCGACAAGCTGACAAAACCTCTCGTGCGCCGAGGGAACGCCTTCGCCTTTCCGCCACCTCCCTCCTTGAAACCAATCGCCACCACCACCGCCACGCCACCGTGTGGACCGCCTCCCCAGACGCCCGTGCGCCCCGGCCAGCCACCGGAGCGGAGCACGCGCGCACCCGAAGCCTCACCGCGGAGACTGCGCCCGCGATGTCGCGCGGCGGCGGCGGGTGCTGCCCCCGATGGATCTGATGCGGTCGGAGGCGATGCAGCTGGTGCAGGTCATCGCCCCCGCCGAGTCCGCGCGCCTCACCGTCTCCTACCTCGGCGACCTCGGCCTCCTCCAATTCAAAGACGTACGCGCGCACGCACGCTTGCTTCTTCGATTTTGATCAATTTGCCCTCCCCTCCATTCGAAGCGATCGCGTAGTGATTCTCGTATTCCTTCTTTTTTACGGTCGCTAGGTCGCGTGCGGATCTGTGGTGGGATCACTAGTGTTTTGGGGTTCCGCGCTGTAATAATCGCCGAATCGGGATGTGTAGGTGGGTAATTGCGTGCTGTGAGCCTGTGATACGGAATGGATTGATGGATGCTGATTGTGAATTGAAGCTGGTAGCTTGGGACGCGCAATCCTGATGCAAAATATATAATGGCCTCCAATGACATAAATTACCAGATAGCACGGTTCCACGAGAGAAATTGTTGAAATAACTAAAATGATGCTGCGACAGGTGTGGGTGTTTAGGTTGCTAGAAGGAATAGCAACTTGTGTATTCCAACACTAGGCGAATCTAACATAGCTAGAATATGAATACAATACATATCTAACACCCCCTCTCAAACTCATGGTGGATCAACAATACGGAGTTTGGAGAGATAAAAGTTGTGTTGTGCTCGAGTTTGTGCCTTCTTAAGAAGTCTGCCAACTGAAGCTCTGAAAGGCACATACTAAAAAGCAAAAACTTGAGTCATGCACCTATCACCACATATAATAAGCATCAAAACCAATATGCTTGTGACCTCATACTTCATCTGGTCTCGAACAGTGCTGATAGCACTTGTACTGTCAGACAAAAGAAGTGGGTGCAGAAACAGAAACATCAAAATACTCAGGTAACCACTTAGCCAAGTAACTTCCGCTGTCAAAAGAGCCATAGCTCGCAACTCAGACTCCGCACTTGAATGAGAAACCGTTGTCTACTTCTTAGTCTTTCAAGCAATGAGATAATCACCCAGTAAAACACAGTAAGCGGAAAGAGACCAACAATCAGTTGCATCAGAATATGCCTGGAGCTGAAAAGAGCTGGAGCGTGAAAAAAAAAGACAACGAGTGATAGTTCCATGAAGATATCGTAAGAAACGAAGAAGGTGAATATAGTGGAGCTGAGTGGAAGTAGATAGCCTAGAAAAACACATTCAACAGACTGAATGGTTAGCTTAGTGCACTCACGAGGTGCAAGAAGCACATAACACACAGAACCAAAGAGGCGAAGACTAGAATAGTCGGGCGTCCTGTCACCTTCGACTAGAATCCCACCTTGAACGATAGAAGAAGGTTGAATATTAGTCAAATAAGTGGCAGTGGAAACAACTTCAACCCAAAAAATGAGGTGGAACACTAGAGCCAAGCATAAGAGCACGAGTGGTCTCAAGAAGATGACGATGCATACACTCAGCAACACCATTCTGAGCGTGAGCACCAGGACATGAAAACTGAGAAAGAGCACCCATGCTCGGCAAGAAATGACGAATGTGACCAGATAAATACTCCCTAGCAGAATCAGCACGAAAAACACAAATAGAAGTGTCAAACCGAGTATGAACCATAGTGGCAAAGTTCTTCTATGAGAAGACATGAAATATATCCAGATATGGCGATAAAAATCATCATGAAAAGAACATAATAGCGATGACCCCCTTTCGTAACAAAAGGAGCTGAACCCTAGACATCAGAATGAAGAAGATCAAACATACGTTGTGAGACGGACTTACTAGAGGGATAAGGCAGCTGTATGCTTGCCAAGCTACAACCATGACAATTAGCTAAAGAAACATCACCATACATAGATTCTAAAAAACCATGACAGACTAGAGAAGAGAGACTCAAAGCACTGAGATATCCCAAACGATGATGCCCGCTAAGAAAACGATGGGGTAGAGGATGCAGCGGAGGCATTAGTGGTGGAGACAGAGAGACTGGTAGGGGTAGCGGAAGGTAGACGAAGCAGTCAAGCTCCTAAAGACGATGTGAGTCACGGCGACGCGTACCAGTCCCAACCACAAGACCTGTACGATGGTTTTGAACATAGTGAGTCGGAATCAAGAATGACACGACAACCATGATCAGTGAGCTGGCCGGCAAACATGAGCTACATGGTTAGTTTGGGAACATGAAAAACAGTAGAAACATGAAGAGGAAGTTTAAAGAGTGCCTTGTCACCAGTCCCAACCACAAGACTTGTACGATGATTCTAAACACAGCGAGTCAGAATCAAGAATGACATGACAGCCATAATCAGTGAGTTGGCCGACAAACATGAGCTGCATGGTTATTTTGGGAACACAAGAAACAGTAGGAACATTAAAAGAGGGAGTTTAAAGAGTGCCTCGTCCTGCGACAGAAAGAGAAGTACCATCTACGGTTTGGACAATGATAGGAACAACTAGGAGATTAAAGGATGTAAGACTGGTGGAATCAGAAGTCATTTGAAAAGTAGCACCAGAGTAAAGAATCCAAGTCAATGTACCTGAAGAATATGTGTAAGGTGGCCTCTCATTACCAAAAGACTGAGCAGGAAAACCAACAGAACCAGGCGGAGCCAAAGCTGGAGAAGCGGCCAGACGATGCATTAGTGTAAGAATCTCCTCAGTGACAGAAGTAGTAGAGCCCTACGGAGAAGAAGAGCCAGCAGAAACCAGCACTGCAACCAGACAACAAAGCAATGTAAAAGTCTCCTCAATGTAGCAAAATCCCACAAAGAAGAGCCAGTAGGTCCAAGCCTCCAGTACTTGCGATAGGGCGACCACGTCGACGAGTAGAGTCACGATGAGGGAGACTGCCTCGTCCACCCGTAGAAGAAAGCGCCACTGAGAAAGGCACCACTGGTGGAGGGGCAGTAGCAGTAGTAGTAGAAGCCGGCACACGAACATCAGATGATGGGTATGGTAGAAGACCCGTATCACGAAGGTGAGGAACAACGATGGTGTCTGACAGAGAACCATAAGTGGGCGACATAGTACCTTTTTTTTTCACGGAACAGATCTACTCTATGGGCTTGGGAGAGAGGACCGAAGCCAAAACAGAGCAGCACTCGGGCATGAGGCTACAGCCAACCAAGAGGGCCGAATCCCGTGGAGGGACGAAGGCGGGGGTGGTGGATCACCAGCGGGGATGGCCGGCGAGTGGCGACCAGCAGCGAGGTCGCTGGCCAGCGGGGCAGAGCAGCCAATGGTAGATGCCGCTGTAGATCCTGGCCAGTGAGGAGGAGTTTCGGCGAGGGCAGATCTGGCGTTTGACAGGCGGCGCCGTCCAGGAGTGCGGCAAGCAGGGGAGGTACGGTTGGCAGCATCTAGGGGCATAACAGGCGACAACAACCAGGAGCGTGACGAGCAACGGCGTTCTAGGGTGTGACGAGCAGTGGCGTCTAGGGCATGACGAGAGGTCGCGGGCGACTGACCAAGATGAAGATCGATCGGGACGAGCGGCAGAGAAGAAAAAGGAGAGAGAGCAGCGGCGACGAGAGGAAAATGAGCGGCTATGTGCGTGCGTGTTGGAGAGGAGCACGAGTTGCCGACGCGCAGAATTGATCTAGGAAAAAGATATCGATCGAAACGAGGTCGATCTAAACCCTAAAAATTGGCTCTTGACACATGTTAGAAGGAATAGTAATTTGTGTATTCCCATGGGCTCTAGGCCAATATATAGCACATGTACAAGTGTTGTATAAGGAAATCTAACACAAATAGAATATGAATACAATACATATCTAACATAGGAAAGTTGCTTCTTTTGAAAAGAATGTTTTGATAAAAATAAAAATGAGAACATTTCCCTGGTGGAATTTGGAAATGGTAAATGGAAACATGAAACATTAATTATAAAAAACACCCAAAATAACTTGCTATATATATATATATTTATGACATAATCTATGAACGTAAAATGCCCTTCCGGGAAGATCACTAGGTGCATACACGACTTTCAAGTTAGTAATTGCGTAACTTTAGCACTACCGTCATGAGATTATGTAATCTCAGGTGAACTTAGTTTAGCATGGAATTGGTACAAGTGAAACCTTAAATCTGTTGAGATACATGATTTTGAGCTGCCTTAAGTCATGTCTTTTTTCTTTTGGTTTATCTAGGTCAATCTAATATTTACTTGTTATTTCAGCTTAATGCGGAGAAGAGCCCATTCCAACGGGCTTATGCTGCCCAGGTATTTAATGCTTTCTCGTTCCCATGCCATGTTATGTTATATGACCTTATATCTGTCCAGCTTATTACGAGGAGCAATTTCTTGAACACTTGATTGAGCTTGTTCTGTTCTGTTAGTGTTAACCTAGCTGTTACAAAAGGCTTACTTCGAGCAAACAGTAGAAAGGGAAAAAATCCCATAATATTTTGCAATCAACTTCTGTCAATGATTCAATTTCTTATGGAACTTTTGGTCTTTTTGGGAGTCTTTTACTTTACGTTGTGCTACAAATTCAAATCATAATAATATTTGCTAATACATGCTGACCTGTGAATTTTTATAATCTTATTGATGTGCTTATGTTGTACACCTTGTGCAGATCAAGAGGTGTGGTGAAATGGCTCGCAAGTTGCGGTTTTTCAAGGAACAAATGTCAAAAGCTGCCATATTGACTTCTCCGGCACAATTTTCAGGAACTCCTTTGGAAATTGATGACCTGGAGGTATTTAGTTGAAGAAACTTATGCCCTCAGTACGTGCAGATTGAAGTGTAGAATTTTCTTTTAACATTGTCAACTAACAGGTAAAACTTGGGGAATTTGAAGCTGAGCTAATTGAAGTAAATACAAATAATGGAAAGTTGGAGAGGACATACAATGAGCTGGTCGAGTACAAAGTTCTTCTACAAAAGGTATGACTATATTAAAGCATCATTACATAATTTTATTTGGTGTAACCTTCTTTTCTCTTTTCATGCATTGATGCTAGCATCATATATTCGTGTGGTAAAAAGTGAAAGGAGCTAAACACTAAATTTGCCCTGACATGCAAGGTGCAAAAAGAAAGAATAATTGTTATATAAAGGAAAGAGAAGTGAATAGCTAATAGCCTAATACCACTCTAGTTTTGCAAACTCCCTGATGTACTTTTAAAATGTGACAACTTTTACCACCATTAGTTTCATTTTACATTGGTGATCCATTACTTTCGGTTTTGTTGCACATGGCCTCAATTCCTGATATTCAAATCTCAGGCGGAGACCAGAAATGGATAAAAGGTACATGTGTCATTGATGCAGTTTTCGCTAAACAAAAACAAAATTACAAAGCATATCCTCTGAAAAAGTTGTGTTGATCAATTGAATGAAAAGAAACATCCCTTACAACTTCTAATGAAATTTTAGAAGAAAGTAGTTGATCTCGACTCTTATTTGGGTCAACAATATGAGAGGAGTCGTGGAGCAAGGAATCCAGGAGGTGGCACATAGCAGCATAAGGAGGATTAGGATTCAGATAAATGTTTGGTTATGGGTGGAGGTGGGAATTAGTATTTAAGTTTGTACCCAATTAAGAGCCTTGCCTTATGACTTTAGGTAGGAGTCAGGTCATGTTAGTTCTATTTAATGCAAGTCCCTTGTAATCTTTAGGCAAGCAAGCAATAAGTTTCTTCTTCCTAAATTCTATCCTTGACCCTTCTTGTTCTTTCATCTATCCCAGTATCCCTGTTATCCTCACTTATCAATCACGATGCCGGCCTGCCAACTGCCACCGCTAGCCATGGTGATGGCCACCCACAAACCACTTCTGTAACCTAAGCCAACTCTGGGCTTGCATCAATACTCTTGTCATGTGGGGCTGGGCATATACTTGCCGTCGCAAGGATAAGGTGCAGCCAGTGCCTTGATCCTCAAGTTAGGATAGTATCAATCTATTTAGTTTATTTCCAAGTTTGTTAGTGTTTGCGTTGCCTTTCAGATTGTGCTTAAGCTTTCCTTTTCACAATCCCTTCATATAAGGAGACGCTAGCTATATATTCATCAAGTTATTAGGCTCCAACTCTAAGCTGCTGCCTTAGCTGCTGGGTTCCACCAAGGCAGCAAAGGCAAATGTTGCATGCCCTCATCCCGAAACCCACCACGATTACTACCTATCTTGGGCGTCAAAAATTGGTACCGGAGCAGTCTAACCTAAATTGTTCCCCACCATTTGTCATGATGGCAACCATGGCCAAGATCGAGAAGCTCCAACAAGAAGATCATAACTCTCAAGAAGGAGATCGTCGTCAGGTTGACGATCGACATCCTTGAGAAGGTGCGTGCCGATGTCGGCGAGATGGAGCAAATGGCGATGAAACGTGCGCTATCAAGCTCCTAGAAAAGGGTGGCACTGATAAGGCCCATGCTGTGGAGTACGATGATGATGTCGTCAACATTTGCCCACCCAAGCTGGGTAGCACGGAGAGACGTTCGAAGGGGGAACTGAAGGGCCCTCCAAAATCCTACAAGCTCGAATTCCCCATGTACGACGGGGAAGGGGATCCAGTACTGTGGTTGAACCGCATTGAGCGTTTCTTTATGGGCAGTGGACGGAGGAGGAAGACAAGGTCTGGATTGCTTCGTACCATCTGGTTGAAGACGCAACACCCTTGTATAGCCGCCTAGATAAGATGCACGTCGAGCCGCTGTGGCCACGCTTCGCCAAACACCTCAACCGCATCTTCGGTTCAACCATCAGGATCAGCCAGTTGGCAGAAATCAAGCGCCTCAAGTAGATAGGGGTGGTACGGGTGGTGTGGGAGTACAAGATTTTTTTAATCCTTGTGTGCAGGTGCGAGAACCTCATGAGCAAGCAGTAGGTCAAGCTATTCATCACCGGGCTGCGCTATCCCCTTCGTACAGATGTGGACCTGAAGTACCCCTTGAACCTCGAAGGGACTTTGAGTTTGTCGCTCGCTTGTGAGCGACTTGGCTAGTCCTAGATGACAAGAAGATGTCACCGCACCACCCCCGCCAAGTTGTCATCCTCTAGGGCGCCTTGTCAGGGCCAGTGGCTGCAATGCCACCTGCCAAGGCTGCGTCAGCCATGGCTGGCCAAGCTCAAACCGTGACGGCACCTGCGTCCAGCAAGAAGCCCTTGAAGCGCCTCTCACCGACAGGATGGAGGATCGCTATGCAATGGGGCTATGCTATGATTGTGACGAGGAGTTCCAACAGGGACATCGCTGCAAAAACTTATTTCCTTGTGTGGTGGTAGGTTCTGATTCCAACTTGGAGGACTCCGACAAGGATGATACGGAGATTTCACCAAACACATTCACCGGGATCAACACTTGCACGACCATGCAGTTACTGGTGTACATCCTCAGCGTGCACCTCACAGCCTGGATCGACTCTAGCTCCATCAACAACTTCATCTCCGACGAAGCTGCGTCCCACTGTGGTGCCGCCATCCCTTGGCATACTGGGACATATGCCACGGGCTAGGCATCACCATCGACTCCAAGATGTTCAAGTTCAACTGCTACACGATCCTGGGGGGCCCGCTCTACCCTGTGCACGGGCTACAACCTCCTGAGCGAGTTGCTCATGGAGCATGGTGGGCTATTCGAGACGCCCGAGGGCCTCCCACCCTCTAGCTATGCGACCACTGCACCCACCTGCTGCCTTTATAATTTTTTATGGGACTGCCTTTTATAATTGAAAGAGTAATGTTGAGGAATGTTATACATTGTTCTTTACTGATGGTATTTGCTTTCAGACTGGTGAGTTTTTCTATTCAGCTCAAAGGAGCGCAACACAGCAACAGAGGGAAATGGCGGCAGATCAGTCTGGAGATTCTTCTCTGGAGAGTCCTTTATTGCAGCAGGTGTGGACCATTATTCTAGGAAGCAATATCTTAAACATCCTTCCCTGTTTTCATGCTTTTTCATCATGTTCGCTTTGCTTTTATTTCAGGAAATGGTGACAGATCCATCAAAACAAGTGAAGCTTGGTTCCCTGAGTGGTCTTGTGCCAAAGCAAAAGGCTATGGCCTTTGAACGTATACTTTTCCGTGCCACCAGGGGCAACATGTTAGTCCGACAAGAATCTGTTGATGAACCTGTCACTGATCCAAAATCTGGAGAGCAGGTTACTACTTTCCTACGTTTTCAATTCCCTTTTCAGAAATTTTAGGAGTTACTTCTGGATATTCAACATGATGCTTCCTTTTTCCCCCACTTTCTGTGTTGAAGATGAAGTTCCTCATGTTAGATGATTGAAAATGGACCTAATCAGCATACTGAATGTCATATCAAAAGAATCTTAAACAACCCATCCTGTAACTTGTGAGGTTTTACAAATTATTATTTTCTGGGGGAATGATGTTAGTATTCAGCTGTTAGCTTAAAGCCGCTTTGTATTATTGTTATTCAGCTGTTAGCTTAAAGCCACTTGCTATTATTGTCATTCAGCTTTTAGCTTAAAGCTGCTTGCTATTACTGTTATGATTTTCCCACTAGTTTTTTTGTAGTTCTGAAATATTATTGTTCCTCATATGGCCTGAATACTATAATATATTGACAGGTCGTGAAAAATTCATTTGTTATATTCTACTCTGGGGAGAGAGCAAAATCCAAGATTGTGAAAATTTGTGATGCTTTTGGTGCCAACCGTTATCCATTTCCAGAAGACCTCGCTAAACAATTGCAGACTATTCAGGAGGTTAGTGTTTATCCCTGTGTGGTGTTCTTCAATCCTAATTAGTGTTCTTATTTTTATTTTATTTTTTTGCGGATTAGTCTCATGAAGAGACAGCTTAAGACCACCGCAAACCTGTTGCTTATAGAAATAACTTGCACAATTGCAGAAGTTCTTTGCCATATATATATGTATGCGATGTGGCTGTGCATATAGTATACATTTGACATGGATATCATGCAATAGATATAGTTCATGGATGTGTATGTGCATTCGACACAATGCACCATGCTTAATGTCCCATCTTTTAATTATTAAACCCAAATATTTTTTAATGCTTAAACCCAAAATGACTTGTTTTTGTGAACTGGCGGGAGTATTTTTCTCTCTGATCTTTCATGTTGGATGGAATAGGTGATCTTGTTCAGTTAACTTGTTGATTACTACTGAAATTGGTTGCTTTCTCAAGCTGTGCATTTTCAGAAGTTCTGAATTATAATCTGAAGGTTATTTCTACTAAGTTTTACTATGTTTTGTGCTACTAAGTTTACTAAGTTAATATTATTTCTTCTGGAACATTTCCAACTGTGTAGGTATCTGGAAAAGTGTCAGAGTTGAAGGCAACTATTGAAATAGGTTTAGCTCATCGTGACAGCATACTTAAAAATATTTCCTCTGAGTTTGAACAATGGAACAACCTGGTAAGCTTTTATTGTAGGCATGCTTTTGATAGATTTCTTATGATACAAAAATCGGAATTCCGTACTATTTGAACAATGTTTGCTGAATATCTTATAATTTTGGTAAAATTGGCTATAGGACACTCTAAATTTGTGGCAATTGCTCTATCGCGCTATAAATTCGTGACTTTGCCAAAACACACTAAAATTCTGGCACTTCGCCATTATTATGGTATTATCTGGCTTAGTAGGGGAGATAGTGCGTGTGAAAGGTCTATTTTACCCTTACGTGTACAAGGTCTTACAAGTGGGGCCTATCCATCAGCTCCATCTTCTACGCCAACCTCCTTGACCCGTGAATTCGTCCCCAAATCTCACCCAAAGCATGTCGGCGAATTCTCCGTGCATGCGCATAAATTTTCTGCGCCAACCTCCTCGACGCCGGCCGTGTCGATCTAGTAATGGACGAGGGCAAGTACATGCGCGTCATCCACCGCATCCTGGAGCTCGAGGGCGGGTAGTCGCTGGACATCGACGCACATGACATGTTCAACCACAGTCCTGGCCTCTACGCCAAGATGGTCCAGTACGCGCTCAAGGTGGTCGCCATCTTCCACATTGTGCTCATGGACCTCATGGCGCGCATCGAGCCGCTGTTCGAGAAGCATTCATTATTCAATTTGCTTGAGGAATCTGAACCATTCGGTTTACTTGTATCGAGACTGTTGATCTTCAAACGTCATGCCAGTCCCATTGTTTGATCCGATATGTGATCTGTCAATTGCTTCTAGCTACTCGGAGAGTCAGAGCTTGTCATGGTTGATAGAGGTAAAATAGATGCGGTGTGTTCTGGCAAAGTGCCATAAATTTAGTGTGTGTGGTAAAGTCACGAATTTATAGTGTGACAGAGCAATTGCCACAAATTTCGAGTGTGCTGTAGCCAATTTTGCCTATAATTTTCCATGCATTCAAGTATAATTCTGACTGACATACAAATGCTTCAGGTAAAGAAGGAAAAAGCTATTTACCACACCTTAAACATGTTCAGCCTAGATGTGACAAAGAAATGCTTAGTTGCTGAGGGGTGGAGTCCAGTCTTTGCAACAAGTCAGGTATCCAGATGCATTCTCATCCTTGGGGCATTGATGTTTTCTGGCTGCTTTCTGGTTTCCGTTGCTCTTTTTTGTCGATATGGTTTAGAGTTTAATTTATCTATTGCAGGTCCAAGAGGCACTTCATCGTGCTACTACTGATAGCAACTCCCAAGTTGGTTCCATTTTCCAAGTTCTCAACACACAAGAATCTCCTCCAACGTATTTCCAGACAAATAAATTTACTTCCTCATTCCAGGACATTGTGGATGCCTATGGGTAAGTTCCAGAAATATAAAGATATCTATATTTATCTATTTCGTCATTGGGATGCATTTCTTGTGATTTATTTATATATTCTAAATCAGTATATTATTTTGTTTGTGCATTCGTCGATGGTACAGAGTTGTTATGCACTTTATGATTAAATTATGTTAATGTTGTGGGTGTTTATTTCCTTTTCCCAAACCTTTCCTACTGTGTTCATCTAAAACTCATAGTAAACATTTAGAAACTGTCATAATTATACTCTTTTCTTGCCTTTTTTTTTCTTCTTTTGCTTTACTAAAAAATAATTCGTGGGTCAGATGCCCCATATTGGTCATGGTAAGTTTAATATTTCCATTACATTTTTGTGCTATGTGCAGTATTTAGTATAGTATATAGAAGATAATTACCAATGTGGGTTCTGACTTTCAAACTAGTTGTACAGATTCTGCTTGTCAGACATTTGTGGCAGTTTAAAGATGTAGTTACCAGCAAACAGGAATAAAAGAAGTCCCTTCTTACTGCAAAAATAATTGTTGGGGTTCATGGTATCCATTAATTTGGTTATGTACTAACTTAATTAAGTATATGTTGCAGTATTGCCAAGTATCAAGAAGCAAACCCTGGTTTATTTACTATTGTAACATTTCCCTTCTTATTTGCCGTCATGTTTGGAGACTGGGGTCATGGAATTTGTCTACTACTTGGTGCAATATACCTCATAATCCAAGAGAAGAAGCTAGCTTCACAGGTTTCTCAATAACCTTCTCTATGTTTTTGTTCTTATATATGTTAGTGAACTTATTCTTGTTTCATTCAGTAGATACATGTTTCCCTGGAACCTAGTGTTAACTAACTTTGTTTTTGGCTCGCAGAAACTCGATGACATAGTGGATATAATGTTTGGTGGGCGCTATGTAATTTTGATGATGTCCCTTTTTTTCAATTTACACCGGATTGATATATAATGAATTCTTCTCAGTTCCATTTGAGCTCTTTGGTAAATCCGCCTATGCATGCCGTGATCCTTCTTGTGGGTAAGGAACTTAATCTGCTAAAATTTGTGCTCCTAATTTGATTTATTTGAGTTTCCTGTTTTCCTTTCTTGTTTTACTTTTAGGGATGTTACAACTGAAGGATTACTTAAGGTGAGGCAAGCATACCCATTTGGTGTCGATCCTGTGTGGCATGGTAGTCGCACTGAGCTGCCGTTTCTCAACTCCCTAAAGATGAAGATGTCAATTCTTCTTGGAGTTGCACAAATGAACCTTGGAATTGTGATGAGTTTCTTTAATGCAAAGTTCTTCAAAAATTCTCTTAATGTTTGGTAAGTTGGTCTCTTCTCCATGATTTATTGAACTACAATGAATGTTATGAATGACACATGACCTCCTTTTTACTACTATCCTGAGGGTTTCCTTAAACAGTAGACGATACTCATTCAGTTGAATTATTCAACAGGTATCAGTTTATTCCTCAGCTGATCTTCTTGAACAGCTTATTTGGTTACCTGTCACTCCTCATCATTATTAAGTGGTGCACAGGCTCAAAAGCTGACCTTTACCATGTAATGATATATATGTTCCTCAGTCCAACCGATGATATTGGGGAGAACCAGCTATTTCCTGGACAGAAAATAGTGCAGGTTTGGTGATAGTCGTTGTTGCTGCTATGTGTTGATTCTGTGAAGTATGCTTATGCATAACATTTCTTGTTTTTGTACAGCTTGTTCTACTTCTGCTTGCTCTGGTGTCTGTGCCTTGGATGCTGATTCCAAAGCCATTGTTCCTGAAGAAGCAACATGAGCAGGTATGCATTTTTGCAGACTTTTCTGAATTCCTTAACTGACTCTCCACTGGAATTTATATACCCGCTTGCTGATGTTTTCTTTTGGCTCCATCAGAGGCACCAAGGCCAGCAGTACACCATGCTCCAGGGCACAGAGGAATCAGTGACGGAATTGGGTGGACATCACGAAAACCCACACCATGAGGAGTTTGAATTCAGTGAAGTTTTTGTTCACCAGCTGATCCACACGATTGAGTTTGTGCTTGGTGCGGTCTCAAATACTGCCTCGTATCTGCGTCTTTGGGCTCTCAGGTACCACTGTACTTGATATAATACATCACCTCTGAATAAGTCAACTTCCTACTGGCTAGGCTAGCATTGACAGTTAATGTATGTTTTTAATTGTGCAGTCTTGCGCACTCAGAGCTGTCCAGTGTCTTCTATGATAAAGTTCTTCTTCTAGCGTGGGGGTATGATGCTCTCTATTCTACTGTGCTCTCTACTCTACTGTGTCTGCTCTAATCCTGTACTGTGTTCTCTTTGCAGATACAACAACATTGTCATCCTTGTCGTTGGAGTAATCATCTTTATCTTTGCCACTATTGGTGTCTTGCTTTCCATGGAGACCCTAAGTGCATTCCTACATGCCTTGAGGCTCCACTGGGTCGAGTTCCAGAACAAGTTCTATGAGGGTGATGGATACAAGTTTGCACCCTTTGCATTTGCATCGATCATCGAGGAGGAAGATTGAGTCTGAATCGTTGTAATCGTTGTATACAATGTATAATCTAAGACTTTAAGAGGCATTCCCTTTGTGAATAACCATTGTTTATCACCGTTAGACAAAGATTCAAAAACCTCATGTTCCTCGAACCAGAGCGAGGTACACCGAATCACCCATTTGCCTTACTATTAGCTATGCTAGGTTATTCTGTAAATAGTGATCCGTTATAACGGTGATGGAAGCGACTGGTGCAGCTGCAAATAAGTCTAGTGCATTGCATGACCACCTTTTTGGTGGTGCATTGTTTGATAGTTTTATACTCATGTCTGCCACATGAGCAATGTGTATTTTGGACTATGACACTGGAAATAAATGAGACACGTTTTAGATTATTTCATCATAGGTCGTTGTGAACTTGTCATTCACTGGTAATGAAGCATAAGTTCTAGAATTGCTCACGTGGACATTGGTTTCATCAAATTTAGCGGTTAGTAATAATTTTTCACCATCAACTGTATTTATTTTCATGGTCGATCGTTGCCAGAAAGTGATTATGTGACTTCTCTGAATGCACGTCTTTATACAGGATCTGGGGGCCGGCAGATTGGAAGCTAACATTTTGGAGGAGTTTGACTATGTGCTAATTCAAAAGAATGCATGGCACTCTGGAAACATTTTGGAGATCCATGCACCGAGCCACCATATCCACAATTCCATGGTCGAGCGCCCAGGAAAGGAGACAACCAGAAGGCGAAGGCAATCAGCGATTGCCACTCTCCTCTTAGGGCAGGGTGACCTCCACCACCACCGCCCGCTGCTGCCTGCCTACCGGCATCAGCACCACCTGCACAGTCACCTAGCGAGGCCGTCCTGAGTGCTTTGCCATGGCTAAATTAAGTCTCTTCCCTGTCTCCTGTTCCTTTGACGCATTCTCTTTCCCTCTCTCTTGATCATGCATAGTCCTAAGCTCCTGCTTGCAGTCTAGTCGCCGGCCGGCGGGATCTCTGCCGGTGGGCGCGTTTCGAACGATATGCTTTTTGAGTATTTCTGTGGGTCGTGTCAGGCAAGAGTTCCAAAGCTTGGTTAAGGGCTCATATTTTCAATGATGATGTTAGTCTCTTGCTGGAGTTTTTCAGGCGATCTGCCGCCAATGGCATAAGGAGAGATGCCATCTCTTGGCGGGGTGCAGATCCCCTGGAGTCACTCCTTAAATCCACCAGGTAGAGTTCACTAGATCCGGACCGTTGCCTTTGCTGTATGGAGTAGATTGAGCCATTCAGATCCGACGTTTGAATGGAGATGTCTTCCATGCAATATCTAGCTTACGGTTCTCATGCGATCAAGACCGTCCATGCAAGAGCAGCTAATAACTGCAAAGCTACATCAGTGGATGATTCAATAGCAATATCTCCTTCCATTCTGCAGGACATGGATTTCCCATCTCCACGCGTGGAGGAGATCATGGTACTCCTGTGGGCCAAAATGAACGTCGAAGAGAAGGGATCAGGAAGGCGATTGGGCCATTGGGATTGACCGCTGCCGAACACTGTTGATCGTCATGTCGTCGAGAAGATGCGTCGGTGTGCCAATGCAAGCGCTTCTTATTCCATCATTACTTAGTTTCCTCTCTCACCTCATGTCCCAAACATCATCTCCCGGCGGGCCCACGGTGGGGCTCGGCCCATCCTAAGGAAAACTCGATATACCAAATTCCGAAAAAAAAATCCAGTCTCCTAACAAAATGCTTGGCGCCTCGGCTTCCCGTCGTTCCAGTGAGTGTGCCGTTCCGACTTTCAGTGAATATAGAAAGAACATGTGTTATACCTCATCAATGTCTCCTTACTAATCTGGAAGAACAATCTAATTTAGATAGAACTTACTACATTATTACTCCTATCTTGCTCCAATGAGAATTCATAAATTGAATATTTTTATTGTAGAATTGTTGAAACATGAAGAGGAAAGGATATTATTAGGTTGAATATACACTACAACACGGTACCCCAATCAGGGACACATTTATGTGCCGGGCAAAAGGTTTTCCCCGGCACTTGTTGACCGTCAAGAAAAGTACTGACGGGAAAGGGTTTCCGTGGCACTTGACCAACCCCAGCACATAGATGTGCCATTCTTTCTCAAGCCCGCGGTACATTATATGTGTCGTGGTATCCTTAATCCGGCACATATTATGTGCCCTGGTATTCCTAACCCGGCGCATGCTAGGTGCTGGGGTTACGTAGTGTAGCATGGCATAAGGTATGTGCCGGGATTGTTATATCTACTACGGCACACGTAAGTGCCGTGGTATACCTCTAGCCCGACACATAGTAAGTGCCATGATTGTACAGTCTAGCATGGCATAAACTATGTGTCATGAATTGGTATTACTACGGCACATGATAAGTGCCTTCATTTCTCTACTGCGGCATATGTATATGCCATGTTTGATCATCTGTGGCATTTACCAATTGCAATATTATTTTTTCATGAATATCTAATTCATTCATACATGGCAGATATAATACTTGAAATGCGCAGTTACATCTCCTGCAATCTCATTTCATTCCATACATAGCAGAAATTAAAAAGAATTTGCACTGCAATTGGGATGATTAATAAGATGCCCAAGTCATATTATATGCCCCACAGGCTTGATATATACAACTAATCCCTACCTTGACAATCCCATGACAAAATAAACAGCAAACGCATGCCATCGGTTCCACAAAAGACTAGCTTATCTAATATTTAGCAACAAACCAAGCTAATTCATTTTAGCTAGGTTGGCACCATGACACTACATCGTCTTACGATCTGGTCAAGAGCATACACATAACCCAGTTCATAAACATTATGCAAAGCTTGCATCTAGCAGCTGACCAAAATCATAGACATAACAAAGTTCGGACTGCACAAACAACCAAAAGCTCCTACATGTAGCAGCGGCTAGCTGACCAAGGCATAAACAAGTTCACAATCTGCAAGACTAACTTCATCCATGCAACTGGACCACTTGCACATCCACAAAAGAGGCAAGGTTGACATCATCATCAATCGGCAAGAAAAATGAGAACTGGAAGGTGAGACAACTAGCAGCAATAATTAAAAAAATTCCCATATCATGAAAATGAATATATTTTCATCTAACATGCAGCATGCATGTAATTGAAGAGTTGTGAAAACCGCACAACTTTTAAAGAACATATTTGACTGTCTCAACAATGCATGTATGTTTTTTTTGTCTCGCTCTCAACTTTTAACTATTCCAGCAAGCACTTGGACCTCCTACCACATTAGCAAAGCCTTTTCAACTATAGAATCAATTAACTGGCCTCTAGAGTTGTTGATCTGGAAAATGGGGAATAAGTTGTTCTAGAGCATATAAACTTTTCAAAGCTTGGAGTTGGTAGAGATCACAACAGCAAAAGTAAGACAAGAGGCATTGACATTTCATTCCGATGGAAAAGAGTAGGAAGTCACTCAATCTAATTTGGCATCAGTTTTATTAAACAAAATGTCTAAAAAGAAGGTAAGAGTCTTGCGCTCAACTGATTTGAGGGATTAAATAATTTTATATGCAAATTGGGATAAGTTTGCAGGCAGTAGAGAAACTACTACATGGTAGCACAACTCTAAGCTTTATATTACCTATTGCATGCTTGGACAAATTCAGAGGTGATCCATCATTTTGGACAACCTACAAATGAACAAAAGATATTATATAAGCAATAGTTTTATAGAAGTTGCATAGTTCATTGTTGTAGACAAGTAGTGGAGTGCATTCCATACATTCTGAAATGGCCAAGCGATGCAGCGCCCAAGAGCCTGACCCAACTTAGTAGCCTGCCCTTGTGCTCTAGGCAACAAGAATTGCTTATCAACCACTACATCAACATAGACCTCATAAAATCCTCCTAAGGGCATTCCATCCAAAGCTATAGCATTTTTATCCGTGCGACCAAGTCTCCCATATGCCACAATGCTGGAGCTGCTTGGTGAGCGCAAAGCAACTTGCAAACCGCTCTACATAAGACAATGATTGTAAAATCTAGTCGCTATTATATCTTTGCATTTTATATAACTACAAGCTTGTCAAGAAAAAAATACAGCTTTCTGTTTTTTTGAATATTCCTGACCCTTGTTTGGTTTAACTCATCCACATGCACCCTATTGTTAGAAGACAATGATTGTAACAGCTGACCCTTTGATTGACCAATATCCTACAATCGTGACAGTCACCAACATTAACACAATAAAAGGTCAAAAACATTAAGCACTAACTGAAGTCATTCAAAAAGCATTACCTGTCTATTATGAGGAATATTTGTTTTGGAGGTTTGTTTGTTAGCACCAACAACTCCTTTATCCACACAAAGGGATGCTTCTCCTGTACCAGTAAAGCCTGCACCACTACCCACAGTGTGAGAGCTAACTCCATTACCAGCAACATCAGACCTATCTACATTACGAGCATGGGCATATCCTATTTCTGGTTATCCACGAGGAGAATCAATAGGTCCAACTCCCGGTGATCCATTCCGAGCATCAATAGATCCAACTCCTGGTGATCCAACTCCTTGTATGGATAGTGTCGGCGTTACGGGGCCCAGGGTCCCCTAAACCGCTGGCAAAGACCTAACTTGACGCCACGTCGCCAAGGACGTGGAAGGTAAAGAAGAGGTGCCCGGGGGCTCACCCCGAGCACTATTCCACTCGGCTAAATCAAGGGGTGCCCCGAGTCATCCCTTGATGGCGTTTCCCGAAAGGCCCAAAGGCGACTCAGTCCCCGCCCAGGACGAAGCAAGCAGTAGTGCTCGGGGGCTCACCCCGAGCACCCAAGAAGAAGTGCTTGGGGGTTCATCCCGAGCACCCGAGAAGAAGTGCTCGGGGGGCTCACCCCGAGCACCAAGGGCGACCCTGCCCCTGCCCGGGGCGCCGAGTCCCTCGCCCAGGACGAAGCAGAAGTGCTCGGGGTCATCCCGAGCACCCGAGAAGAAGTGCTCGGGGGGCTCGCCCCGAGCACCAAGGGCGACCCGGCCCCTGCCCGGGGCGCCGAGTCCCTCGCCCAGGACGAAGCAGAAGTGCTCGGGGTGAACCCCCGAGCACCCGAGAAGAAGTGCTCGGGGGGCTCACCCCGAGCACCAAGGGCGGCCCGGCCCCTGTGCGGGGCGTCGAGTACCTTGCCCAGATAACGGAGCAGCCTAGGAGGAGTGCTCGGGGGCCTCCAATCCCGGGAACCCCGAGCACCCGTTAAGGGCCCCTCCTCAATCCGCGTGGCCCAAAAGGCGCATTTAATGCCTGTGCCAGGGGCATTTAATGCCTGTGTCGGGTGCATTAAATGCCCGTCTATTCCAAGTCCTTGTGGACAAGGATGGTGTCCTGACCGGTTCCCATCTCCCCAAGTGATAAGCCCTGTCAGCTATCAGTCTTGGAGGGGATGGAGAGGTCTGACATCCCTTTTTGACTTTAAGGGCGCGCCTCCCCGCGCTCATACGCATGCCTTCTGCACCTGGTCCGTGGGGCCCTGGGTAGTTGCAGGATAGCCCGTGTCAGGAGACGTCAAATCTTCACCTCCTGACACGCCCTCATCATGGTGATCCAGTTCCCAACCAAGGCGTGACCGGCACTGTTCCGCTATAGCAAATCTCAACCACCGACGTGGCTCGCCCATGCCGGGTTTCTTCCGCAACAAGCTTCATTGGAAGATATTTTACCTTCCGGCCACTGTGGTGACCCCCGGATATATAAGGGGAGAGCCGCGGTCATGCAAAGGGATCGGAGAAGCTCGAAGAGGAGATTAGAGGTTCTCTGGACCGGCTCTAGTAGAATTGAACAAACCCCAGAGGAAGAAGAACAGGGGCATCGGTGCTGCTAGTTCTTTGTAATCTCTCCACAAGACATCAAATACACTCAAAGCAAGACGTAGGGTTTTACACCTAGAAGGTGGCCTGAACCTGGGCAAATCACCGTGTCTTTTCCTGTTTCCATATCCCGCCAAGCTCTAGCTCCGGCGTAGCTCCATAGAACTGCACCTCCCCGGCCGAATCCCAAAGGGGGTCCTTCCGGACCACCGATACCGGCGTTTGTACGTCGACAGATAGTATCATGCTCTTTAGTTCATTATATTTCTCTTCCTGACTCTCAATCCTAGCTTTTAGCTATGCATTTTCCTCTTGCATTAATCTCATTGCAGCTGTATTCCTTGCAAGTGCAACTAACTTAGATCCACTTGGTAACAACCCCAACCCACGTATTCTTCCTTTTTGCTCCTTGGGAAAGAGTTCAGCATAAAAGTCACCATCATCAATTGTTTTTAGTGCAATGCTGGGATCATCTTCGATCTTTCTCGTATCACATCCTGTAATAATTTCATTAAGGAATCAACTAAAATGATACATGTGCACTTCAAATTTTCATACATGTGCACTTCAAATTTTGATATAGTTAACAATGGTAAGTTGGTAATCTATGGGATTCCAAACCAACAACATCTTAATCTAGTACTAATTGTTAATTTTTGTAGTAGTATGCACAAAAACTTACCATTTTATCTTCACGCTCTTCATTAATAGATTCTCCATTTGCGTTGGTGTGTGTAACAATACAGAGTTCAGCTCGAGAAGGTTCATGACCCATTTCCCTTTCCTAGTTAAGTTTGATTACCGATAACAAAGAGTCAAAGATTATTCATATAATTTTCTAAAACAACAGAAGCTGTAAAAATGATCTAGAGATGATGCTCACCAATTGGTTAGATACGACAGCATAACTTCTTGATCCACATGTATGAAGTGCATTGACTTGGTTTGCACGAACTTGTTTATTCTGTTGAGATCTAGCCTACAAAATGAAAATATGTTTCATTCATTAGCATATCCTAAAGACACTACTCTCTAAGCAGTAGCATTTCTTTCATTAAGATTTGCTGAGTTAGGAAAATGTATTAAATAGCAAGCAATCACTAGCAAATATGAATATATATTTCAGTCACTAGCAAATATGAAAGTATATATATACCTTCGTCTCTTTTGTACACCAATATTTCACTAGCCATTCCCAATCTGGCATAGGAATCCTATTCTTACATCCCTTTGCAATATTTTCCTCCTCAGTTAGAGTATCATCAAAGTACTTTTTCTTTAATGTGTCCTTGAAGTCATGCCATTTCTTTCTAGCAGATGCCATCACCCATTCTTCGCATATGGGATCAATCGTAAAATATTTCTGCAATTTGTATCAATTAGAAAGAATACTCACAATAATTGCATGATAAAATAAAGCCATGTATGTACAGAAATGTCGACAGGGTTAAGAGAAACTACGTTCACTACAGTCCAGATCTTCTCCTTATCTGCAACCTTTCGCCAATCTGTCTCCTTTAAGGATAGGTCACCTCCTTTGACTATGGTGGCAATGAAATTTGTGAAGTTGCAAGTTTTTTAAACCACATGGTTGGCCATATCGATTGATCTTAACATGCATTTTGATCTTTCCCTTAGTTCTTGTGATTGACCTCATCTTTGTAGGACCCCTCACTTTCTTTTCTTTACTCTGTTGCACTACATTTTGGTCCAGGGATTAGTAAGGACATAAACTAATTTTACTTGTTAATGTATATTTAGTCTAACTATGGAAGAAAAACATCATACCATGCGCCTCTTCTACAGCTTCATAATGCTCTCCATCTTCCTCATTAGTCTCACCACCCAAATCATCCTCGGAAGTGTCATCATTCATGTCTTCATTGTTCTCCTCATAGTCAGAATCTTCATCATGGTTAGCTAGTGAAGTCTGCATCAAAATGATTTATCAGGTTAGATCTTACAAGAATAAATGGCTGAGATGAATAATATATACTGATCACATCTACCTTTCTATTGTTCTTTTGAGGTTGAGAAATAGTTGCACCAGGAATCAATATTAGCTTAACATTCTGAAGACCCAGTTTCTTAAGGTATTAATTGTTTCTTCTAATGTTAGCATCACGAGCAATCTCAACTAGTTCTTTACTTCCTTCGTCTTTTCTTTTCCTTCCTGCCATCTGTATTCCTACGTAAAGAAAAAAATTCATATTAGAAACATGGTAATGTAGAAAATAACTAGAGATTGAAAGTAACATAAAATGCAAAAATAAAGATGTGTGGAAAATTGAACTTGTACCACAATGACTTAATTGCTTTGTCTAATGGCTCGTCAATAGTTAGCCCATTAATATCTGTCCTAGCACACTTGTCGTCATCATCAAAATCAACATGTAGACCTTCAATTAAAGGCTCGATGTGCTCATTACAATAGTCTAAGTCACCCTCATTATCATTGTCATCTCTTGAGTCCATGTCAAAAATTTCTCTTGGGTTTGAAAACCGTACAGCGTGCCATTCCTTGTCAATGGGATCTTGCGAATAATATACTTGTGTAGCTTGTGTCGCAAGAATAAATGGTTCGTCACAAATGTTGTCACCTCTATTTATTAATTTGTTGAAATTCACAACTGTAATCCCAAAGTTGTCCTTATGGATACCTCTACCTCGAATGGTATCAACCCAATCACACTTGAACAACACGATTGATCCCTTATCGGTGTAATTAAGCTCAATGATTTCTTTGATGATACCATAGTAAGTAACTTCTCCTGTTATTGGATTTTGATCTTTAGCACTAGAAAAGCTAGATGTCTGTGCAACAACAGCTACACCATAATTCCCTAACCATAACTCCTTGTTTGAAACTTACAACCATTTATAGCATAACTACTATATTTGTAACTAATCTATAAGGCTTGTTAGCAAGGACTTGTAGTTCTTCGAGAGCTTCATTATCTTCACTAGCCATTTGATTGACCTATAATAAAATAATAATAGTACATTACAAATCAGATAACCTATAATTACATGTATAACCAAGCTAACGAGATACTTACATATTCAGCCAACCATGCGTGGAAAGTTTCATGGTGAATGCGTTTTATATCTCGCTCTTTTGTTTGTTGAGAGATAATTGAAATGCTTTCTGCATATGTTTAGAGCAATGACTAAGTGTACTAACAAATACAAAAATAAAAATAATAAAGTTGTGACTCATGGTAGGATAGCATACTTGATATATGGCCCAATGTGCTCATAGTTGCCTAAAACATATCTGTAAGCCTACACCCACGATATGTTGTCCAACTCTGTGACATAATTACCCACCAAAGGGCGGCCTACTCTTCGAAGATATGGCATTTGATTTTCGCAACTAGCATCATGATGGTCATCATTACGCCTCCTACGATTCAAATTGGTCTGATAACCATGCAAGTATCGTGAGCAGAAGGTAGTACTTTCATCTAGCACATAGCCTTCAGCTATAGATCCTTCTAGGTGACTCCATGTCCTTACCATTGATTTTAAATTCTTTAGGTACCTATACATTACAAACATACTTTCATGCTACCAAAAGGTGTGCACTTAGAAAAACATTAAGAAGATGTAGTGAACACACCTTTCAACAGACCACATACTTCGGTATTGTACTGGTCCAGCTAGCCTAGCTTCAGTTGGAAGATGGATGCACAAATGAACCATGACATCAAAGAAGGAAGGTGGGAAAATCTTCTCAAGGAGACAAAGTGTCTTAGCAATCTCAAATTCCAACTTTTCCATCTCAGTGACACTAATAACTTTAGAGTATATTTGCTTGAAAAAGTTGCTCAAACTAATCAAAGCTATGCAAACCTTTGGCGGCAAAATTCTTCTTACGGCTAGTGGGAGCAAGTCTTGCATTATAATATGGCAGTCATGACTCTTAAGACCAACTAGTTTCTGTTGATCAACAAGCACCTTGCCGTGTAAACTAGATGCATAGCCATCTGGAAACCTGACATCCTTTAACACTTGAAAAAACATCTTTTTCTCTTTTAAGTTCATCGTGAAGATTGCTGGTGGTAAATGAGTCTTGTTTCCTTTTTGAACTGGATGGAGGTCTGGCCTCATGCCCATCCTTTGCAGATCAAGTCGAGCACTTAGACCATCCTTTGACTTTTTGGGTACCTCCAAAAGAGTGTTTACAATGTTGTCAAACACATTTTCCTCAATATGCATTGCGTCAAGATTATGTTGTATTAAAAGAGTCTTCCAATAAGGTAGCTGGAAGAAACAAGATCTCTTGTGCCACATGGGTTGTGCCTCCTCATCCTCACATCGTCGTTTCCTTCCTTCCTTTGCACGTTTCTTCTCCTCTAGCTTTCCAAAGACTATGTTTAGATTCTTGGTTTGCTCGTCCACGTCATATCCAGAAATTGGGGTAGGAGCTTCTCTCAACTCTTTGGCCCCATCAAATGCCTTTGCTTCATGCCTAAACTTGTGATTCAAAGGTAGGAACCTACAGTGACCCATGTAACATGCCTTGTGTCCATGTTTCAATTGCAAGAAACAAGTTCCAGAGTAGCAAGTAGAACATCCTTTATCTCTATTAGTTTTCCTTCCAAATGCGTATGCATTACCTGGGTAATCACAAATAGTCCCTAGAAGTGCAGCACGTAAAGTGAACCATTCTGAGCAAGATGCATCAAATGTCCTTACACCTCTACCAAACAAGTCATCAAGTTCTTCTACTAATAGCTGGAAATAAACATCTATCTTATTCCCGGGGGATTTTGGTCCAGGGATTAGTAAGGACAAAATAAAATTTGATGGCTTCATGCATATCCATGGTGGAAAATTGTATGGGATCAAAATAATTGGTCACGTGCTATGAGAGACACTACAGTTTCCTAATGGATTGAAACCATCTGTTGCCAAAACCATTCTAATATTACGACATTTAGAACCAAACTAAGGATGCATAATGTCAAAGTTTTTCCATAAGTAGCATCTGCATGATGCCTCAACAAGCCATCCTGTGTACGCCCTTCGCTATGCCATCTCGCGCTAGATGCCGTCTTTGGAGACATAAATATTCTTTGTAGCCTTCTTTTTACTGGAAAATGTCGAACAACTTTTGCAGCTACTCTATGCAAATGCTTTCCACCAAGACCAACCTTTTCAGACTTCCACCTAGAAGTGCCACAAGTTGGGCATGAAGTGGCATTGGCATACTCTTTCCTATATAATATGCAATCATTTATGCAAGCATCGATGTTAACATATCCAAGACCAACATCTTTAACAAATTTGCTGACCAACATCTTTAACAAATTTGCTGGCCTCGTAATAGCTATTGGGCAATTTTTCACCTTCAAGAAGTGCATCCTTCACAAGTACAAGAAGTTCATCAAAGCATGCATTACTTACTCCCCATAAATTTTTTATGTTCAGGAGTATAATAATGAATTGCAGCTTTGAGAAGCTTTCGCAACCTGGGTATAGCTCTTGCCTAGCTTCATTGGCCAACCTATAATATGTTTCTGTGTCGACTTCTAACTCCCTCTCGTCATCACGACAATTCGCATCTCTAGTGTTCTGATCCACAAACCCAAGTCCATCCCTAAGCATAGCATCTATGTCGTCATCCTGATCATTTGGCACTTGTGGATTTGAACTACCATCAGGTTGAGAACACAAAGCCTCACCATGAAACATCCATTCACTATATCCTATCAGAAAGCCCTTGCGGATCAAGTGATCATACACTGTTTTCTTATCTAACAAATACAAATTTGCGCAACTGTTGCAAGGACAACAGATTGTTTCAGCTATCGCTGAGGTTGAAAAGGTGAACTCCATAAATTTCTTCACACCATTTTGGTACTCGACTGTGTACCTAGGTAAATGCATCCATTTCTTGTCCATATTTGTGCTGCTAGCAAATTAGTTATACTAGATCACTCTGAACTCTGAATACCAGCATATTCTTTAGAATTTGGTAATGCATAATTGTCATCTTGGGAGGAGGAAGAGAAGTGGAACTCACGTAAGAAATTTGAGCAGACTCCCTACCCTAGCTCCTCCCTGATCATCGGTGTAAACAAGTGAAACCTACAGGTCAAAAAATCACAGGGCACTAGTGGATATATAGATGCTACAATTAAAATGAGCAAAGTTAAATTAATGTAGTGCCTCACTGGAGGTAGAGATGAGCTGATGTACGGTCCAGGGAGTCGTCGAAGTCGTCAAGGGCGCTGCAGGTGATGGAATAGGATTAGTTTGAGCAACTTTTGGGGCTTGCCGTTCTTGTTGAGGCCGTCAGCGATGGACTGGTCCTCCCTGTAGGGAACCTCGCCCTCGGTGCCAATGATCGATTACTGCTTTTGGGGGAGGTGGGGGCAGACGGGGTAGCAAGGTGAGGGAGGGTGCCGGCAATGAGACATTTGCGGGTGGTGATGGCGAGGTGAGGGAGACGTGCGGCGCTGGTGAGATGAGGAAGGGGCGAGATGGTGAGGTGAGGGAGCGGCGGCGGGGGTACTGAGACCGGTGTGGATGCGTAAGGAGGGACGGCACTGGGGCGGGTGAGAAGGGGCGGTGGCGCTGGGCCGGGTGAGGAGGGGCGGCGGCGGCAAAGCAGGTGAAGACGGAGGCGCTGGGCGTGTGAGGAGGGGCAGCGGCGAAGAAGAAGGTGAAGTAGCCAGAAGAGAAGAGGTTCGGTCGGAGGTGACGCGTCGTCCACGAGGCCAAACCACCCGAGAAGAAGCCGACCACCGGCACCTCGCCTGAGCTCCAGGGACGAACGGAGCCCACTAGGCTTAACCCTAGCGGCGCGGTCAAGCACAACGACGAAGGGCGTCGGGGTGGAATCAGGAGCGGCGGCGGTGCCGGAGTCAGCGCAGGACCCCTTGGCAGCGCCGATTGCCGGCGGGAGCGGCCGGGATCGATCGTGTAGAGAAAGGGGCGCGGTGGCGGAGTTGCTAGAGGAGAGGAGAAGGGACTAGTCAGGAAGGAAAGTTGTGAGTGAGGGGTCCCAGGGACTAGCCGTGCACCAAATTGGGTCTAGCTCCCGCGTGCGTGTTAAAGTCGATCTAAGCTGGTATTTGAGGATCGCTGGCGCTTATAAGTGCCGTCGTTCGTTTAACTTTTTCTGACATTTTGTAAGTGCCGCCGTAAGATTAATTCTGGCACATGTTATGTGCCGTAATTTATCTAATAGACTAGCATATCCTAAGTGCCGTGATAGATTGCACACGGCACATATATATGCCCTGGTTGGTCAAAACATATGCCGACACTTATTTGTGCCGAAATTTAACCTAAGGTGGCACATTTTTATGCCAGCATTTTTAAGTGCCACGAAATCATAATAAGTGCCGTGGATCATTTATTTGGTGGCATTTAGGCTAAATGCCATCTTTGGTCAAGTGCCATCTGTGTTGTAGTGATAGTATCAAGGAGGAAGTTGCATTTTGCTTTGTATGCTACTTGTTTAAAGAAAAAAAAAGTAAGAGCAAGGGGACTGATAGCTTTACTAAAGGTGGTTGTGAAATTAGAATAGAACTGATGCACTTGATAAACATGTGGGCGGTGTAAGTAGTGTCACAATGCAGATCAAGAGAGATACAACTTATTTGTAAATCCTAGTGCAGCAATTGATAATCTTATTTTGAAAGTGAATAATTAGGATCTACGTTTTTACAAGATCAGGTTGATTTATTCACTTAGATGTTTGAAGTTTCTTCTACATCAAGGATTGGCATTCTGTGGAGATGATGAAAATGAAGAATCTAGCAATAGAGGGAACTTCCTTGAACTTTTGAAATGGCTTATAGCAAATAATGAAGAGGTGAATAAGTTTGTTTTGAAGAATGCTCTAGGTAATTGCACCTTGAATTCTCCTAAGATACAAAAGTAAATTATTCAATGTTGTGTCATAGAGACTAGAAAGCAAATTATTGAACTTGGTGATGAGCACTGCAATTCTAGCCGATGAATCTAGTGATGTATCACATAAAAAACAACTAACTCTTTGCTTGTGTTATGTTGATAAACTAGGAAGGCCATGTGAGCACTTTCTTGTAGTTGTTCATGTAGATGATACTACTTCTTTGTCACTTAAGGAAGCAATTCAAACTTTATTTGTTAGTCACCATTTGACAATAACTCAAATCTGTGGGCAAGATTATGGGGCTCGCAACATGAAAGGAGAGATTAAAGGGCTGATAAACATTGATCATGAAAGAGTCACCTTTTGCTTATTATATCCATTGTTTTATACATCAACTCGAACTAGTTCTTGTTGCTGTTGCCAAGAGAAATGATGATTGTGTGTGGTTTTTTGATCAAGTATCTCTCTTGCTGAGTATTGTTGGAGTTCTTGTATGCGTCATGACATGCTTCGAAATGTTAGACTTCATAATATCTTGAAAGCACTTGAATGTGGTGAACTAGAAACTGGGAGTGGATTAAATCAAGAGATGGGCTTAGCTAGGCCTGGGTTGACTCGGTGGGGCTCTCATTACAAAATTGTTGTCAACATTATTGCTATGTATCCCACAATCTGCAACGTACACGTAACTCTTAGAGAAGATACTTTACAAAAGGGTGATTGGCCGAAAATACATACTATGGTTGGAGTGTTTGAGTCATTTGACTTTATTTTCAGTGCACACTTGATGCTTCTCATTCTCGAATGCAAAAATCATTTTTCTGTGTGTTTGCAAAGAAGAAACCAATATATTCTTAATGCAATGTCACTTGTTAGTTTAGCAAAGAGTAGAATGCAACAATTGAGGTCTGATGGGTAGGATGCATTCCTTCAAATGGTCACTTTGTTTTGCAATAAACATGCCGTCGAAGTTCCTGCAACAGAGGGTAATTATGTGCCTTATGGAAGATCAACACGGTTTGTTCAAAACCAAACAAATGATGATCACTTTAGAAGAGAAGTATATATGTGGTCATTGATCAAATTAGTCAAGAGCTTGACAATCGGTTTGATGAGGTTAATATGGAGTTGCTTTCTTGTATGTCGTCCTTGAATCCTGCTGACTCATTTGCTTTTTTGATGCATACAAGGTACGTAGACTTGCTGAGTTTTACCCCAATGATATTTCAAGCACTGACTTGGTAAGACTTGAAATGTAAGTTGATAACTTACTGATGACATGAGAAAAGATGATAGCTTCAAAGACCTAGACAATCTCGTTGAGCTCTCAATTAAGCTTGTTGAAACAGAGGCATAAAGTTCATGATTTGGTGTACTTACTTCTCAAATTGGTATTGCTTCTACCGGTGGTGACGGCAAGTGTTGAAATAGTTTTATCTGCTATGAGTTTAGTCAATGTAAGTTGAGAAATAGGATGGGTGATAGTTTTTTGATGATTGTGTAGTCATGTTCATTGAGCGAGATATTTTCTTTAAAGTGAATTAAGATGATATAATCGAGACTTATATGGCCATGAGAAGGTGTAAGCCTAACAAGTAGTAGTGTATGCTTCTTTTATGCAAATTATAGACTTAATTGTTGATTTTAAGATGTTTGTAAGACCTTATTAATCTATTTATATTGTGCTTTTGGTAAATTGTATACTTGTATGTTGGCATTATCATATTTACAGTATCAAAACAAAATATTTATGTCAAGTTGGTCCACTCTTGCTTAAAATTTTAGATCTACCACCGCTCAAGACACAACCAGGTAGTTGATGATATTACATTATGTTTATGAACTCTATACAGAACAATGTTATTTTCCTTGAATAAACTACGATGATAGTGGTTACCAACTGTGTGTCTCATTTGTGAATCCCTTTGTCTGTATTATGTTATTCTAAAATAGGTCCCTGATCGTTGATCGTATGTAGGACACATATGAGTTATTGACCAGGACAAGTATCGATATATGATTGGGTTTCACGGGTCGTGGACATGAGGATGTGAGTCGATAACGTGGGCACATGTTGGAGAACATAAAGTCAGGTTGACAACGAGACATGACGAGAAAATTATATTGTTATGTTTCAGTGATCTCATACAATGTGTATGTTGTTTCCTCCTTAGACTAGAGATCTTTACTTTGCTTGAGATGCATAACAAAATACTTGGGTGCTATATATCAAACACTACCTCACAACTCTAGTTATAAAGATAGTTTGAAGACATGGGTAGTTGAGATGGGATATACCTCTCCTCCTAATTTAAAGGATGGAAAATGGAACGAGGGCATTTTCAAATTCATGTCTCTAGAGTCAACATTAAAGACAACATACATAATTAGTTATCTCTCAAATTATTTCTATGCTAAGACTCAGCATTAATAATTATACGTGGTAAGATGAAAAGTCATTATCACGTGGTTGTACGTATCTTAATGCTCACCATGCTGGTTTGATCCCGCGACCTAGCTAATGGAATAAATGGTGCCTGCTAACCAGTGTTGTTGTTGTGGTCATGTGGTGAGCCTTCAACCTTTTATCCTTTAGTTATGAATTTGAATTCATACTTTGTTTGAAAGTTTCGAGCGGCAAAATCCCGAGATTGCCAGACATTGGAAAGTACTAGATCATAGTTTGTGAACCAGACCATTTGAAAAATACGCCCTAATGATGGAGTAAACTGTTGGAGCTGCAACGCCGTTCTCGATCTCTCGCGCCCTGTAACCAATTGTTGGAGTTGCATCACACAACTTTGATCTCCATCATCTGACGCTCTCCCACTCCCCTAAGTGCATCACTCTCACCGCTCCGAAAGAGAACTCTCACATGTTATCTGATCTCGTAAACACACACTATTAGAGATGCACTCAAACAAAATGACAGCATCTTTTGGTGTTCGGCAAGAGCTTTTCTTCTGTTTACTTCTCTCTCCAACTCATCGGCACTATATAAGCACATGACATGGCCGAGCAACATGGCCCAATACTCACACACGTCACAACTCTTTGGAGCTTGTGCCACTTAAACGCCTACTTAACTCATACAATTTCCTAGAGATGGTGGATTTCTTGGCGTCTACTAGCCAATCACTTTACCAGCTGCTAGCTCCACTCCTCAAAGCAACCTCTTGACTTCTCCACAACTAAATAACTCTATACATAATGTGCACGCGACATATATAAAGCCAACACCAACTTGGTAACCTGCCAAGATTAGTCCAACATAAAAACAGTCCACACCGAGTGATGTATCTTTTATGATGTTTACGAACGGAAAAGAAAAATGAAAAGTAGTTAGTTTGAGAATATTACTACAAGGACATTTATTGAGGATGACCATACCCTCCTCCGGCAGCTCTATATACCGACGCATTGCTCCACATTCCTCTCCTTAAAATACAGGTATATGGTCGACAAGCAATTCATTTTTGTTTTGAGAAAAAAGTGAGTTGAAACATTTTTTAGTTTAATCACCATACTCGAGCTCATCATTGACATTTAAGATACTATAGACGCCATAATGTTGTGAAGTTTTATAGTGAACTAATAAGACGAACATGTGTACGTTTAGCTGGCCCTGTGTATAGAAAATCAGAGACAGCAGGTCAATATTCCAGCATCCATGTACCAATCAGTTGCTAGTAACCAAACATGATCTGCTAGTATAAAATTGGGCGCCAGATGAGATTCTAATCTATATTACTAGTAGTCATAGTTAATCCTGATTCAATTTCAACCTCTTGTTAACTCGAGTTTTAGTGATAGGATGTTGGTATGGAAATTTAACTACTCTCGACACTACCGAAATATTTGTGTTTGCCGAGTGTCTACTTATTTGCCGAGTGCATTTTATCGAGCACTCGGCAAACCACCATCTACGCCGAGTGCCGCACTAAAGCACTCGGCAAACCCGGGAAAAAACACTCGGCAAATTAGGGCACCCGGCAAACGCGGGAAAAAACACTCGGCAAATTAGGGCACTCGGCAAACGCGGGAAAAAACACTTGGCAAATTAGGGCACTCGGCAAACACGGCGACATGTGTCTCACCGCACGGTGGCTGACGGCGCGTCCCTCCTTTACCGAATGTCGTCTAACGGACACTCGGCAAATATTTCTTATTTGCCGAGTGTCCGTTAGCGGCACTCGGCAAACATTTTTTTTTCTTCAACTGACCTTGAAATTTTTTTCCCCTCTGAACATACATCATATGATATTCTATTTTAAAATTTGACATTTTTCAGATTTGTTTGCTATATTTAATTCATTAAGTGCATTTCTAGGAATTTTTTGATATAGGTCAAATTGATCTGTAAGTGTTTGAAAATATGGAATAAAATGGGTAGAAAAATGATATTTATGTTCTTGAGTTTAGTTTTTGGGCTTTCTCAAGAAATGAAAAGAAATTTCAAACATCTGGGTCCCGATATACGATCACCAACGTGTGGCTTATTGGTTTTTTAATTCTGAAAAATGCAAACGAAGCCTGAAAAACATGAAACTTGGCATGGTGCCCTCATATGGCATCAATATGCTGTGGTAAAAATTTGAGAAGGTTTCGCAAAATTTGTGACGTACACTGCTTAGAAACTTGACCATCTCTGAGGAAGTATTTAGGTTTCAAGAGGGAACGGGTCAGATTTGAAGGCAAAGTGACGGTTGCTTCATCGGTTAACCTTGAAATTTTTTCTACACTCAAGATACACCATTACATATTCCATGTAAAAATTTGGCATTTTTCGGGGTTCGTTTGCTATATTTAAGTCATTTAGTGCATTTCTAGGCATTTAGTGAATATAATTCAAATTTGAACTGCAAGTGCATGAAAAATTTAGCAAAATTGAGTTAAAAAATCATATTTGTGGTCTTTAGTCTATGCTTAGGCCTTATCTAACAAAATGAAAGGAATTCCAAATATCGGGGTGCCAGGACTCGACCCCGAACATGGCGCTTATTGATATTTTAATTCTAAAAAATACAAACGAAGTCAGAAAAACGTGAAACTTGACATGGTGTCATCATATGACACCTAGAGGCTGTGGTAAAAATTTGAGAAGGTTTAGAAATTTTTTCTATGTATGATGCTTAAAAATAGCAAAGGAAACAAAATAAAGAAAGAAATAAGAAAAAAAAGTTTGCCGAGTGTCCTGCCATTTACATTCGGCAAATATTGTTTGCCGAGTGTCCTCTACTTACACTCGGCAAAGATGCTGCGTTCTAATTGGTCAGCGCCAGACTCCCACGGATCGCGTCTCGTAGCCGTTCGATTGTCTCAGATCCAACGGTAGGGGACCCTCCCTCTCTCTCTCTTCCCTTCTCATCCCCTTATCCCTTCTCTCGCCTCCTCGCACATTGCCGCCTCCGCAGTCGCCTCCGCTCGGGCCGCCCCGGATCCACCCTGCCGCCGTCGCCTTCCCCGGCCCCCTCCGCCCCGGATCCACCCCGCCGCCGCCGCCGTCGCCTTCCCCGGCCCCCTCCGCCCCGGATCCACCCCTCCCTCCCCCGCCGGTGAGCCCTCCCGTGCCTCCCCTCCTCCCGGCCGCTTTGTCGCCGCCACCCCTCGTCGGCACGCGCCTCCCCGAGCCCGACGCCGGCCTCCTCCCTCGCCGGCCCGCGCGTCCTCCCTCGCCGGCCTCCTCCCCGAGCCCAAGCTCGATGCCACCGTCGCCTTCCCCGGCCCCCTCCGCCCCGGATCCACCCCGCCGCCGCCGCCTTCCCCGGCCCCCTCCGCCCCGGATCCACCCCTCCCTCCCCCCGCCGGTGAGCCCTCCCGTGCCTCCCCTCCTCCCGGCCGCTTCGTCGCCGCCACCCCTCGTCGGCACGCGCCTCCCCGAGCCCGACGCCGGCCTCCTCCCCGAGCCCAAGCCCGACGCCGCCTCCTGCTGTGTATGCATATGTGCATGTGTATGTGGCTCCTGCTGCTCTAGGAGGCGTCACCTCCACCACAGCTGGCGAGCCGCCGGCGTCTTTTTTTTTACTATTCAAAGAGTTTGCCGAGTGCCAACATTTTGACACTCGGCAAAGGTCTTTGCCGAGTGCGCGACGAAAAGCACTCGGCAAAGAGCGCGTTGCCGGCAGGGTGTACGCTGAGTGGCGTTTGCCGAGTGTAACACTCGGTGAAGCCTTTGCTGAGTGTGTTTGTGCCTTCGTCGAGTGTTTGTGGCACTCGGCATATTTCGTGATTCCGGTAGTGCGAAGTAAAAAAAAACACCCAAACACTTCGAAGATATTCTAGAGATACGAATTCCATATCACCCGTTTGATATTTCACAATTAAATACTCTCTCCATCCAAATCTCTGTAAAATTTATTTTTATCAAAAATTTGTTTAACAATATGTGGATATTAGGATTCATATTAAAAAACACTTTCCAATGGTATTAATTTTATATCAAATAATTTATATATAGTTAGATCAAGATTAAATCTTGAAAATACGTATAATTTATATTTCTGAATGGACGGAGTATAAATTACAAGTGCAATTCCTTGGTACAACGAAGTAAATGGCCGTGTTCACAGCGGGATGCCATTGACGAGCGCGAGCGCGTTGCTGGTGTACTGCCTCACGCTCGCCACGCCGGCGGCGACCTCCTTCCCGGCCGGCGACGTCATCGCGGCTCCGCCGGCGTCCGCAAACCCGTCGGCGCACGTCCCTTCGTCCGACATCGCAGCGCTGAGCCACGTCTTCGCGTTGGAGACCGCCCACCTCGCCTGCCTGCTCCCGCCCCCGCTCGCCGCGGCTGACGCCGATCCGTCCGCGTCCAGCCGGGAGAGCTCGGCCGACGACTGCCTGGCCAGGTCGGCCGCGGCCGAGATCGTGCTCGCGCAGTCGTCCAGCGCTGCGGCCCCGCGAGGACCACCGGCCGCGTCGGAGCCGCGCTGGAGGAGGTCCTTGATGCGGGCGGAGAAGGTGCGGAGGTGGGCTGCGGCGACGTCGGCCGCGGCGCGGGCAAGCCTGACGTGGCTGGTCTGGAACGTGGCGGCGTAGGGCAGGAGGGAGTCGTAGCAGACGGCCGGGTACAGGGTGGTGGCGCAGCGGGCGCGGAGGAACGACATCGATTGCGTCGAGGAGCTCGGCGCTTGCGCTGGCGCCACCGCGGCGGTCGTATCTGCTGCGGATACGACTGGCGCTGTGGCGGCGGCGATGGCGAAGAGAAAGAGGAGTAGGAGGTGGAGGGAGATGGCGCGAGGACGAAGTTCCATGAGTTCAATGAGCTACTAGCTTGGCGTTGGAGTTGATGATGACTTCACGTGGAATAATGGTACGGTTTAAAGGCTTAAATAGGAGTACTGAACTGCTAGCTTGACAGAGTTTTGGCCGTGGCAAGGCCATCAGTCTCTAGCTACTAGCCATCATATATAGTATGTATCACACGGGAGGGTATAATGTCGTTGTTACCTCTAGGATAAGACTGAATTAACCCTTCCACCATGTATTGTGGCACTTGTGTACTTTGAACCATCTTTAAGACATCTTGACACTTGGAACCATGTACTTTGTATTCGAATCAGGTATCGTGTCACAGTTGTTGATTGTGGATTTTCCGCACATAGTCTGGCAACCGTTATATGCCCATCCAATTGTTACCGGTATATGTCAATTCTGTCCAGTCAACCCCTTACTATACTGAGCTAGAAAAAGACAATTTTACCCTTCTATCCCACTATCTGTTCCTTCTTCCTCCTTGGTGCTTCTCTCTTCCTCAATATGGTGCTCTCCTAGCATGATTTTCCCCTTTAGAACACAGCAGGGCACGTGCACCATGACGGTGGACTCATAATGAGACTAGCTAGGCAGCTGCACCTTGGGCAGATGCGGCTGCTACTCGTCTGTCTTGGGCAGCGGTACAATGGGCATCCTCCTCCCTCTCCATCTCCAAACTCCTAGGAAACCAAAAAGGCTGCCATCCTTTCAGCATTTCACTTTAGCCGAGAATCGTCCCACCGAAAGTGAACCGAGCCCACTTGTACGGCCTGGCAGATAGGAGATATTTTGTTACACCACAACTGGAGTGGTCCATGTGATTTGAAGATCTAAAGCATGCCGGCCATTGCCTCGCAATGCAGTCTTGGTGGGCATGGCTTCTTGCAAACCTTCTTGCAGTGTTGCCTCCTAAGGGGAGCTTCCCATATCATCGCCCCGAAAGGACACCGTTCGGCCACAAACTGCAGCCATGCCCAGGAAGAGGCAAAGGTGGTGTTGGCCAGATCCCGCCGGTGTGGCCATGCTACCGCTTGCGTGAAGGCTCCTCATCCCGCTGTTGTTGCAGAATAGCAAATGACGGTGGGGCATCGGCATATGGGAGGTGTTTCCACTAGCTCACTCTTCTACGTCCATTTGCCGCATGGCTCATCTATTATTGCTTCTCTTGTTAGAGGAGGAGAGGAAGTTGGGGAGGCGAGGTGGTGGTGCGGTTGGTGGAAGGAGGGGCAAGAGGGTGCGAGGTGCAAGGAGGATGGAGCTTGTACGAGGGTAGGTACGGTTATTGGGAGTAGAGGCTTTGGAGGAGGAAGGGAGGTGAGGCCAGGGGCAACAGGGCCGATGGAGGCTGAAAAAGAGATAGAAGAGACATAGATGGGGAAAAAAGAGGCAAGGGAAGAAGATGACAGGGTAAAATGGACACTATAGGAAAAGTTAACGACAAAACTAACGTTAAGGGCATATAAGGGTTTGTCAACACGTTGCGAGAGTAGATAATGGTTGTCAAATTCCCTAAGGGTACAGGCTTTGTAAGGGCATAAAATGTTTTCTACCGAAACATAGCATGGTGCACTAGATGGAAACTCATTTCTGCACCACTAGTGTAGGTCCACTTACCTAACCCAATTTTGATGCCCTACAGATGAAACTCAACTAGGCCTCTCGATTACGTACTCCAGCCTTCAAGTGTGATGCCCCTAGATAAAAGTCCCCTCTAACATCACTAACATGTTTATGCTCCTTGCCACATCGACCTCTTGTGGGTTTGGGTTATGTGGGTTAGGTTAACAGGGTCAATAAATATGATAACAACAAGCTCCATAATCAATTTCTTATCATGCAAGCGCACTCATCACATGTCAAGTGGGGCACACTTTGCCTTTCCCTTTCTCCCACAAAGAAGCTTCACTGCTCCTTCTCTCTTGCAGCTTGCTACCTCCTCAAGCCCAGCGGCACTACGTGTCCTCCCACACTGTGGCGAGATGGAGACCACCATGATGCCACTATGACAGGCCTTTGAAGGACGAGCCCTATGATACTATAGATGGTCCTATTGTTTCTTCTGGCTGCTTTCTGGACAAGCTACAGTTTGCCTCACGGCCTTGGTGGTGGCCATTGCCACTCCTCCCCCTCCCCTTCTTCTCTGTTCCCGGAACCACAACACAAGGTAGATCTGATCCAGGGTATTTTTCTTTTGTAGTTGACCAGCTGGTGGTTTTGTGGTGGAAAGTTGGGATTGAACTTTGAAAGCCAGATATGGTGACTAGATAGCTGATTTGAGTTGGAAGCATGTAATCTTTTGAGTTGACAAGTGGTTTATTTTTGGGTTGAAAGTTGATTTATGGTTGAAATCTTTTGTGAAATTGGTTGAAAGTTGATTTAGTTGAAATATGTTTGAGAATGTTTGGTTGAAAGTTAGATTTGGGGAGGCAGGGGGGGGGGAGGGTGTAAACCACAGAGCAGTAGGTTGAAAGTTTTTGATTTTTGGTGTTCTTCTTCGTCTCAAGTGCCATCGATCGTCTGCGAGGTGTAGGTGAAAGGGGATGGTGGAGGGAGAGAAGAGGTTGATGACTCGCACAGGGCTCCACATAGTGGTTATTCACTAATGACTTGTCCCTCAAAGTTGTATACAAAGTACATGGTTTAAAGTGAAAGAGTTTCTTAAGTATGGTTCCAAAATATGGTTTCTTAATATAGGTTAATGGTGAAATTTACTCCTAGAATAAACACAACCCTATAAATACATCTCTATGACAACCGCACAGCAGGAAATATAAAATGTTGTTTTGCTAATTTCGATCCATAAGTTCGATCTACATGCATGTGATCGAGCTATATAAACTCCAAAGAAATAGGAGCTGGTGAAACATCGCCTGGCCAGGCTAGTCCTTGTTAACTACTGCTAGCAGCAGGATATATATGCTAGAATCTGTCCAAACCAAGAAGTCACTTTTATTATCGCTATATGTGATGGTCAGATGTTGATTTGCTGAATTATGCTTCGGTTGTTGCAATAGGAAATAACAAAAAGAGAAACGAACAAGGTCCACGTGAGCACCAATCTTCAGGAGATTATGATGCCACGACTCCTAACCATTGTTAATTAGTAGTTCGCTCTGATTGCTTGTCTAAATCGATTCCTGAGTGGAGGTGGTAAATTATTCATACCAACAACTTGGCACCCAATCCCAAGTGTCAGGTTAATTCAACAGTAAACAGAAGCAGTCATTACACGGCAGTGATTTCAATTTTTATGTTTTGACATAGGATTGGCGAGACGGCACGTGAAACATGTATCTCCAAGATAGTAATAACAAAATGATAGGCGGGAGCTAGGCCCGGACAGCCATAGGATGGAGACCCCAGAGCCGTCCGATTCCATCGTCACAATCTTTTACGCGCCGCTGCTCCATGTGATATGACTAGATAACGATTTCTTATAACTAGAACGTCAACGTGTATTCTTATATCAAAATTTCAAAACACTATTTCTTTTAAATTAAGAGTCCAATTTACCAAGTCTAAAAAAACGAGTCCAGTTCACCACCCGTTTAGACCATCGTGTTATTTGCAGTTGCATGTGGAGAGGATTCAAAAACAACAAACTGGTCGGGCATCTAGCCACGCAGTTGTCATCTTCCTCACTCATCTAACAAACTCATATATGCAAAATAGGTGGTATTACTGTAACAAAAGAACATGATTTCTGCAACATCGGAGATACATTACTGTGATAAAAGAACATTCTTTTACGCAACATCAAAAGTAAATTACTACAACAAATGGTAAAGCATTGTAACATCGAAGGCACATAACTGCAAGAATGAAAAAGCTTTGTGCAACATAGAATGTGTACCTCTGCAACAAGAGCAAAGAATACACTGCAATATGAAAGGTGTACCGCATGGAACGGCGGAAACCCTAGGTCTCCTTCCTTTGGCGATTCTCCTTGATCTGCCTCAGATTTGCCATGGATTGTCTAATTATCTCGTGGGATATCTCTGTGGGGTTCAAGATCGCCGCTCAGGTGTGTCCTTTTTGTTCCTCGGTTCACTTTGATTCCGTCTCTTCGCCCTTGGAATATTTTCTGGTGGTGGCTTTTCAACGTGCTTCTTCGGCCCTCACGGCTGAATTAGTGGCTCTTGCCCCCGCTCACGGCTTGCCTTGGGGGTGACTCGGATGGATTTCGAGCGTTGAAACTTCAGGATCACAGATTCCCTTTTTTGTTGGCATCAAACAAGGTGGGGCGTTTTGTTCGTTTCCTAAAGAGATTTGAGAATCGCCATTTTGCCTGCTGCTTTCACCTGTTCAGAGGGGATGGTTGTTCTCTGAGCTTTCGTGATCCTTCTCCTTTTGCTTCGGATCATTGGAGACATCTGGATTCTCGTCGTCATGGTATTCCAGAGCTTTTCCAACAGGCGGGAGCTGAACCAAAGGATTCTATTGCGATTCATACGAATTTGGATTTCTTGAGGGGATCTGAACTTACTGATTGTGTTGTTCATTCTATGGTGAATCTGCTCCCGAGTCTACCACTCCTACAGAATCTATTTAATGGGACGCCCCTGTATAGACCGTTCCACAGGACGGTCTGTGCAAACAGTATCACAGACGGTTTGAAATACGAAAACAATGACACCCATTGTATGGGACGCTACAGTACAGACGGCCCATGAGGAGAACCATATGTACATATCACAGACGGTTCCAACTATGAACCGTCTATACTATGGATGGTATCACAGACAGTTAGTGGTTGGAATCGCCTGTAAAAATAGCACAGATAGTTCGCCGTGTGGAGCCTTCTGTATAAATAGCACTATAAATGCACTCTCAATCTCCATCCACCTCGAGCTCGGGCTTGCTGTCTAAAATAGAATATGTAGAAGTGGCCGGTGATTTAGACCATTTTGGACATAACCAAATTAGAACATAATCCTCACCAAAATTGAATCAACGACATTTGTTAGTCTCAGGTGAGGGTTATGTTCTAATTTGGTTTGGATATCTAAATTTGTTGTAATTTGGATCTTGACCTAGTTAGTTCTAGATTTTGTTCAAGGTTGGATCTAGAATTGTTTTAATGACATGGGGCTGGTTTTAGATTAATTTACATACGTTATTTAGTACATGAATTTTGTTATAATTAGCTCCGAAGTTGAAGAAGTTTTTCATAATTAGATAGTGCAATCTAGAATTTGATAATTGAATAATGCATAATCTAGTGTTTGAGATAAATCTACATATAATTGGGTAATTGGGTTTATGCATTATCATGAATGTCTAGCTTAAATTGATCTAAGGTTTTAGATTTATTTACATATGTCTTCTTTATTACATGAATTTTGTTATACATATAATTTAAAAATAAATAGTATTTAACGATAATTTTTTAATTAATTTTAGCTCATTTCTACAATTTAAAAATAAATAGTATTTAACGATAATTTTTAATTAATTTTAGCTCATTTCTACATACTTGGATATGATCTTGCTCTTACATATGACGTTAATATTAATTTTCATCTAGCTTTATTAGCTAGCTAGGTAGCTCCTTTTTTTCGATGAAAAACTAGGTGACTCTCTTTTATTAGCTTATTTAAATCATTTCTCGTTATGCAGCGAGTGTAGCTAGATGGATCATGGTTGGATGTACGGTTCTCGTACAACCCAAGGATACCTTGATGGTGTGACGAATTTTTTGAGAGTTGCCTAGGAGGATAGGTTGAAGAAGGGTGTTGAATTTATATATTGTCCTTGTTGCGATTGTAGAAATGAGAGATCACTTCTCAAACATAACTCAGCACTACAGATCCAAGCGCATTTGATTATTAGGGGTTTCAAACCAGATTACACGTGTTGGACCAAATATGGTGAAGAGCATAATATGTTACATGAAGAGGTTGGCATCGTCGAAGAACCCAAAGTCAACAAAATGAGAGAAGATGATGCGGAAGTATGTGCAGATGATGGTTGTGGTGGTTCTATAGACATTTAAGTTTTCTACAATTTCGCTCGACATTGGGATTGTCCGGTATATCTAAAGACAACTCATAGGGTTCATACATTCATAGATCATAAATGAGATCGGCGAATTCTATGATCTTGACAACTTTGTTGCTCGAGCAGTTAGTCAAAACAGTTGATTTGAATGAATTATCCTTTAATTTGTGTGTGAATTACTTATTACTTCATATATCTTTCTTATGGTTGAGAATGGCATTTTACTTTTCAATGTGCTTGTGCATCGGTGGTGATCAATTACAAATGCTTGTGTGCTGTGATCAGTTACTATATGTAGTGCTTGTATGCTGCTGTCATTTGCATGTTTCAGTGCAGGCCAAAATATAGAATTTGCAGGTGGTGTGCTATGAATACTATAGACAATTCTAGCCGAAAAACCGTCTGTGATAAGAGTTTTGTACAATCGGCTTCAATTTCAAACCATCTGTGCTATTCTTTAACTTCAAATGGTTCCAGTTATGCAGCGTCTATAATAAGGATTTTGTACAGACGGTTCAATAACACGTTCAGATGGTTCAGAAAAAGTCCCACACGTGGGTTACAGACCGTTTGTAAAAATGGTTTCTATAGCTGTACGGTGGTGCGGATCCGGCAAGATCAATTAACTCCGGTCCGCAGTCTACGCTTTGGTCATTTAAATTTTGAAGCTTTGCTGTTGGGTTAGCTGGAGACTCTTCATTCGAAAATCCAAGATTTGCGCGCGTGCGGTTACTCTGGCGATGACATTTGTTTTACTCTTGGGCTCCCTCCTCTGTCTGTGGGCTAGGAGACTCGGACCAGTCATGATACAAAGGTGGTTTGCAATCGATGTCTTGGGCCAGGTCATGTCCGCAAGAATTGCAACTCTCAAGTTCGATGCAAGATTTGCAAGAAACTAGGCCATTTGGGCCGTTTCGACAAGGCTATGGGTTGTGCTTTCTGCTCTAGCCCGGACCACGAGTCTGCACGTCGTCCCTGGCGAAAAATCTGGGTGGCTAAACCTCAAAGAGAGGACAATCTACATATTTTCTCGTGCCCCCAGTGAAAACCCCATTGGTGTCCTTTTAGCTTCCCGCTTGGCATCCGAGCAAATCCCATCTCCCCAATCAATGCCGCCTTCTTAGCTACTTTGCTCCCCTGCACAGCTCTGTGAGTCGCACCTGAGTTCGCCGAGGGCAGCTGACATGGCCAACTTTGCCGTCCTCCTGCACCGCTTTCTTCCTAGTCCAGCGCCGCTTGAGTCGGGGCCAGACAATCGGCTGGCTCGTAACATGATGGTCATTGGTGACCGGTCATTTTGGCATGAGTATGCCATCATGACAGTGGACCCGCCAGTGCCGGATCACCGCCGGGATGAGGTGCTGGAAGAGATCCATCAGATTGTGCAGCAAGCTCTTAACATTCAGGTGCTTGTTTGTCAATCTTATCCTTTTGCGTTGGTTTGTTTAGTTTTTCTTTGGCAGTGATTAGGGATCAGTTGAACCCGCACCAGTTGGATCATGTCCCTACCTTTAGCCTGATTAGACATGATGAAGGTCTGAATATGTGATCTCTGGTGTTTGAACGTGAGGCTTGGGTCATGCTTCTGGGATTTCCCTTAGGTTATCAAACTGAGCATTATGTCAATAAGGCGGTTTCATGTTTTGAAAAGTTATTGCTTTGGCATAGCCTGTGGTAAATCTTGCTAGAGTTTTGGTGCATGCGCTAACCAATGAAGTTGGTTTGGTGCCTCGCAGTTTATTCATTAAAGTTGCAAATCGTTTTGGGGGCCTTGGCTGATCATGGTCAGGTCGAGTATAAATTTTGAATGGGAGAACCCTAATCCATCCTTGGTGGGCAACTAATGAGGACCCTTTGCTCCGCTTCAATGCTTCCCCACACCGAAAACATTTGCCATATCTAACTGCGATGCAGCAATTTCAGATTAATGCACATATACGGTAGTAGCAAAATGCAACACAAGTATGGGAACAGCGTGCGGCGCCGCCTGCTACTGGTGGCAATCAGGACTGGAGAGTGTGGCCGGAAGCACCTGTGGCGGCTCCTAACACCGGGATTAGCTTCCTTAAAATGCATCTAGATCCTTTTAAGTGGATTTTGATGGTTATAAAAAAAGATTAATGTATATATCAAGAATATGAACAGGTTTTAGCCCCACAAAAGAAGTTCAACCGGCATTAGCGACTCCTAAAATGTTGAAAAGAAGAAGCAGCAAAGCCTCTATAAAGACTAGATCAAATTTCCTACATTTTAGTGATTTAGATAATCACATAAAGTATAGGAAAAGTCGTACTATCAAGAGGAGTGTGCTAGAGGGTTGAAGAATATTTTTGGTGCTCAAATTGCTCAAGACCAACTTTTCTTAAAGGTTCTACCAAAATTCTTAAGAAATCACATCAGTTTTCCTATGAGCCGGAGTATCCGGGTTACGGGTCGAATTACCCAGGTGAGTAATAGATAAATGGGTTTCTGGCCTGAGTGCTAGCCGGAGTGTCTGGTCCAGACACATCAGGTGATTCACCCCTTTTGTTACCTCCCCCTCGGAGTATCCGTGCTATTCCCCAGAGTGTCCGGGCAGAGTTTGATCTTAGGAAAATCCTAAGTTTTGGGCTGAAGTTTTCTCAAAGGCTTGTACCAGGCATTTTTACCATCTCTGTTTCCCCTTCGGAGTGTACGAATACTCAAGGCTACTGCAGTCCGAAGTGTCTGGACAGCCTATTCTATGAGGAAAAGTAGTCGTATTTTGAATCCTGAATACTCCGAGGGTGAACTTGGATACTCCGAGCAACTGTTTTCTATAGCCTACGGCTAGTTTTTTGTGAGTGGATATTTATACCCTCACTCTCTCTTCCACATATAACTCTTTGCAAAATCATTTACTGCATTCAAAAAAGCTTTTGCAACTTCGTCAAGCCTCAAACATTGTTTCTTGTGAGGGAGATCGAAGTGTTGTGATTAATTGAGCACAAGAGCATCGAGTTTATCTCCAAATTGTGCATCACGTTTGTTACTCTTGGAGATTAAGGTCTCGTAGACAACTAGGAGTCCTTGAGAGCTCCCAAGGTTTATAGTTGTCGTAGCAACGAGGCTAGAGAATGAACTTGTTCCTGCTCGCTTCTTAGTTGGCATGGCTCGATCGTCCTGCGGGTTGACGGTGGCATCTTCACGCTCCCGGTGGCCACTGCAGTCTTCTTCACACGGCTTCCTGCTAGCTTCCCATAGACGGCGCCAACTGTCGTAGCAACAAGGGTAGACAATGAACTTGTGGCACCCCCGCACGGCTGCGCGGACCTACGAGGGTTGCCCCCCGGAAATTATGTCGCGGAGACACCGCAGTCGCGCACGCAAGTGGATGACGGGAGGACGCTCGAACCGGCTAAGAGCTACGAACTAGAGGAGAGGAGGAGCAAATGGAGTTTATTGCCGATTTTTGGGACCCTTGGAATGGGTGGGGTGCCCTTCTATTTATAGGAAAAATTGAGGGGCAGAGGAAATTACAAGAATGCCCTCGGACCGTTTACAGTCTTGCCCCTAAGTACACTAGTGCCCTCGAGGACGAACCGGTCTTTTCCTCCAGGAATATTCTGGGAATATCCCGCAGGCCCCGCTCGTCATGCATCCTCCCGTAGCCCGATCTTCCCGTTGCTACGGACTTGGTGTCGGCGTGATTCTGGCGTTCCCTCGAACTTGGCATCGGCACAGTCTTGGTGTTCGCACGAACTTGGCATTCACGTGAGCTTCACGTCGGCATGGTCTTGGTGTTCACACGAACGTGGCGTTCGCACGAGCTTGACGTCGGTGCAGTCTTGGCGTTGACGAGTCTGGAGATTCGCCGTTTTCCCCTAAGTGCGGAAAAGATGTCATGACCGGACAGCGCGAGGACCCCTACTCCAACAGTAGTCCCCTCGCCGGGGTGGGTGGTTGAGTAGCGCCTGCCCAGGCCCGACGCATCGATTCTGCAGGGTCGGTGCGCTGGCCGGGGTAACGAATTACCGGTTGTTGTGATGTGCTCGGGGTCACAAAAGGAGCTTGCCGGGGATTCCGAGCTCGAGTTGCGGCTTAGGCGAAAATTCCCTGCCATCCCAGGGTGAGACCGAGGATTCAACGGAAGATTCGCCCGCACCCTTCTCCCCCCTTTTTTTTCTTCCCCCTTTTTTCCTTTCTTCTTTTCCTTTTCCCGCTTGCCCCTGTGCGTGCTCTGGCCGGCCACGGCTTGGGCCGGCTTGGCCTAAGGCCCACTCCTAGCTAGGTCAACAGGGGAGGGCAGGGGTTATAAAACACCCCCACACGCCTCCCCCATTTTTTCTCCACCGTCAGCCCCCGCGCTTCACCTTCCACTGTCCAACGCCGCCCGCCGCCAGCACCTAGCGCCGCCTGGGGCCGCCGCCGCCGCCGCTCTAGGGCCACTGCCGCCGCCGCTCTAGGGCCACCGCCGTCGGCTTGCCACCGCTTCATGCTGCACTTGCTGCTCCGTGCCGCCGACCGCCGCTCCCCCCGTGCCGTGCTGCCACCTCCGGCCCGCCGCGGAGCCGCCGCCGCGTCGGACTCAGTCGGGAAGCCGCCACCGTGCCGCTCCTCCGCTCGGCCGGGGAGGTGTCGCCGCGCCGTCCCTTCGCTCGGCCGGGGAGCTGCTGCCATGCCGCCGCTCCTCCGCTTGGCCGAGGAGCCGCCGCCGCGCCATCCCTTCGCTCGGCTGGGGAGCTACCACCGCGCCGCCACTCCTCCATTCGTCTGCCCGCATGGCCCTCACCTGCGTTCGCCTGGGGGCGAGGGACTGGACTGCCGGGGCTTAGCTCGGCGCTCCTTTTCGCCAGCAAGCTCAGCGGCTCACCTCGCGCGTCCGACGACCGCTCGGTGGCCATCTCCGCAGCGGGCTAGGTTTGGCTGACGGACGGCCATCACCCGAGCTTGCAATCGGCTGGCTTGCCCGCCCTGCACTGTCGCGAGCACTTGGTCTTCAAGGGTGACCACTTTGGCTCGTGTTTTCCTTTGCCGCGATGGAGTACCATGCTGGACGCTGCGCCAGACGCCGCAATGGAGACGCCACGACGGAGCACCGAGGTTGACGCCGTGATGGAGACACCACGACGGAGTGCCGAGGTCGACAAAGACGCCGCAACGGAGCACCGAGGTCGATGCAGGCGCCGCGATGGAGTGCCAAAGTCGACGGAGACACCGCGATGGAGCGCCGAGGTCGACGCTACGACGGAGACGCCATGACGGAGCGTCAGGGTCGATGCCGCGACAGAACACCGCGCTGGATGCTGTGTTGGACGCTGTGATAGAGATGAAGACGCCACGACGGAGCACCAAGGTCGACACCACGATGGATGCTCATCGTGCTGCCAAGGCGGGGACTGCGGCGTCGGCTCTTGAGAGCGCGGGCGTCGGTCCCAGTCCTTCTTTCGAGGTGTGAGGTCTCTAGCTTTTGTCGTAGCTTTTGGTTGGGTGCGTTGGGGTTCTTTTGTCTGTTTACTTTTGCGTCGACCTTTTGGTTTTGCTTGGTGCGAGGGGGCTCTTCTTTTTGACTGTGCCGTCGTGGTCACGCCTTTTGTACTTGACTTGTATGTAGTCCTGATGATGGTTTTATAAAGGTTTTTGGGAAATTGTTGTCTTCTTTACTTTGCCTTGTAAGCTCAAGGTTTCTTAGTTGTAGCACTTGTAGGGTTTGTGCCTGGTGGGGAGCAAGGCGACTCCGCAGTGCGAGTCCCTTGTCGATAGGCGCGCATTGAGGGCTGACTTAACGGCGCTCGTCTCAGGCTTCATGCAACTTTGCCGCTAGTTGTTGGCGGAGGTGCTCGAGTTGGCTAGCGCATGAGCACTTCGGCGGCGTAGCCCCTTGCGGTGTTGTGCACGGTACCCGGTACCTTGCCTCCTAATCAAAAAAAACTTTGCGTCCCTCGGCATGACAGGGGCGCAAGTAGTTGTATCATGACCTCGTGTTCCTTTCCTGTATCAAATAGTTAGGTGCCGATTATGGGCTCTTTCCCTAATAAATACGGGAAGTACTCGGCGCTCTGCACACAACAGCGTGCGCGCCGGGCTTGTGTACTAATGTGCCTTTTTTTGCTTATGCGGTGGTAAGTCCATGCCAGAGAGCGACAATGCTCGATTTATGCGGGGGATGTTTCTTCTAGCCATCCTGAGGCTTTTGACTCGACTTGTGCGGGTGAGGCGGGGCCTCCCAGCGCACACGAGGAGGTTCAGGTGCTCGGTCCATGCGGGGGAGGTGGTTCCTCCCGGCTAACACGAGGAGGCTTTTGACTCAACTCGTGTGGGGGAGATAGGGCTTACCAGCGCGCACGAGGAGGTTTATGTGCCTAGCCCGCGTGGGGGAGGTGATTCCTCCCGGCCAACACGAGGAGGCTTTTGACTCGACTCGTGCGGGGAAGATGGCGCTTCCCAGCGCATACGAGGAGGTTCAGGTGCTCGGCCCATGTGGGGGAGGTGGTTCCTCCCGGCCAACGCGAGGAGGCTTTTGACTCGACTCATGCGGGGAAGATGGCGCTTCCCAGCGCATACGAGGAGGTTTAGATGCTCGGCCCACGCGGGGGAGGTGGTTCCTCCCGGCCGACGCGAGGAGGCTCTTTGGCTCGACTTGTGCGGGGAAGATTGGGCTTCCCGGCGCACATGAGGAGGCTTGTTGTTCGACTCGTGTGGGGTAGACGTGGCTTCCCAGCACACACGAGGAGGTTTTGGGTGACGATGCTGAAGATGAGCCCCTTGTGTGTTATTCCCAAGCTTGGGCTCCAAAGGAACAAGCCAGCGGGTGGGCGGCCACGTGTCGAGTGGTGTCGATGGCGCGACGGAGCGCCGAAGTTGATGCCGTGACATGCTATCGAGGTCAGTGTCGTGACAGGGCACCGACCGGTCGATGCCGTGACAGGGTGCTAAGCGGTCGACGCGGCAACGGAGTTGTGAGGTTGATTTGCTCGACGCCGCAACAGAGTGTCGAACCTGATGCTGCGATGGAGCACTGGGAAAGTCGACACCACCATGGAGGGGCGAGGTCGACTCCGTGACGGAGTACCAAAGTCGACGCCGCGGTGGAGTATAGAGGTCGAGACCGCGACGGAGGGGCGAGGTCGACTCCGTGATGGAGTGCCAAAGTCGACGCCACGGTGGAGCATAGAGGTTGACACCGCGACGGAGGAGCGAGGTTGACTCCGTGACGGAGTGCCAAAGTCGACGCCACGATGGAGCATAGAGGTCGACACCGCGAAGGAGGGGCGAGGTCGACTCCGTGACGGAGTGCCAAAGTCGATGCCACGGTGGAGCGTAGAGGTCGAGACCGCGACGGAGGGACGAGGTCGACTCCGTGACGGAGTGCCAAAGTCGACGCCATGGTGGAGCGTAGAGGTCGACACCGCGACGGAGGGGCGAGGTCGACTCCGTGATGAAGTGCCAAAGTCGACGCCGCGGTGGAGCGTAGAGATCGACATCGCGACGGAGGGGTGAGGTCGACTTCGTGACGGAGTGCCAAAGTTGACGCCGCGGCGGAGCCTCCGTGACGGAGTGCCGAAGTCGACACCGCGGCGGAGTGCAGAGGTCGACACCGCGACGGAGGGGCGAGGTCGACTCCGTGACGGAGTACCGAAGTCGACGCCGCGGCGGAGTGCAGAGGTCCACACCGCGGCGCAGGGACGAGGTCAACTCCGCGACGGAGGGGCGAGGTCGACGCCGCGGCGGAGTGCAGAGGTTGACACCGCGACGCAGGGGCGAGGTCGACTCCGCAACAGAAACACCACAACGGAGATGCCGAGATCAACACTGTGACGGGGAGTCGAGCTAGACGCTGCGACACCGGTGCATACCATCCTTCAGGTCGTCGCTCTCGTGCCCATCGTGGTGGTGGCCATGGCCTTCCGCTTCGTTCCTGCTCGCTTCTTAGGTGGCATGGCTTGATCGTCCTGCGGGTTGACGGTGGCATCTTCACGCTCCCGGTGGCGACTGCAGTCTTCTTCACACGGCTTCCTGCTAGCTTCCCACAGACGGCGCCAACTGTCGTAGCAACAAGGGTAGATAATGAACTTGTGGCACCCCCGCACGGCTGCGCGGATCTACGAGGGTTGCCCCGGAAACTATGTCGTGGAGACACCGCAGTCGCGCACGTGGGTGGACGACGGGAGGACGCTCGAACAGGCTAAGAGCCACGAACTAGAGGAGAGGAGGAGCAAATGGAGTTTATTGCCGATTTTTGGGACCCTTGGAATGGGTGGGGTGCCCCTCTATTTATAGGGAAAACTGAGGGGCAGAGGAAATTACAAGAATGCCCTCGGGCTGTTTACAGTCTTGCCCCTAAGTACACTAGTGCCCTCGAGGACGAACCGGTCTTTTCCTCCAGGAATATTCCGGGAATATCCCGTGGGCCCCGCTCGTCATGCAGTCTTGCGACGATCTTCCGTCGCTACGGACTTGGCGTCGTCGCGATTCTGGCGTTCCCTCGAACTTGGCGTCGGCACGGTCTTGTTGTTCGCACGAACTTGGCGTTCACGCGAACTTGACGTCGGCACGGTCTTGGTGTTCGCACGAACGTGGCTTTCGCACGAGCTTGACGTCGGTGCAGTCTTGGCGTTGACGAGTCTGGAGATTCGCCGGTTTCCCCTAAGTGCGGAAAAGAAGTCACGACCCGGGGCAGCGCGGGGACCCCTTCTCCAACAATAGTGACCCTTAAGAAGTTTATGAAGGCTGAGATTCGCATATTTAAGACTACCTCTAGGTACTACTTGACCCATGATACAAGATTTGTCACCTCTAGTTGATTGGGTGGAAAGAAGGCTTAATGCTAGCGCACGTTTTTTCTCCCCTCTTCACTGGCCACTTATTATATGTGTTATCTTAAATCCCTCAAACCGTTCTCCAGCATATTGACAGAACTAGACATCACCGTCTCTAGGCAAAGGACAATTTCCATTGTCCCGGTAACGCCCTAGTTGCATGGCATCTCGTCTGCAGTCCCAAGAAGATGAAATGTGAGAACCCTATCCACTAGGAGTTAATGGAGTATACCTAGTCGATACCCTAAATCCTACTTATATATTTCTACTATGCAAGAAATATTAATCCACAATGAAAAAAATTTGCAATGCAAAAGAGATTAGATGACACAAAGAAGGATGAGTTATCCAATTTGCATAAAAAGGGAAGACATGGTCAAGGTTGACATCATTATAGAAGTGGAAAATGGGGTTCAATATTATTGGGGCTCCTCATGGTTTGAAAATTATGGTTCCCAATTTTACTATTTAATGGACTATATTTTTTATTACTATTTTCTATGTGGGATGAGATGTTAGAAACTTACCTATCCACTAGTAGTTAATGGAATAATTGTTGGAAGACGACAAAGAGCTCAACACAAGACCCAAATCTATTGGTAAGTATTATAATGAGAAAATGCAGTCTTTGAGGTGGAGTACTTGATGGATTTTGCTCCATTCAATGTCGCACAGGCAATACCAAGTATAAAAGGCTAGAAAGGATAGGCATGCAAAGATGAATGATCAAGAATTGGGAACTACACCTAAGTCGAACACCAAACTTGATCCAACTCACCAAAGCCAACAATAGTTTATTATGTACTGTAGTTTGAATAAATATTTTTTCATGAGGCTGGTGGCACGAAAAGAATTTCTAAGAAGCAGTCAACTCATCCATGGCAGCAAAATATTTCCAGGATCTAGCATTAATAAGATTGAAGTGGATATACCTAGAGTGAATTTGGATTTTATTACTCGAGAAATTTCCATACTTACTAGGTGAAAAGAGTATAAGAACCAGTGTCATGACTTGCAAAAAAATTCTAGTTAAACAATAGTAAGAGATAAAAAAAAGTGAAATAGATATGAATTTTTTATTTTTGTTTCAACTATTATGTTTGTTTTTTTTAAGGCATTGCCAGAAGGAAAATGAAAAAGAAACTAAACTTGGAAAATTAATAAAAGTGACCACGCATATTATACATCATTTCTTACACCAACTCGGGGTGGTCCTTTGCATGGGCAACTTTTCTTGAACTTGAAGAAGACCGCGACGGAGAGTGTAAATCTCATCCCTCAGTTCATCGATGACCATCATAACTTCAGTGATCTCCTCTTCAAGCTCCGTATTTTCCTAATGAAGGTCAGCGATGAACCCATTCTTCTTTGGCCTCACCATTATTTTCTTGCATACCACATCTAGTGCTACCACGTCGCCTTCAAAGCAGTGCATAGGTCTTTTGCAACACCTGGTGATACTCCGACTTGACGGGGCTGTCCACCTCTTGAGAGGCTTCAGGCGGCCGTTTGCCGAGCGAGGGTCGGCTGTCCTCCCCTTTCTTGGTCCCTTCTAGGCAGGTGGAAATTTCTTGATATAGTCCACCGCCCTGGGACGCAAGAATCTTGAAGGTCCATCTTGTGTTGCTCAATGGGGAGGCATGTCATCTGGAAAGTCACAAAGAGATCAAGAGGCTGAAGGTAAATACAATGGCTTCCGTCCTCAACCTAAATTACTGATTTTTGTGTGCCAAGGGTGCAATGATATCTTTACCTTCTATTGATGGGAAGAAGTTGTAGATCATAATCAATTCACTGGTTACTCAGACAATCCTCATGACAATGGCTGAAAAGCATATGAACACTAGGGTTGGGCGACCTTATCCTTGTTACCTAGCAGAGCGGAAATAATATCTTTACCTTCTACCAGGCGTCCTTCAGAAAAGATTGTGATGTAGACGTCGGTGTTCAGCTCCAGCGGGTCATACCAGTTCCATTTAATTGGGAACTTGCTGAACATGGACCTGGGGCTTATACTGCATATTTTCCATCGGAGGTTGAGCTCTCCCGTTTGATTACAATTGGGGAAATACGGTCCAAGGTTTTTGGGATGGTGTGGCAAACGGAGGAATTTGTTCAGAAACTCCCTGGAGAAAGTTTGGGTGGATGTTTATGGGGTGCCCTATGAGATTAGGGATTATCTCAGCCTTTGTGCGGTTGGTTCAATCATTGGAATAACAACGGTGGTGGACATAGTCTCTATCCATAGAAGGGGCATTGTACGCCTGCAAGTCGCTGTTTTGGATGCCGGTATGATCCCTTCACATGCTATCGAAATTGTGGTCGGTCGAAAGGTGTACGATATTTTTTTCAAGGTCGAAACACCGGAAGACAGCTAGGTGGAGGACATGGAGGATGATGACTTGTTAGGTGATGATGCAGATACAGGATTGGATGGTGATGGGGATGCTCCGATGGATGATCGGGACTCCAAGCGTCAAAAAAACAAGAAGTATTCACCGTCTACTGAGATGTCAAACGTTGACGCGGCAGCGTCAAATTCATTGGCTGGGCAGCTCAGCACCATTCATTTGAGGACTGCCACGCCTGAGTCAGCGATACCCCTGGCCGCCGGCCGCGTGTGTCGCGGTGGGCTGCCAGGGGCCTGTCTGCGGTGACGTGTTCCAAGCCCCTGCAGTCGCGATGGCCACACCATCCTTTTCACCGGTGTTGGATGCTGCAGATGCTTCCCCTGCTGTGTGCATGTTTGCTGCAGCTGGACTCCAGGAGCAGCCTGTGCTAGCTGTGCATGCACATGCAGATGTGCAAGGCGTGCATACACACGCACAGGTGCAAGGTGCTGGGACTGCACAGCAGGGTTGTTGTGATCCCGTACTGGACGTGGGCGGGGCTCTAGCTGCGACTATGGCGAGCTCAGCGATGTCCGCGGCGACTTAGGCAGTGGCCACGGTGGACAAGTATGACGAGGCTACGGTGGAGGCAGCTGCTAAGTTTGCGATGGTTGCGGCCGCGGATGTGATTGGTGCTGCTCGTGACACGAAGGCGTTGTCGGCTGTGGCTGCTCCTGATGTGGGAGTGCCGGGGCAGCCGCGTAGCCCGGCACTTTGGAGTAGTAGGCTGCGCCAACAACTGGATGGGGACCTCGACATGCTGGAGCGTGCAATGCTTCGAGCTAAGGTGAAGAACTTGGAGGACATTACAGGTACGTCGTCATTTCGTGCCCATCTATTTTAGATTTATCTGATGATCATGTTGTCTCGACCATTCGCGATGTGGGAATTTCGTTGGCTAATTCGGGTCAGGAAATAGATGAGTCGGTCAAGCGTCTTAAATATATAGAGTTCGATCGCCCAGCGGCACATTTATTAAAAAAGGGTGCCAACGGAAGAGGTTTGACGGACACTCTTCATGAACCTCAAGACTGTCTTGAGCTGAACAAACTCCAATTCTTATGCGATGACTTGCAAGAGGAGTCTGACATGGGTGGATCCGACTCCGACATAGTTTCTTCTAGGCCACTAGAATGGCGTGGCAAGACTACGCACCCAGTAATTCTTAAAAGACCGGTGTCTAAGAAAAAATCCAAGCAGGTTAAACTATGAAAGGCCTTTTCTGGAATACAAGGGGTTTTGGGGATCCTGCAAAACATGGCCATCTTGCTGGTTTGATTCGAGATCATCATCTCGACTTTGTTACCCTCATGGAGACGGTGACGCCGAGCTTCTCATTTGCTCGTTTGGCCCATTTGTGTGGTGGTGCGAATTTCATATGGCACTACAAACCACCGGTGGGCCGCTCTGGGGGGATCCTGGTGGGCATTAATCAGTGATCTTTAGAGCTAGAGATGGTGCGCGACGGTGAGTTTTATGTTATGGCTCATTTGTGTAATAAAGAGGACAATTATAAGTGGAGCCTCTTCGCAGTGTACTGGGCCGCACAGCCAGAGCTTAAGGAACGGTTCCTAGTAGATGTAGTGCAAGGTTGCAACTCCGAGTCACGTCCCATTCTCATAGGTGGCGATTTCAATATTATTCGTCATCACGAAGATAAGAATAATAGCAATTTTAACGCTAAATAGTCTTTTCTTTTTAATGCTGTCATCGAGATTCTTGATCTACGCGAGACTGCACTTCCGGGTAGACAATTCACGTGGGCTAATACTCATGATACTCCCACCTTTGAGAAACTTGATCGGGTTCTCAGGAGTACAGAGTAGGAGCTAAAATTTCCCCTGGTCACAGTGACTGCCTTAGAGCGGTTTTTATCCGACCACACACCCCTTCTTTTGGATATAGGGGCACCGTCCTTCCATAGGGGATGGTCTTTGTTTAAATTCGAACTGGGATGGCTGCAACGCGAGGGGTTCGTGCAGCTAGTCGCTAATGTTTGGGGGCACAAGGTAGGGAGTGGGTCTGCCATCGGACGTTGGTAGATTAAAATAAGGGCTCTGCGGCAATTCCTTAGAGGCTAGGCCAACCATACTAGTGGGGTTAATAAGCAAGAGAAAGAAAGTCTTTTAGCTTCGCTCGATAGCCTTGACAAGGCTACGGAGACTCGCGTATTGACAAACCTAGAGGTTGAGTGTAAGAATCAAGCTTCTGAGGACTTAGCTAAGCTCCTTCGCGAGGAGGAGCTGAAATGGTATCAACGTTCGAGCTCTAAATATATTCTTGAGGGGGATGACAATACCAATTTTTTTCATATGCTGGCTAATGGGCGCCATCGTAAACAGTTCATTTACGAGTTGGAACATGATGGTCACCTCATCCGGGGGCACGTACATCTAAAGCAATTCATTACAGACTATTATCACGGTCTCTTCGGACCTTCAGACCCAACGTTCTTCTCCTTAATGGAGGACTTTTTTGATAATGGTCCCAGAATGTCTAGTTTGGAGAACAACACTTCGATTGCGCCGTTTACCGAGCAGGAGGTACATGATGCGATATTTCAAATGGAGCACAATAAATCGCCTAGTCCGGATGGCTTCCCGGCTAAATTTTACCAAGTCTTCCAAGATGTTATTAAAGCTGACCTCATGGCACTCTTCCATGCTTTCTATAGGGGAGAGCTTCCACTGCATCGCCTCAATTTTGATGTGATTACTTTGCTACCGAAAAAGGCAGATGCACAGAAGATTCAAGAGTATCGCCCGATTTGCCTACTCAATGTTAGTTTCAAAATTTTTACCAAGGTTGCTACCAATCGCCTCATTCATGTAGCTGAGTCGGTTGTACGGCCTTGTCAGTCTGCATTTATGCCCGGGCATAACATCCTAGGGGGGTGGTTATACTAAACGAGACAATTCATGAGATGCACAAGAAGAAGCTGAACAGGGTCATTTTTAAAATCGACTTTGAGAAGGATTACGATAAAGTTAAATGAGATTTCCTTCTCCAAACCTTACGGTTGAAGGGGTTCTCTCCTATTTTGTGTGCGTGGGTCGCGCCTTTTATACAGGGAGGCAGCGTCAGGATTAAAGTGAACGATGATGTTGGACCCTACTTCCAAACAAAGAAGGGTCTCAGACAGGGGGATCCCATGTCACCTATTTTATTCAATATTGTGGCAGATATGCTGGCTATTTTCTTAAATAGAACCAGAGCCAACGTCATCATCACTGGGTTGGTGCCACACCTAGTGGATGATAGGTTATCCATTCTACAATATGCAGATAATACGGTTATTTTCATGCACCATGATATCGATCAGGCTAAAACCGTCAAGCTCATACTTTGTGCTTTTGAGCAATTATCAGGACTTAAGATTAATTTCCATAAGAGTAAGCTCTTTTGTTTCGGGCAGGCGAAGGAACACGAAGACCAATATAGGCATCTTTTCGGTTGTGAGCTGGGTACTCTGCCGTTCCGTTATCTGGGCATACCCATGCATTATAGAAAGCTTCACAATAGTGATTGGAAAGTGGTTGATGACCATTTCGAGAAACGCCTTAGCAGTTGGAAGGGGAAGAACCTATCCACGGGTGGCAGGCTCGTACTTCTTAATTCCGTCCTGTCGAGTTTGCCGATGTTCATGCTTTCGAGGTACCAAAAGGGGTGCAAAAACGCTAGATTATTACCGCTCTCTTTTTTTGGCAGAGTGATAGTCATAAGTAGAAATATAGACTTACCAAATGGAGTGTCATCTGTAGACCCAAGGATCAAGGTGGTCTAGGTGTGCAGAACCTTCAACAGAAGAACAAATGTTTGTTGGCTAATTGGTTGTTCAAGTTGCTTAATGAGGATGGGATGTGGCAGACGTTGCTACGAATCAAATATTTGCAGACTCGGACGTTAGCACATGTTGATTTTTGTCGCGGTGATTCACAATTTTGGGCATGTCTAATGCAGGTTAAAGACCAGTTTTTTCAACTTGGTCGTTTTAACGTACATGATGGCTCACAGACCCTTTTTTGGGAGGATATTTGGCTGGGGAGTGTTCCTCTGCCCTTGCAATTCCCTTCTCCCTTTAATATCGTTAGGCACAAACAGGCCACGGTGGCGGTGGTTCTTTCCACACCGTCACTCAATCTGACATTTCGTTGCCCCATAGTGGGTCAACGGCTGATTGCATGGTCTGATCTAGCGGCTCGAGTTTCCTCCATTTCTCTATCTACCGAGCATGACATTTTCTCATGGGGGTTGCATCAACATGGCCAATTTTCAGTCCAGTCCATGTATAACGCCCTGATGGTCTCTCCTCAGGTGTACAGATATAAAAAGTTATGGAAACTCAAAATCCCCCTCAAGTCAAAGGTTTTTTTATGGTACTTACGACGTGGGGTGATCCTAACAAAGGAGAATTTATTGAAGCGAAACTGGCCCGGGAGTCCAAAGTGCACGTTCTGTGATCACAACGAAACAATCCAACACTTATTTTTTGATTGCCCGTTAGCACGGGCTATGTGGCGGATAGTTTATATGGCGTTCCATCTATCCCCCCTGCTAGTGTGCCTCATATGTTGGGCCATTGGTCTGCTACGTTTGGTCGGGGGTTATGGCTACAAGTTCTCACCGGCATGGTTGCGGTGTGTTGGGTGATATGGCTTTGCTGTAATATTATTTTTGATAATAAGTTGCTCTCTCATCCCAACCAGGTCATCTACAGGTGTGGCAGCATATTGAGGATTTGGGCGCCATTGCAAAAGCCAGAGAACAGGGATGCCATGGTACAGGGCAGCAGGCGATGAGAGGTTATTGCGAGGGAGCTCTTTGTGTTTAGCCGCCATCCTTGGAGGAGTTTAGGTGGTAGTGTTTTGATGGATGTTTAATGTTCCAATTTAACTCTTTGTTTGCTGTGGTACTGTGTTCGTGCAATTTTTTTAATTTGTATCAAACTCTCTGTTAGTTGAACATTATTGACTGTGTGCATCGACTTGATGCAGAGGCCGGAAAATTAATTAATAAAATCTCCCTTTCAAAAAAAAAGAATTAGTTTTACAAACCTATTTGAAATATTGGTGGCTCTTCCCCTTATCTATGGAAGAACTATCTAACGACCTAAAAGAAGCGCTTTGCGGGAGGCAACCTGATTTCTTGCCCCACGCTTTTATTCTTATTTGTATTTCATACCATGATGTAGGCAATCCAGTTATGCACACTAGCCGAGAGAACGCTTCCGTCGATAAGGGGGGAAGCCACCAACTTTTGAAAAGATACGGCAAAGCGAGTACTTTGGATGGCGTCGTCTCCATCACGATCTTCTCAGGAGGACGCCCGACCCCAGAACTAGGTCACTCGGCCTCAATACTAGGCTGGCCGGCCCTCTCTGCTCTTCGCCGATGTCTGCTTTGCCAGGTAACATGTGGTGAGGTCCCCAAGTCCACGTTTTCAACTCTTTTCCAGCCACTATCATGAGGACCGTCCTTGGAACCGAAGAATTGAGTTTGATCTGAAACTTGTTCCTATCACATGGTAAGGATATCATTTCACTCCAATCATCGCATCCTAGGTTGGCACAAAAATTTGTAATACAGGCTGAGCATGGAGGCTGTCATCTTACCATCACAGCCTCGCAATCCTTGCGTGACTTCCTGGACGATGTCAATGAGAACGATTGCATGCCTCCCACACAAGCAGCACAAGATAGACCATCAAGGCCAACACGTACCACAGCAGTACGTAGACACCATCAAGAAATTTACACTCACCAAGAAGGGACCAGGGAAAGAGAAGGACATCCGAGCAATACTCGACAAACAAAAGGTGGACAACCCGTCAAGTCAGAGTATCACCGTGTAGCAGCAGCAGTAGCCGGAGAGCATTGGCGAAGATGAAGATTGGTTCTCAAGACAAAAATGCGGAGCTTGAATAGGACATCCCGGAAGCCAAGATGACAATCGATAAGCTAAGTGACGTGATATGCACCCTTCATCGCGGTCTTATCTCCAAGTTCAAGAAGCTTGCCCGTGTGATGGACCACCCCGAGCTGGTATGAGGTAACATGTATCATGCATGGCCACTTTCTTTTATTCCAAGTTTAAAGTATTTGTTGTTATTTATTATTTTATCCTTGACCATGCTTCAAGAAAACAAGATAAAAAATCATAAAATATAGAAATGACAAAAATATGCTTGCTTGTTTCGAATTCCTTCTTTGCTCTACGAGCATGTTTGGAGTGTCGATCTTTTTAATGCTTGCTGAAAGGTACAGGGAGGTCGCCCGACCTAATTTTGGGCTGGTCGACTTGGATTACAGGGAGGTCACCCGACCAACAGATGGGGCCGAACGACCTTTATAAAAGAACATTAGTAAATGATATTGTTCAATCCCTAATAGCTACATTAGAAAATTCCAGTTTGCACCATCGCCTTAGTTTATTTCATCAAATAAAATAAAGTTAGTACCAATGGTAGTTGAACCTCGTAAATGCCTTGCCTTTTGGAAAATGACAAATAGTTGCTCTAGAATTACCCCCACAAACATCTAGATCACAACTATTTGCCTTACACTTTGGGATTATAATTTTTAGGCAAGTCATAACATTGTTTTTTTTCTCTTTCCAGATACTGTGTGTATAAATTTCTTGAGTAATAAAATCCCAATTCAAAGTTAGTTTGGTTTGTGTGATAGCAAAGTCAGGGGTATGTCCACTTCAATTCAATCTTATTAACACTAGTTCCGCGAAATATTCTGGTGCCACGCAGAAGAAACCATCGAGTAGATGTTTCCTTTGAAATTTCATTCCTACCACCAGTCTCATGATAAAATGTTTGTCCAAAAGCCAATTACATAATAAAATATATTAACCTTGATGAGTTGGGTCAAGTTTGGCGTACAACTAGTTCTCGGCCATTCCTCCATGGAGAGCCTTTCCTAAAATCATGGAAAAAAAATTCGACGAAATTTCAACGAAATTTCTGAAATTTGTGAAAAATTTGCCCAATTCGGTCAAAAATTTCGGTTTGACTAAAATTTGAACAAATTTTGGTCAAAATTTAGTCAAAATTCAAATTTGGTCAAACTTCACTAAATTTTGGTCAAAATTTAAACTGATTTTCGGTAGTGCTTTCCGAAATGTTTTTCGAAATTACCAAAATTTTCAAAATTTCGGTAATTTTAGTGGGTCTCGAAATTTTGCTCAGACCGAAATTTTTTTCCTTGCCTAAAATGTCTTAATGAGTCTAGGCTTGGCATCTTTCTTTCTTATAAGGGCGGCACGATCAATGTATACATCTGTTTGTTAGACATGGGCGAAATTTGTCAAAGGAAAACACTACAATGAGCAGGTCTTTTTGTGTTGTTGCAGAATTTACTTGGCCTTTTCTTGTTGTTTCTTCCCATTTGTGGCTGCAGGCAATTCCGCCTCTGTTTGCTGACCATCTAGCTGATGGTAGCCCCTGCCAAGAATGGTGAAGCTAAGGACAAGCAAGAATAGATGCTCTTTCCATGAGCAGCTTAGGGAGGAATCCAAGAGGCCCTTCCTCCAAGTAGGATGGGCTGAGTTTGTGAGTGGTCATAACTTGGTATGGGCTCTGATACCACTGTAGGGATACGGGTAGGCTATACTAGCGTAAAATAAAATTTTCTACCGCGTAAACCAGGAATTGCTGTAGCATTAGATCACGAGATTACCCCTTGTTGCGCAGAACCGTAGAGAAAGTAGAGTCGATGCAGTGGAAGCAGCTGTAGTCGTACTACCTTCTCCTCCTCACGGTTCCCTCGAACAGATCGTCTCCTCCTCGCGGTTCCCTCGGGCGGATCGTCCAAGCGTCACAGCTGCAACGCCTTCAAGGTATCCACACGTTTAGGGAGGAACGTCGCTCGTCCAGATTGTTAGATCCAAACGAGCAACCTTAGGCGTGGGAGGGATGACGGCTAGGGTTTCGGGAACTCTCTGTTGGCCACCCCTGACAAGTCCATCCTCCTCCTTATATAGACGTCCCCATAATGGGCTTCTACGTTAAAGGCCCATTAGGACTCAATGCCTAGTCTAATTCGGATTCTAATCCGAATTTAAGCTCCTGCCCCTTAAGTGTGCGACCCTATAGGTTCACGCACATTTAGACATAAACCAAGTACTCCTACTCGATCACTAATTGGTAGTGGCCCTTAGCAGGACGTACCAACTCCCAAACGTACGTAAAGATCGTATCAGACGAACCATCACAATGTTATGTATGCAACTCCCTTTGCCTCACAATATTTGTCAAGCTCAAACTCGAGCTTGACAGCTCTTTCTCGATCGTGTGTCTCGGATTCCTTTACTAGGTTAACTCCTTAACCTTAAGTAGCACGGCCATACATTTCTGGGTCCGATCATTCGAGGGGCCCTGAGATATCTCTCTCATCACAGAGAGGGTCAAATCCCATCTCGATTGACCATGACTCGCATCATGCTTCATGACAAACAAGAAGGCTGACTTTATGACTACTCAGTTATGGAGTAGCGTTGGACAACCCCTAAGTAAGTCATTTACACATATCGAGTACATACGACAATCTCAGGTCAAAGGACATAGCAGACACATTGTGTCTTAAATTGAGTCTGTCCAACCCCATGTTCCCTAACATGTGCTTATACAATTGATTCGACATCTTTATGTCCATGACCCGTGAAACATGATCATCAACCAATACATACGCTAGTCTATTATTCATATGTGTCCTCATATGAGTTCCGACTAGGGACCAATTTAGAATAATCATTCAAGGTTAATATGAGTTCCACAAACAAGTCACATACTTGCCAATCAATACAAATGATATTATTCAAGGAACATTTAATAAATTATGGATACAATGAAATATGATCATCTCTATGATTGCCACTAGGGCATATTTCTAACATTCCTAGCGTTCAAGAGGTGTTTGTGATGTAAATGTGTTTTTATGTTACTTAAGTATAATTATGTGTTTCGTGGACCTAAAGTTTGCATGGATGCTTGGATTCTTAATGTGAATGTCTACATACTTCCTTAATTGTCAGAGTTAAGTATGTGATTCGTGGACCTAAATCTTGTATGGATGCTTGGATTCTTTTATTTCTCAATGATCTTGAGTGAACATATTTCTTTATTGATCAACACTCTTAAAGGTCCTATTTACCGACTAAATTGGTGGACTGTCACCGGGGAAAGTTTGTTATTTTTGTCCACAATTTGCATGGTAACACAACACGAATTAAGTATCGATGGTATTTCTCTTACTTCAGCTTTTCTTAACATATACAGCGAGAATGTATGAATTATCCCTACGGTAGAAATACCATCTCACCGGCCGTTAAGGGTGCATACAATTGAAAATAGATTCTATGATTGCATACCTACATACCCGCAAGATCTATCGAAGCACATATATCGAGACGTTAACAAACTATACGAACTAATTAATTATTGATGGTTCTATGTACCTCGCCGGCTCGATTGACATCGCCCGAGAACGTGGAGCGCCGATTGTGCCGCAAAGTCGCCGCGCGGCGCCACGCGCCGTGCACGTCCAGTTGCTGCGGCAGCCGGGTGGTGCTGCGTCATCCCTCATTGCCTTCAATCAGGATTCACATCCATGAGACCCTGACGCCGATCGGCTGCTCCACGGCCTCGGTAGCGTGCACACGGGAAGCAGCAGGGAAGAACGGCGGTGCGCCTGTGCACACGGAAGACAGAGTTGGATCGACGGCAAAGAGAAAGGCAGCGGCGCCGTGGGAAATAAACGAATGCTTCTGCCTACCTCGCGAGCTCGCCAGTGCTTGCGTGAGCACGTCAGCGCCGCTTCTCCTGCCGCAATGTCGACGCCGTACGCCAGTACGCGTCCGGTTGCTGCCGCTGCCGCAGATTGCCAACTTCTTCGCACAGCCCCCCGCGGCAGATCGGTGACGTGCAAAACGCCCCAGGTGTACATGGCAAAGTCCATCCATGATCCATCTACATGTATGACCGTTTAGCCCTCCGAGTTCAAATCCCATGCAACTCATATCTATGTGAAATTGTCAAGCACAGCTCATGCATCAAATTCCCTAAAAAGAAGAGCTCTTTTACGATACTCCGAATGAATATAGATTGTCTATTTTCTAAAGATCTAATGATCGATAATAATCTATAGTACTATATTCTATGAGTACTATATATGACTAAACTTAAACAGTATATGGACAGGTTTCAAAATGAGCTCTCGCTCTCGCTCCCCACCCCCGCCCCTTCCCCCCTCGCCGGCGCCGGTAACCCCCCCCTCCGCCTCCCGCCACCAGCCCCCAGCCCCCTCCGCCACCCCCTCCGCTCCCGCCCCCACCCCAGCTGAGGCTTGCTCGCAGACCCCCAAACCTCGCGGCCCCACCTCAGGTTCCCCGTCCCGCGGACAGCTCCCCAGATCCCGTCCCAGATCCAGATTCGCAATCTCTTCCCAGTGTCCTATTTGTTCCCGATTCGCAGCCCTCGCCCGCCTGCGCCGGCCTACAGGAACCACAGGTCTTTACTGCTGATAAGGGCAAGGCGCCGCAGCTCGAGCTACTCCCCTGCCCCCTTAGCGGCAATAATGGCAATACAGAAATCCCGGCGAGTCAAGGCTTCTCTTCGCAGGTGCCTCAAAGCATTGATGTCAACACCAACCCTTGGATTCAAGTTTCAAGCCGCAAGTACAGAGCTCGTCTGGCTATCAGATCGCCTTCTCCTCCAACCCATTATGCCCAGCGGCGCAGACAGGACTTTTCGAAGCGCATTCATAGCAGGAGTGCCCAGGGATACGGCAAAGCTGTGGAGCGCCGCTTCCAAGGGCGGCAGCCAGTGGCCAATGCGCAGTCCCCTAACTTCTCCGCTCTTTTCCTGAAAAGAGCCCAGGGCTGCTGCTTCCGCTGCCTCAGCCCGAAGCACTTCGTTTCGACCTGCAGAGAACCGCCGCGTTGCCTGCTCTGCAATCGCTCTGGCCATCTGGCCCGCCGATGTGCCGCCTATCAGCGTCGCCCCCAGCAGCTCAAGAAGCCACCACCGCCGGGCAGTAGCAGCTTCCCCCCGCTGCAGAAGATGACAACAGGAAGCACATGGTCCACCAGGCCGGACAACGTCCGTTGCTACAACAGGTTGAATACCAGGATGATGCGTTCGGAGAGAGATCTCTCATCCACAGGTGTGATAGTCCTGTTGCTCAACCAGCACTTGCAAAGCTCCAACAGACAGATATGCCGCGTCCTGGCCGACTACTTCGACGTCAGGAGAGACGACGTGGAGGTCTCTATGTTGGGAGCCAAGGAGTATCTTGCTGTTTTCCGCGACCCGGCAGTTCGCGACGAGGTCCTTGCGGAGTCAGGATTAAACATTGAGGATCTCAACCTTCGCTTCCGTCCCTGGTCCCGGCTTGCCACAGGTAACTTGTACCAGGCGCGATTCCGGATGCGTCTGTGCATCGAGGGGGTGCCACGTTCCGAGTGGGGACCGGAGGCGGTTTCGGCCATTCTGGCAGGCACAGGCATCCAGGAGGGTGACTTTGACGAGCCGCTCGCAGACAAGGAGACGGCGTGCATGCGCGTCTGGGTCGCAGCACACAATGTTGGCGCTGTGCCTCGCTCCGGCATCTACACCACGGAGCAAGCGGCCAAGACCCCTCCCCAGCTAGCTGAACAGGGAGAAGCTTCCAGGCGCTTTGCAGGTCAGGGGCGCCCTCGGGGGCCGCCGACGAGGCTCATGTCGCACCCGATTCTAATTCATATAGACCAAGTCATCGACTATGAGCCGCAGATGAGCAGCCCCCCGTTTCGCGCCCACGAGCCGGATAGCCCAGGTAGCGGAGTTCCATCGCCAGTCTCGTCTGACGACGGGGTCCCGGCGCACTACACTTATCATTGGGAGCTTGGCGCGGCAGATGGCCCCCTTCAACCGCCCAGGCGATCAGCGCATGACAGGATAACCCCACCCTCCGACGACAGCGACGACGAGCGGGACCGCAGCAGGAGCCCGGATCGCGTGCGTCACCCCTCAGGCTGGGATGTTCCTCCATCTCGTGGCACCGCGCACGGAGGTCGCCGTCAGCGCAGAGGGAGTAGAGGAGCTAGTAGGGGAGGGAGCAGGTATGGCGGCTTTAGGCGCGCTGCAGGCCCTTCAGGGTTGGAAGCCGCTCATAACTCCCCTAATATGCCCAAGGCAACGAGCAGGATCTCCAGCGACGCCGAGCGGCAGCGCTCGCGCTCTCCAGGGCGCTTCAGCTTCGCAGCTCAGCATGAGCCGCGAACTCCGCAGGAGGATCTTCTCCAAGTGGTGATGCAGGTCCAAGGCCTTGCGCTCGGGAGCGCTGCTAGAGCCGACCCGATGAGCGACGAAGCTCAGCTCCCACCTCAGCCGCCAGCCGCAGCTACCCCCGCGGATATGGCCGATCACAACGACGCACCGCCACCAGACACTGACACGGGTGGATCAGAGGTTGAAGACGGGATGACTCTGGCCGCATTCCGGAGGCAGCTAACCCGCCAGATCCAACCACCGCTGGTTCCAACTCTTCCCCAGGCACCTATCACAAGGAGCAAGGCAAAGAAGGCTCAAACAGGAACATCCAGCGCTATTGCTGCAGACGCTCCCAAAGAAGCACTGCCAGTAATGGAGAAAGCGCGCTTGCTTCTGATGAAGAAGCTGGGAATCTTAGAGGCCAACTCAGAACCTGGCTTGCATGACTTCGCGCGATACAAAGACCTTTTCAAGCAGCCGCTCACAGAATCAAGTGTGGTAGCTTTTGCTACGCTTGCAGGAGTGCTAGGAAAGGTGGACTTTGCCTCGGTGATTAAGGCCACGGCCTAAGCCTAGTGCGTGCTTGTGATGCACAGCACGAGTAGTGCCCCCGTTTTATCTATGTCTAATCCCCACAGACTTTTGTGCTGCCTCCCCACAGACTCTTTTCCAGGTGTAACCACAGAGGCCTCTTCTAGCCAAGGCTTCGTCTTCTGTTGTAATTCGGCCACTTTGTTGGCGTTGTTCGGTCGAACTACCAGCTGTCATGTTGCTGCTGTCGTTGGGCGTGTCGTGCCCCTCAGGAACCTTACCTGCTATATTCGATACCTTTATGCTTGTTTGTTTGCTGATCCATCCACTTATGTCCGTGAGCGTCGAACGGGTTGGGTGCATAATCAATCTCACAGGTTACTAGCAGATTTACCGCTGAATTTAACCCAATGACACAGCATCACTTGCGCCTTCTCTCCTGGAATGTTAGAGGCTTAAACAACCCGGCAAGAAGAGACGTTATACGTGAGGTGGTAAAGCAAAATAGAGTCACGCTCGTCTGCCTACAGGAAACAAAGATGAGTTCCATTGATGACTCCCTTATCCGACAGACGCTAGGAACAGACTTTCTTGGAAATTACTGCTTTCTCCCGGCCAACGGAACCAGGGGAGGAATCCTCCTTGCAGGTTCCAACAGATTCTTTAACTTAAGCAATATCTCCACGGCTGCCTACTCCATCACTTTGGACATTAAGCACATAGACACCGATCTTCAGTGGACCTACACCGCGGTGTATGGACCACAATCCGAGCAAGATAAGCTGGCGTTCATCCAGGAGCTCAGGGATACTAAATCCAGAGCATTGCCTAATTGGCTCATTGCAGGCGACTTCAACCTGATTCTCCGGGCTTCGGACAAGAGCAATGACAACATTAATACTAGGCTGATGAGGGCGTTTAGGAGTGCGGTCGATCTGCTTCAGCTTCGCGAGCTCCATCTCCACGGCCGCAGCTTTACCTGGTCAAACGGACAGAGTAACCCGACGTGTACCAACATTGATAAAATGTTGTGTACTGCAGACTGGGACATGGCTTTCACCAGCTCTCACCTACAGGCGCTGTCATCCATGATCTCAGATCATTGCCCTCTGCTGCTCCTCGGCTCCTTCAAGTCGGCCTCGATCAGAGCGTTCAGGTTTGAAGATTGGTGGTGTGAGATACCCGGAATTCACCAAGTCATCCACGACTGTTGGCACAGGGCGCTACCAATTACAGATAATTTAACACGGCTGCACGCCAAGCTTACGAGATTAGCCAAAACGTTGAAGAAATGGAGCACCAATCTTATTGGCGACATTCGTATGCAATTTGCCGTAGCAGCTGAAGTTATCCTACAGCTAGACAAAGCCCAAGAAACAAGAATCCTAGTTGAACCAGAGCTAGAGCTCAGGAAATTGCTCAGGTCGCGGCTACTAGGCTTAGCTGCCATTCAAAAGATGAGGCTCAAGCAACGATCGCGAACTCAGTGGATAAAGCACAGCGATGCGAACACCAGGTTCTTTCACCTAAAAATCAACTCCCGCAAAAAGAGGAATGCCATCCCAAGTCTTCAGATTGATGGACAGGTTGTGTACAATCAGAATGCAAAGAAAGCTATCCTCGCTCAACATTTCACGAAGGTGCTTGGGACTAAAAAACAGAGAGTGCACTCTCTGGCGTGGGATCTTCTAGGAATACAGAGACACAACCTCTCACACCTCGAGAGCAACTTTACCGAGGAGGAAATTCTTAACGTCATCAGGTCTCTCCCACAGGATAAATCACCCGGACCTGATGGCTTCTCTAACAGGTTCTACGGAAGGTTTTGGGGGATCATCAAGGAAGACATAGTCCAAGCAGTGAACCAATTCTGCTGTCTCCGTAATAACAGGTTCTACCTGCTAAACAACGCAGACGTTGTTCTGCTCGCAAAGAAGAAACAGGCCACAGAAATCAAAGACTATCGCCCCATCAGCCTGATTCACGCGTTTGGGAAGATTATAACGAAGATCATGGCTAACAGGCTCGCACCAGAACTCGACAAAATTGTCTCCACGGCACAGAGCGCATACATTAAAAACCGAGGAATACAGGACAATTTCATTTTCACGCAAAACATCGTGCGAATGATGCATAGGAAAAGGATCCCAGGAATGTTTCTAAAAATTGATATCCAGAAAGCATTTGACTCGGTGAGCTGGGAGTACCTCATCGAGATCCTGGATTACCTGGGGTTCGGTCCAAAGTGGAGAGACTGGATTGCTTGTATCCTTGCTTCTTCCTCAAGTCGGTTTATCATCAATGGGGAGCACACCGAGAACATCCAACATCGCCGAGGGCTACGGCAGGGAGACCCTCTCTCGCCCATGCTATTCATCCTGGCAATTGACCCCCTACAGAAGCTACTTCTAAGAGCGATACAGACAAACCTCATCAAACCTATCACAGGCGTTGAAAATGAGCTGAGGATTTCTCTTTACGCAGACGACACGGCAATCTTCGCAAACCCAGAGAAGCAAGAATTAATGGTGATTCAAAACTGTCTTCAGATGTTCGGACAAGCAACAGGCCTAGAAACAAACTTTCAAAAAAGTTGTGTTTACCCTATCAGATGTTCACAGCTTAACCTCCAGGATATCACACAGAATATGCAGGTTCAACTGGCGCAGTTCCCATGTACCTACCTAGGTCTGCCCTTGCACACCTCAAAGCTTCGTAGATCGGACATCCAACCTCTCTTCGACAAGCTCTCTTCTAGACTAGCGGGTTGGAAAGGCAGGTTTCTCTCCAGAGCAGGAAGGCTCACTCTTATTAACTCCACCCTCTCGCCATGCCTAGTATTCTTCCTCTCAGCTTTTAAACTTGAAAAATGGGCCATAAAGAGGATTGAGAAGACGATTAGATCTTTCCTTTGGAAAGGGGAAGAAGATTGTTCAGGAGGTCAATGCCTTGCAAGCTGGAAGCAGGTCTGTAGGCCAAAAGAGCTGGGAGGTTTAGGTATCAAAGACATCCAACGCTTTGGCGCGGCTCTCAGGTTGCGTTGGCTTTGGGGGGAATGGAACACAACGAGAAAGCCGTGGTTCGGCCAACAAATACCGTGTGATGAAACAGACGCAGCTCTCTTCGCGGCCTCAACGACAATTCATATCGGAGATGGACAACTCGCTAAGTTCTGGACATCCAGGTGGCTTCAGAATAACGCTCCATGTGAGATTGCCCCAGACCTCTTCCGCTTAGTCAGGAAGAGAAACAGATCAGTTGCTCATGAGCTGCAGGAGAACAGATGGATGAGGCCGCTGAGGCGCCTTATCAATACGACAGAGCAAGTGCACCAGTTCATCACCCTTTGGAACCTCACCCAACGCATCCAACTACAACAGGTTCCCGACTCCATTATCTGGCGATGGACAGGAAATACACGATACTCGGCCAGGACAGCGTACAGGATGCAATTCGTAGGATCATCTCCCAAATTCGATGCTTCCTCTATATGGAAGGCCGACGCTGAGCAAAAATGCAAAATTCATGCCTGGCTCCTCATCCAACAGAAAATTCTTACAGCAGATAATTTGGAGAAGCGAGGATGGGACAACGGACATGCATGCGTCCTTTGCGGAGGACAGCCAGAAACCGCTCGGCACATTTCCACCGAATGCGCCTTTGCCAGGCAAATTCTGCGCAGGGTGTCTACCATGAACGGGCTTCCTAATGACGCCTTCCTACAGAACGACCAGGCTGATCCAATGGAGTGGTGGTATTCCTGTGGGAGATGGAAAACAGTACGAGAACGTAGCAAGATCTATGGCCTGGTGATTTACGCCTTGTGGAACATTTGGAAGGAGAGGAACGTTCGTATCTTCAACAATGTGTTCACGAACGTGGGTAGAGTCGCTTTCAAGGCGCAGGAGGACATTGCAGCACGGAGATTAGCCTTCGGCCAAACGTCAAGCGACACAGGAGACCCTCCGCCGCACATCTAGCATCCCCTCCCCCTCCCTCTCTCGCTTCTTCTTCTTCATCCTCCTCCCTTTTTCTTGCTCCATTCTCTTTGTTTGTAATTAACTTTGTTATTTAATTTTCATCCAATCTATGAGAAAGGCAGTGCTCCTGCCATAGTTTCGAAAAAAAATAAAATAAACAGTATATGGACCTTAAGGGTAAAACTGGAAGAAGTAGATGAGAGATCCCGCAATTCATAGGAGCAATATAGGAACCTTTGGAAGGAAAATGAGGGCACTGTATCCCGACGGCTGCGGTGACTCACACCCTAATCCATCCCGAGCGAAGGCGACTCCGGCGGCTACGTGGTGACTCATCGGCTAGTACGATGAAGATGCTTATCGCCTCACCTTCGCAGTCTAGTTAGTCACGGAGCACCGCCTGGATCACCTGGTACATGGGGGTGATTCTGATCCCGCTGGTGATCATCACAAACCGGCATACCTGGTGCACCCACCAAGGCCCTCAACGTCATTGTTTAGTGGAATCCCCTTGCTTAATTAATTTATACTTTAGTATGGCACATCAATTTTTTTTAGGACGTACAGGAAGGTGCCAGATCAGGAATCATACTAGTTTTTTACTGACAACGATATGATTTCGTGTACTGAATTCGTGGTTGCTCAGTCCTCATCAGGTGTGCTACTCTTAAATTTGTGTAATGCATGGAAATTTGTGTGTATATAAAAGAAAATAAGTTTCTTGTTCCAAATTGTTCTTCTTTATGAAAGATTGAACTTTTTTCTAGAATACAGTCAGTACAATAGAAATCATTTATACAGACGGTTCGAAACCTCCGTGCGGGACGGTTTCTCGAACCGTCTGTACGAAAGATTCTGTACAAATCAAGTTTTGAACCGTATATACAAATCGATTAGTACAGACGGTTCCAAACTAGAACCGTCTATACAAATCGAGTAGTACAGACGGTTCTAGTTTGGAACCGTCTGTACTACTCGATTAGCACCCGCCTGTGATGTCGTGTTATAAAAAAATATGGCCCCATGCGCGCCATGTGCCTAGTCTTCAGCCGCATCTCATCTGGCCGTCCGCGTCGTCCCATCCAACCACTGGAATTAAATCACACAATATGCTTCCAATGAGATTCGATCCCGCAACCTCATGTTGTCCAAGCAAGGAGAGTTGCCAGTTGACCTAGACTGAGTACGCGATACAGACTGAGTAGCTTTCTTCTTAACTAATCCCTACGAGTAAGCGGGACGCTTCTAGTACAGATGGTTCTAAACTTGAAACCGTCTGTACAAATAGCACAGACGGTTTAGAACCGTCTGTACTGTTAGATTTGTACAGATGGCTCCAATTTGGACCCGTCTGTGCTATTTGTACAGACGGTTTCAAATTGGAGCCGTCTGTAATGTAGCTCCGAATGCTAGTTTTAGAGTCTAGATCCAACCCTAGTTTGAGAGGTTTTAGTAAAACAGCCATAACTTTCTCATACGAAGTCCGTTTTGGGTCCACGACCACTCAAATCGAAGCTAACGACGAGGCGTATCTGAAAATTCTACACGTGTATACACCTGTATGCATCTTGACCCTCAAAATTCGGCTTCTAAGTAGGACCTTTTCGCTCCAGAAGTTTTTCCGTTACTTTTTTTTATCTTGCGGAGGGCATATCTCCTCCACCCGGACTCCGAATTGGGTGATTCTTGTTTTCCTAGTTAGCTTGAGCCGATGACTTGCTTTTCACCTTGATCCCACCTTCTGCCGAGCACTTTTGTCGAGGTACCGTTTTCAAAATCTTCGATTTCGGGCCGGGATTTCCACTAGTCATTTCGTCGACTTTCTCGAAATTGGCTCAAAATTTCTGGAGACGTAGAGTTTGGCCTCCCGCTCATAGCCATGAAAACCGTTCGATAATCGGAGCTGTCAAACTCCCTCCCCGATGCTGCCACTTTCCTACCGCGGCAAGGAAATCTGCAGTTTTGCTGCCGCGGCAGCAGAATATCAACCAGCCTTGCTTCATCTATTTGTACAGACGGTTCTAAACTTAGATTTGTATAGACGGTTCAGAGTTTAGAACCGTCTGTATTGTTTACATATTTGTACAGACGGTTCCACTTTAGAACCGTCTGTATTATTCCATTTGTACAGACGGTTCTAAGTTTAGAACTGTCTGTACTGTTTACAGACGGTTCCGAACTTAGAACCGTCTGTACTGTTCGATTTGTACAGACGGTTCCAAGTTTAGAACCGTCTGTACTGTTTACAGATTTGTACAGATGGTTCTGAATTTAGAACCGTCTGTACTGTTCGATTTGTACAGACGGTTCCAGTTTAGACCCATCCAGTTTGGAACTGTCTGTACTGTAGCGTCCCGCTTGTTGGAAACCGCTTGTACTCATTTTCTCAGACGGTTTTCTTTTAGAACCGTCTGTGATACTATTTGTACAGACGGCTTCAAAAATCCGTCTGTACAGAGGCGTCCCGTTAAATCGTTTTTATAGTAGTGAGTATATGTTCTGCATTGTTCTTGTTTATGGGTGAAAATGCTAAGGTTTCAGTTTGTATGTGTACCAAGCTCTCATACCGGATCATCTTCAAGGCAACCATAAACACCTGATACTGTTCAAAGGTGGTGGAATTCGAAATTACAGAATGTAGGACCGGATGTTACTAACTTACACAATTCATTCCAGATTTTTTTTTCCATTCACAAACAGGATCAAGTTCAACATGAATAGTTATCAGGTTGTCTCACCTGGGTACTTGTGTACTGTCATAGGTTCAGAAGTCACTAGATCGACTCCTTTTGTTTCAGGTTCGGAAGTTGTCGACATGAATTTTTCTTCACATCATCACATGTTTTTCTGTACCTTTTGCTTTCAAGAAGGATGCACTCCAGAGATGTTGTATAAGAATGGTTGGAGAGCAAAGATGAATATGTTAAGGACCATCTAGTTTTTTTAGTTGGGATGAACCTTTTTTTGTTTGGTTGAATGGATGGATGAAAATTAGATGGGATGAATCAATTTAACTTAATTATATTACTTAATTATATTAATAATAATTAATTATACACTAATAAACATAGTAAATGCCTATCAATGTTAAACTAACTATAATACTTACTAATTAATAATAAAATATGTTAATTGTTACTAGTCATATACTAATAAACCTGCTAATCATATATTAATCAACACACTAAGAAGTAATCTTATCATTACAAATACTAATTAATAATAAAACATGTTAATTATCACTAATTATTTTCTAATGGTCATGATTAGAGAAGGGCGGCAGCCTCATCCGACCATTTTGGGCGGCTCTCTCTGTCCAGCATCTTTGTAGAATATTCCTTTTAGTTGGTTGCCCATATTCACTCCATCCCTCCAACCAACAAACACAAAGATTTGTTCAAAAATATGGATATCCCTATCTCTCCATCTTTATCCCTCCAACCAAACGCACCCTAAGTCTACATGGTAAAGGTGTTTTAGTTTTCAGAAGTTTTTCATTCGCGAAGCACTTTGTGAAAGCAAGAGAGCATCTTGTAGAAGGATAAGAGAACAAGATATTGTTCATTTTCATTGGAGAACCATTCAACAGTCTCATTTTTGCTTTCCAAATTTTGATAGGCAGAATTTTTACCGAGTTCTTTTCATTCATAAACAAGATCGGGGCCCAACAAACAAGAGCCGATACACTCGTTCACATCTATTGTAGGTCATTAAACACTAGTTCAGTTCACCCAAATAAAATAAAAAGCTTCAGATTCTCTGTTCGCATCACCACCCAGCCACATGATGAAGCTCTAGTGGAAAAAACTCAGACCCGGCTCAAGTTTCCAATGATAACTTGGCAACTGCAATTCAATAACCAAGGCAGTCAAAATTCACCCAAATTTGACTCATTGAATCACAAATTCAGACAAACCGGAGCTTCTACTCGTTGCCACGGTATCGGAAGAGCAGTTGCTTGACGGCGTCGATCTCACATTGTTACTGATTAGTGTTGTTGGGGAAAGGGTCCCTGTGCTACACCGAACCGACGGATTTCTCCTTGACAGCGTCAAGATCCCCCTCCCCGAATCGACATGTTTCGCCTGGTGTCGACAGGCTCCGCGGGCATCACCGACAACGTCGAGACAACGCTCCGTCCCGGCGGATGCCGAGGCCGACGCTTCTTCCCGCGGATGTTGAGGCGACGCTCCATCCTGACGGGGTCGCGGCACGACGAGGTTACGTCACGAATGTCAAGGCCAACATGTCATCGTAGCAGCGTGTACTAGAATACTAGAGTGTTAGACTATCCCCTGAGATTCCTTGTAAAAGACCAAAATACCCCTTTTAGCGTGTTGTAACCTGAGGGGTAGAGTTGTAATCTCCCATCCTCATTCTCATTCTCTATAAGTAGGACCCCAAGGGTAGAGAGAATGGGAGATTTCTGAGATATAAAACCATAAACTCCGGAATATATACGAGAGTTTTCACTTTCCCCCTGCGGCGTCGAGAGTTCCACATTTCGCCTCATTGGACGCTCCCGCGCGCTCCTCCTCGACGGACACTATACTTGCTCGTACTCCTCTGGTCCTCCCGGAAGTCGACATAACTGATTGGGAGTACGTAAAATACACTGCCTAGTCATGTAGCTACGACAAGTGTAATGAGAACATGCACACTACAGGATTTCAACAATTATGCAGAAAACTTGGAAGGGACTAAGAGCAACCCATTCTAGCCACATCAACAGCACTACCAGCTAATCATAACGAGATGGCACGAATGAGCAAGGTCACGGACGTGCGAGCAAGGCCGACAAGACGCGGTGGCAGCGGGTGCCACGAGGTGCGATGGCGGTGAGGGTGCGGATGTGCGAGTGAGTTCGACGAGGCGCGACGGCGGCGAAGCCACAAGTAAGGTCAACAAGCATGCAGCAGCTGTGAGGGCGGCAAGCGTGCGGTGGCAGCTAGGGCGACGAGCGCGGCGGCGGTGGCGGCGTGCATACCCGGTCGTAGACTCGTACCAAACGAGCTGAGAGAGATCAATAATCGGGCTGGGAGAGATTGACCCTACGAAAATGTCCTTACAATTTTCTTTTACCGAATGTAAATAGTCTGTAGTGTCTGAAAAATCAACAGTCAAATGAGACTTATACTACCCATCTCTTCTAGTAATAGAATGTTCCGTAGAAAAAATTTGGAATATTTCTTCACTGATACGATGTACTCGTCGATAGCGAGACGTACATAGTGACTTCATCAATCTTCAAATTTCTTGATTTTAGCCTTCAATAGATGTTATGTGAGTGTATGCTTATAGTGATGGTGTATATATAATTTTTATCGGGCGTTTCTAGAAAAAGGCAAGCTCTTGCCTGGACTTGCTAATTTCAGCATCTCTCTTGGATAGTTTCCTCCTTCGGCACTGTCATATAATTCTTAACAACATCAACCACGGAATAAACACTACGATAGCAACATGAAATGTTCAAGTAAGAGCTGCAAAACAAATGGCAGATACATCCCACGATCTACACACGTCTGGTAGTCAAAGAGGAACCCGCCGTCGTTCCATGTAGCGCTTATGAGCGTTGCCTCTTCTCTGTAACTTTTGTAGATTGATCAGCAGCGTTTCCATTTTCCATAAGAATCACAATCGCACCCTCAAGCTGTTCCCACGCAAAACTTTGAGTTTTTCGTTTGGATCGTGCAGTTTCCGGGTCGCTACTCGCTAGTCACCACGCGGAGCTAATGCTCAAGCTCACGACCTTTCTAATGCAATGTGTAGGAAATGCCATCATCTTCAACTTCTTCAGATTTTGCACCGTATACTGAATGTGAGGTGAAGTCCTAGGGCTCCTATCCAGATCGATCTATTCTTACTCTCGAAAGTGGGTTGCCAGAAAGCTTGGTTCTCCCAGTCGGCCGCGCCGTGTAGCGGTAGGATTGCACCGTCTCGTCGATGAGCCACACAGGCTCGGGCTGCGCGCATGGCTAAATCACGTCTCGTAAAACAAGATTTCTATTAGGAGCCACATGAAATAGCTAGTATGACATGTTGGTTTGGCTCCCTACCAGAAACCATAATAGCCCTGTGGGCTGAAAACCTCAAGAAAAGAGGAATTACCGACATGATACTATTGCTGTCGGCCAACCATCAGAATTAGCCGACAGGATGCCTAGGCAGGAACTAGAAATATATGTCTGACGGCTCACCGACAGGAATAGTAACGGGAGCCGACAGGAAATATGGTTATGTCAGGTTTGTGGCGTGTCAGGTAGGCATGTCTGGAAAATTGGCGAGGGGAGTTGACCTGCAAAATTCAACATGATTCTATGAGAAACCGTGAGAGACAGCTAAAAAGCGCGATTGGCGAGGGGTAACGGGATGATATTTACTTACAGGGTAAAAACAAACGAAAATGAGATACGGTAAATCGTGAAAAACCTGTAGGAGTGCCTGCACGGGCTTCCTGAATGCATGTACCACCTACCCATGTTGTGCAAGAGCCAATGCAGATAGCGTCCCCGTGTCAAGCTCCTGATTCACCTCCTTCCTCGCGCTTCCAAGTTCCCAACGGCACTTCACCGGCCGGCGCCCAAACTATTTTTTTTCTCAGAGCATCCACATGCAACTTTTTAACTTGGATTAGGTCATTTCATATTTGTGAATTTTATAGAAGAAGTCCGGAAGAACGGTTGAAGAGCTATCACTTAGCACAGTTACAGCTAGCTAGGATTGTTCTCGCCTAACTTCGGGTGAGACGGAGAGTGTGCCTATAATAAGAGCCATTTCTTCCTTTCTTACAAAATCTTACTTTCTGTTTTTTCAATAAACTAAAATCTTACTCTTTGATGCATGAGCTGTTTTTCTATGACTGGAACAAGGGACTTTATTCAGTCATAATGTTCAATGGGATACAATTAATCTCCGGGGGAGAAATAAGCCAAAATAACGACCGGCTTTTTGATAACGACGCTCCTTTAGCTAAATCATGTACTTCGAAGTTCTAGTCCCTCTGTTCAAATCCAAACTGGGCTTGCTGGAAGAGATGCTGCTTCTGACGCTTCTCCTGTTGTTGGAGAAGTTGGTTGTCACCTCAGTGCAGTCTGAAGCGACTTGGATACGAGATAGGTTCATGTCCAAGGCCTTCGAAAGCACCTCATTGCACCCTAATGCTTCAAGGCTCGAATGATCAGTTAGCCGACGGCCCGAGAAAGGCGCCCTGCCCATCACGACCACACAATGTTAACTGCACCGTTTGCACCTGACCGTGTCAGCTCCCCCGTTAACATTGATCTTGACCATCTCTCCGGTAGGAAGGATCCATTGCCTCGCCGATTTCACCATGGGCCGGCACCCGTTGCTGGCAGCCTGGCACCCATGCATAGCAGCAATGTCTAGCCCACCAAAATATATGTTAATGACCATCGTCCTCTGATACTCATGATCATGGATAGCTCGTCGATGTGCTCACCAGAGAGCCCACAGTGTAACCAAGGATTTTGACAACCTCTTCATGTATGAGTGTCTCCAACAGTCAGAACAGTCATAACCGCGGATCTGTCATCTCATTCATCACAAGATGTTTAGTCAACTCTTCATCCACTAGACCCCCACACACATCTCGACATTGTGTAATCCAGGAGAGAATAGTGTCAAGTGTCCTACGCAGCGTTGCACAGCCCATACACTTTCGTAGTTGCCATGTTACGCCTCAAGCGCACATCACCAGTTGGCAGAGACATGAGAGCTAGCCTCCAAGCAAAAACTGGACCTTCGAAGGAACTTTTAACTTCCAATAGCGTCGACCACTTCTTCCACTTCTTCTGTTCACCGGACGAAGTGCCCCGCACGGTTATCTAGCCAATCCTCCCGTTGACGCGTGGTAGACAGCAGCATCCTGTAGGTCGATTTGACTGAGAAGCACCCGATTCTTTTCATAGCGCCAGGCCCAGAAATCATCCCGCACTTCGGAGCTCAGCAGGATGTTCAAAATTGCTTCCCTGTCCATATCGTACAGGTGAGTTTTTCTTTTTAGAGAATGTGGGCACTTCAATGAAACATCATTACCGGTGCAGAATGGCAAATACAAGAGCTAACAGAGTGCTCACAAGAATGAGCTAGAGTATGTGCCGCTACATTAAAACACTCCGCTGCGTTTTGCACGTCACCGATCTGCAGCGGCATGTTCACGTTCCAGCCACCAATTTGATGCATGAACTCTGTTTTTAATGACTTAGATCTATTTATACTACTCCAGAAATGGAGCAGTATAGCCACCGAATACGAGCAGTAGAAAAGCTACATGGACAAAATCGGCATAATTCTCCATTAAATCCCGCGGATCCAAGGATAGGATAGTAACTTGTCAGCGATTTACGCGTGCGTTTGGTTGGAGGGCGAGGTGGGATGGGATGAGCCCATCCAATTTTTTCCAGATGGGGTGATCTATTTTTTTATTTGGTTCACTAGATTGGATGGACCAAATTTTTGTTTGGGTAAAATTGGATGGATTTAATTGGATGAGCCACTGACATACGGGTCCCACATGTCAGTGACCTCTCTCCATCCTCTCTCCCTCTCTCTCACCGGCGGCAGGCTCGGGCGGGGGCAGGGGAGCTCCGGCGGGGCGTGGCAGCCAGAGCTCGGGTAGGGAGGAGCTTGGGGGCGGCCGACCGAGCTCGGGCGGGCGGGCGGGAGGCGGACGGAGCTCGGGGCGGGGGCCGGCGGGGCAGCGGGGGCCGGCGGGATGGAGCTCGGGCGGGGGCCGGCGAGGAGGAGCTCGGGCAGGGGCCGGCGGGGCGGAGCTCGGGTGGGGAGGAGGCGGCCGGTGGAGGCGAGGAGCCGGCGAGCGGCCGAGGCGAGGAGGTGGCAGGTAGAGGCGGGGCGGGCGACGACCGTGGAGGCGGCCAGTGGAGGCGAGGAGGCGGCGGGCAGCCGAGGCGACGCGACGGCCGGTGGAGGCGGGGCAGCGGGGCAGCGGGGAGAGAGAAGGAGATAGCGCGGGCGGGGTGAACGGCTTCATCCGGCACTTTTGCCTGGGTGAGCTGGTCCAGCATCTCCACGGAATATTCTCTTTTTTTAGATATCCCCATCCCTACAATCTATTGAACCAAACACCTGGATAGACTCCAAAAATAGGATATCCATGTCCTGGATAGGTTCATCCATTGAACCAAACGCATGCTAAACCGAGCTCCCTGGCTCCTGCAACCCTCCTGACTCCGTCATTTACACGCACGCCACTATCTCCCCGACTGCACCGTCACCATGGAGGCCGTAAACCTAGAGCCTCTCTGCTCCCTCGCCTACCAGTCGATTATGTTTTAATGAAGCCTGGACAGCTTAGGCTAGGCCACGGATGGCTGCTTTCACTGGCACCTCCAACACCTCTTTGGTCCCTTATGATGTCGCCTTCATCAGTGTTGGTGGGAAGGACACTGTCGCTTGTCCTCACGAGCGTCACAGTCCCTCATTGGCAACAGAGTCCAGTTGGCACACAGTGAAGCGGCACCCTCCCTAACCGGTGACCGAGGCCAGACGGCACCAGCGACGAATGGTGTGGCGGCTCAATCCCTCATTGGTGCCACAATGCATCCCTCACCTCCACCGCCCCATCACTCCCATCTTCTAACACCTTCCTCCCTGGCAATGAGGACAGTCGCAACCTCCTCAGGCGCCCAATGCCATGCCACCCCTTTCGCATATAAGCTTGAATCTAACTACTAAAACACGTAAAAGTGCAATCCTTTAGAGGTAACCAAAATGGTTGCACATTTTAATTGCAGCAAACAAGGTTCTAAATTAAGAGCAGTTGCAAAGTTAGCAAAAACAGGAGTCCTGTGTTAGCTGCAAAAATCAAATAAGTTTAGTAATCACAATGTCAATAAGATAATGCCAACTTAAGTTTAGTTTGTGAATTCTTATTGTATAAGATTCTGATTAGAAATATTTGCTCTTTTGCTTAAAGTCATGGTGCAGATTACTAGTTCCAAGTAAAAAATTTAATGTTTTGCTAATGCGGATGAAATCTAGTACACCAGTTAATATGTTCTATTGTTTTGAGTTAACCATGAGTTTCATCTAAATGTTTTGTAGGTGCTCATCATTTCTTGCTTGCTACTCATTTTCCTCAGGCTGGTAGGCAACCTCGGCGCCGCCGTCTTCATGCTCAACTGGGTCGCTGACTTCATGTAGGAATCTGTAGCTTCTTTTAAAATTGAGAATCTGAAGCTTTTTTAAAATACTAGAAATTTAAAACTTTTTAAAAAAACTAGGAATATGAAGCTTTTGATCTTAGAGAGAACAAATATTGTAGTTATGTGAATCAGTGTATGAGCTCTTTTTCCTGAGCTTTGATCTAATTTGTAAATGAAAAGAAACCTGTAAAATGGAGTTATGTGAATTAGCGTATGAGCTCTTGCTTGTGAATGAAAAAATTTCTAGAATGCAAGGTTCCATGCGTGTTGTTTCTAGAATACCACATGATCCTGGGATGTATCTTCCTTGTATCTAACATGTATAATGTACTGCTCGTATTTGGAAAATGACGGCAGCAGCTAGCTAGGTGCACAAGCCTGAGAGTGTAATTAGCAAGCAAGAAGCAAGGTTAGCTACTAAAATCTGGAACCGTATATCATTTCACCTTTGCTGATTTAGAGTGGACCAAGAGGAATCTCTCAGTTTCAATAATGCAACTATACAACTGAGCTCCTGATTAATCTCTAATAAAATATACTCCATTTTGTGAACAACATGGTCAGCACCAAACTTTTTTTAATCAAAACAACAATAAAAGCACAATTGATCACTTGTTCATTTCATTACATGCATACTATTCTCGAGCTAGCTGCTATCATTTTTAAAACTGAACAAGTCACATAATTACATCATATGTACTTGTTGCTATTTTTTCACGCTGAATACATCATTGCTAATTGCTACCATCTTTTTTTCTGAACTATATGTTCGGAATGCCTCTTGAGGTGGCCCTTACTATTTACACTATGAGAGCCTATACACACTCTCTACACTGACTAGCTAACATTCCCTTGTATACTTAGTGCTATGCTTCGGGCGGCTGCACCACTCACGTTGAAGTACAGCTGTCATTTCGAGCGACTGAACCGCTCATGTTGAATCACAACTCAACAAGCACTATGTTTTAAAAGTATGTGACTTACGAAGAAGACACACTCTTATACAGGGAAACTCCTTTAGTCACTACAAGAAATTTTGATACAACACTTCTTTTGTGGCTTCCTATCTCTACCTAAGACTCCATGCCACACTTCCTAGCATTCTCTCATACTCATGGTGGCATGAGAGGGGAGGGCACCCTATGTTTAGTTACACAAGCCCGTTGGATTAGTGTCAAGTGACACGCATTCAAACTCTACACTAAAAATATCTCTTCTCTAGAATTCTCTTCTAAAATATCCACATATTTAATGTTCCCTAATTCTAGAGTCATTTTCTAAAAAATCTCCACCATGCCTATTATTGATTTCTTCTAGGGTCTTCTTATCAAATACCTATATCTTTTAATGCTCCAAAATATTCTACAAACTTCTCACATTGCTATGAAGAATTATCTCTAATATCTTTCATGGCAAATATCTAGGTATTCATGAGAGTTCTTGAACCATCTAGAAACATATTATTACAAGTATGCACTGGATTATATTTAACACTGTATAACACAAAAAAATTACTTACATGTAAGAGCTAAAAAAAAAGACCAAATACAAAGATTTGCTACAGACCACGGCCAAAGAAGGCCTACAACAACCAGTACACTAGACTCATGTAGTCAACACTACCGAAACATACTAGGTTGCACCATCAACTGAAAGTTTTCTCTGGCTCAATAGTAGACAGCTCAAAACAAATAGGAAATATAAATCTACACGCGTTGTTAAAAGCTCATAAAAAAAGAACTTGTACATAGTATAATTTTTTTCTGAAACTCAAATTTTTAACTGTAGCAGACATACCATCATATAAATTCTATAAATAAATGAGATACTACAACTGATATTCTTCTTTAGAGCAGCAGTAAACCAGCTGAACGTCGTGCTAGTGTATGGCTCTCTTTCTCTCTCTCTCTCTAACCAGCTAAACGTCAGGCTAGTGTATGCGTTGTAGTACATGAAACCTTCTTCCTTGCTTCTAAACATTTGATTAACCATTGTGCGATACTCTTCATGTTCTTTCAAGCTGACACCATCACCATCATACCGTAGTACGGCCATCAATATAGTTTCAAAATTATGTTACTTATATCTCTCAAATGTAAAACTAAAACACAAAAAAGACCAAAGCTATGGTGTGTGCTCAATGATTCACCAAGGGTAGTCCCAACATTTAGAACTTCATTGAGGTAGTTCACAATGATGCTAGATGAGATTGTCCCATGTTTAATGTTTTAATATTATGTTTATTCACATTGTTTGGAAGACTTGTTCTGCTAAGGTGTATAGTCTAATTAATGCAAATAAAATTTTTTTAGCAATCTTCTCAAACAAGCAAACACACATACAATATCTATAATGAATGTACTCACCGAATTATTATTCCATTGATTATAACTCTTTTAGTGCATCAACCATGTAACAAAGTTAGTAAATCAACAAGGTAGTTTCCTAATTCCTCCGGATTCCCCTAAGTCTTGAGAAGAAATTAAGTAGCGCCAAAACATGAAAGGCAAAGATTGATGAATACACTAGTCAGTAGGCAATGAAATTAAAGCTAATATAGATACTAAAGATAATTTGAAATAATATATCATGGAACACCCACTAGTATTGTGCACTAGACTAGACAATATTGTAGGATGAAAACGAATGAAGGCAGCAATGCTAGGTGGGACGAGGAGGTTGAAGCACGGGACGTTGGAGGTGAGCGAGCCGAGAGGGAGGTCAATACACATCCATGATGACAACGGACGAGCATCGACAACAGCGAGGGATGAGTGTCAGCAGCAATGGCGGTGCCTTCGAGTACGTGAGATCACATCTCTACGTTAGTTGAGAGTCTAAGGATACGGTGGAATCCGTGGACCATTAAGTAAAAGACCAAGCTACCCTTGATATGAAACTAACACCAATTAAAAAGTATATAATACCTTAATAAATTAATGGTTAGATTTGATTTATATTACTCATGTCACTGGCAGCAAAAGGTACCGTATAATTTCTCTTGAGACTTCATAGAAGTAGAAACGTGTGGGTTGATCTAACCCATTAAAAAGAATTAATGATTGATATTAGCGCAAATTCACTTGGTGGAGTTTAGGGGGGTCCGCACCCCAGCCAAGTATGATCATGATTCGGATTAGGTCAGCGTCGAATGCAAGGTTAAAATATCTGGTGTTACGTGCATAGTAATACTAAACATTGTGTTCTGCGCAACAGATGTCAAAATACTTAGTGCGGATTGCAGTTCAATTTTGCCAAATATAGACAGTAGTAACAAACAAGAAGTCTAGCACAAATCATACTCCGCGGTCAACCGCTCCTAGCGGTCAATTCCGACCGCTACAGTACCGCTACAGTACAGCTACAGTAAAACTGTTAGAAGTTGAAAGCTGGAATTTCGTAAGTTGAAAGTTAGTTATGTTGTAGTTGAAATCTGTAAGTAAAAACCTGACTATGTTAAAGTAGAAACCTGACAATTTCCGACAGCTTTACTGTAGCTGTCGAAAATTGATTGTGGGCACGGTCACTCGTAAATTACAGGTGCCCGAAGTCTAGAGATTACAAAGAAAAACGGATAAAGTTCGAATATGTCTTGGTCCGTGGGATCCGTGAGACGAGGTGCCCATGCACTTTGGCCGCCGGCTGATACGAGTCACGTTCATTATTCGTTCGATGCTGTCATAGGTTATGATAATTTTATTTATTTATTTTGTTATTTTTAAAAAACTCTTTGGATAATATAAATTAAGGAATAAGAAAATATAAGATTAAAATTTCATGACATGTGAAATTTCTAGATGCTGCATAGAAAAAATATAGGAGTTTTAAGATTAGGTATTCCTTGATTATATAGAGAAGGGAGAGAAAAAAAGAGGATGTACTGGAACTCTTAAAGAAAAAAGTATCATGAGTTTAGAGTTTATGTCGGGATTCCTTCAAAATTTGTATAAAAAAATTTCTTTCCTATGAAATTCCTTTGGTGCAATCTTATGACCTAAAGAGCAGTTGTAGAAATTTTTCGTCGAATTGAAATCCTCTATTTTCTTCTAAAATTCATTTGTTTCAAATAAGACCTTAATTAATTTGTTTTCTTCCGTGACTATTATTTCACAACTGATTATAAAAAAAATCAACATAACACAGTTTAGCATCTAGACTGAAACGTGCTAATAAGAAAGACAACAAAGTCGCTCAGAGCGCTGGCTGGTGTTTGTTTACGGTCGATGGTATTTAGCGGTCTAGGAATGTATTCGTGTCTCAGGAGTTACAATAAGTTTTCTTTTTTTGAAGAATGTTAAGTATAAAAGTACAAACATAATACTTGTTGTTGAATCAAATCATTTTTGTTCCTAAAAAAACCAAAAAGAAATCCTTCTCTGAGTAACAAGGGCCGTGAAAAAGAGCAGAAAGCAGCACGAACGGCGCGGCTCTCGTGATCTCGTTTAAGCACTGAGTACACGTGTGCAGCGGTGACTCCTGGTTAACTGACGGCCCATATTGCTTTGGCGCTTTGCGACTGACAGGAGAGAAAGCTGTGGGCCACGATGCATGCGGTGACCGCCGCGTGACAGCGATAAGGTGCGCACATGTACTGCGAATTTGCCTCCCTCAGAATGGAAAGGATGTACTGCGCTTTGCAGGTCTGCGCACACGTTTGTTTGTGTACACAAAGTTCAATTTCATGAAAATTAAAATTAGAGATCGATTGCAATTGAAGTGTTTGGATGGAAAAAATGCATACTAAAATTAGTAGCTCAAGTCAATTGCAAATTTCGTTTTGTTCAACACTTTGAAGAATTACAACATGTATTTTCTTATATATCGTTACATATATGTAACATATAATAAAATACAAGTAATATATATATATGTGTATAATATAATACATCATTATATAGTATAAGTATTGTAATGTATATATAACACATTATGTGTTATATTTATATGTTACAAAAACAATATTGATGTTATGATAGTGTAGTTTATACTTTTATATTATATGATTCATACAAATTGTTTATAGCATTAGTTGATATATTTTATTATATGTCATTACATATATACGTATGTATGTATAGAAAGAAGGTCTATTTCCATCCAATATTGACCCCTCTGAGTTGAGATAGAGTCGATTTAATTGTCTACCAATTCACTTAAATTAAGATATAATTCTAATTTTAATCCAAGCAGGTTAGAAAAACTGCACACGTTTGACGTGTCACCGCGAGGGGCTCCGGCCGTTCGTTATGTATCTGGACTCTGCCCTCTTACCATCAAGACGCCACGCCTGCACCACAAGCGAAGCATCTCCCCTCGCCTCATAAGATCTCGCGCCCTCCACGTCCCGGTTTTCCACTCAACAACAGCTCACTCCTCCCACTCCCCTTCTCCCTCCGCCGCGAGATCATCCACGACCGCACCTCGCCTCCCCGGCGTCCGCATTGCCGCCGGCAATCGCGTGGGATGGCCTCGCACGCGCTCCGCCTCCGCCCGCTCCTCTCCACTGCGCGCCCCACTCCCCCTTCCCCGCGCGCCGCCGGCCGCCGCGCCGCGTCGTTTGTCGTGGTCCGCTGCTCCTCCGCCGCCCAGGCTCTCAAGGTACGTATGGAATGGCCTCGATGGAAAACAAACCCCTCCTGCTACCCTGGTTCCTCGCTCGCGCTGCCCTCTGGTGCGGTGCGGTGGTGGTGCGTGTCCCGGTGTCTGTCTCGTGGGTTTTTGGGTGGTGGGACTGTGGCATCAGGGTCTGTACAGGGTATTCCTCTGCGCAATTGGGTGTTAGCCTTGATTTCTCTCGATGATTTGGGTCCGCAATGCTTCTTCCCATCGTTGCGCGATGTGAGGGAGACTCCGTGTCTGGGCGCAATTTTCTTTTCATCGCACACCCCCATAAGCGTTATCTTTAGGTTCCGGTGGTTGGATCCGGGATTTGGGTGGTTTCAGGTGTTTTTCAAGACGTGTCATGTGGAAAGCTAGTGCCCTTTGTGGCGCTCTTGGATTATATATGTGCTTGCCCATCCATTTCTGTGGGCTCTAGCGATATGGATGTGTGATTCATGTGTATTTGCAGTGTATATATTGAGCGTTCCTCTCTGGTTTGGACACCATAGGCTTTGTTACATGTTGTTTGGTTGAGATCATGTCATGGGATGATTGAAACCTTCTGCGCAGGTCAAGTCGATCCCGACCAAGCCTGTTGAGGGGCAGAAGACAGGGACCAGCGGACTGAGGAAAAAGGTATACCTCTATTCCAGAATCATCCAGATTTCGGTAGGCTGATCTGTTTGGAAATGTTGCTTGTCCAATTCCTTAAGCGCGAGCCTTTCTGAAATCCGGAAAACACCCCAATTTAGAGCCTCTTACTATCAAAACCATTCAAAACACTCCCTTGCCGTTAACCACTGTAGGTCTTATTTATGTTGCATCTCTGTGTACATGCTTGATGTTTCAATAAACATGGCATCGAGGCGTGCATCCATATCAACGTGTCTGCCATCTTTTTCTACTCCCATATGATGCCACATCATGTAGAGTGCCCATTGGATGCCACGTAAGCCAAAACCAGTGATGTGGCCACCAGTGTGGCGAAAACCATTAATGAAACCAGCCTAGGAGGGGCTGAAAGGTGAACGGTTTTGATAATACGAGGGCGAGAAGTGAATGGTTTTGGACTTGGAGATGTTTTCTGGACTTCGGGAGGAGTTGAAGGGTGTCAAATGGACTTGTTCCATCTCTTAATTGACAGTGGAACTGCTATATCATTCTTTGCTGTTCTTTTCAGGTCAAAGTGTTCCAGCAGGAGAACTATCTAGCCAACTGGATTCAGGTGTGGTGTCATTTGTTTGCTGTTGCACGTATTAAGTATTAATCCTCCGTTTCAAAATATACTGCGTATTTTGACCGTCCCAATTTGAACTTTGGCCGCAAATTTCTTGTACAATATTTTGTTAATAATTACAAAATCAGAACCATAAGAAAGTGTTTTTGAACACGAATGCAATGATATTAATTTGTGTAACATAACTTACATGTTATTGGATTAATTCTTGGTCAAAGCATGAATTTGGACAGTCAAAATACGCCCTATATTTTGAAACGGAGGGAGTAATTCAGATGAAGATTCAGTCAGATTGATTTATCCATTTTGTGTGGTTTTAGGCTCTGTTCAATTCATTGCCCCCAGAGGATTATGTGGGCCGAACCATTGTACTTGGGGGTGATGGCCGGTACTTTAACGTGGAGGCTGCTCAGGTGCTGCTAGAAATGATGCATGAGTCTAAGTGTGTTTGCTCTTCAATTCCTAATGCATATCTATGACTACTTTGCCGTGGGGGTGTAGATTATCATAAAGATTGCAGCTGGAAATGGTGTTGGGAAGATCCTTGTTGGCAGGTGAGGAATCAGTAGTTGACCTTCTTGGCTTAAGGGAATGCAACAGTACCTTCTAGAAGTAGGAGTATTTCTTGAACTAATACTCCAAAGCATTGGGTAGGATGGCATGAAGTAATCAATCCACTAATTGCCCTTAGCATACTAATTAAAGTTTGCCAGATGCAACTTGTGAAAGGCATAAAAACATCCAACAAAAATGACCATACTATGTTACAAAAAGTCATTCCTGTCTGTTGGCCACTTGATGTTGACTTGTTCTATAGTATGTTCGATAAATACTTCATATCCCAGAATTGTCCAAATGTGTGACATCTTGTCTGCAGGCATGGTGTGCTGTCAACACCTGCCGTATCTGCAGTGATTCGTAAAAGAGAAGTATGCTTATTATCTCGTTTCTTTCATTATGTGCATCACCACCTGTTTCATATATATTTAATTAGTTGAAGTTTTCATTTTGATCAGGCCAGTGGTGGCTTTGTCATGAGTGCAAGTCATAATCCAGGTGGACCAGACAACGATTGGGGTATTAAGGTGATATCATAACCCAAAATGTAGATTGCTTTCACTGATACAGCAGCAGTCACTGATTGAGTTCTTGAAAGAATTATGTTTACTTTTAAGAGGAAAATGGCATGGAATGTTCGAGGAAACAATATGAAGGAAATACTTTGCTATATCTAGATATTAACCAACCTTAGACTCTTAAGGATGAGTAATGCCTAGAAGAAAACCAGATACATATATGTTTGTGTTATGGTTGTATTTGTCAATATTTACTTTTCTTACCTTTGAGTCCGGGTTAAAATGAAAGGAAACAAAAGGTTTACTATGTCTTTTAGTTCAAATCAACAAATCATCGTGTGTAATATATGTTTCCTCTCGTGAATCAAATGTTGACAACATAGCTATGCATGCTGTAATAAACATAGCTATGCATGCTGTAATAAGTATTCTGAAAAATGAAATGGTCAACATGTGATATATTCGAATGATGCAATTTCCCTTGTCAAATATGTGGCTTACTCCACTATCCTAATGTAATGTTCCATCGCAGTTTAACTATAGCAGTGGGCAACCGGCGCCGGAGACGATTACTGACCAAATATACGGGAATACACTTTCGGTATAAAGCTTTACAGTCGATTATTAGATAATTAATCATTATATTTAGGTCGCTTACTTCTCTCTGGTTGTCCTGTTCCTCTTAAGCAATGCAAATCTTCTGCTGCAGATTTCAGAAATAAAAACAGCAGATATTCCTGATGTTGATTTGAACTCTCTGGGAGTTGTAAGCTATGGTGATTTCACTGTAGAAGTGATAGATCCTGTTTCAGACTACCTTGAATTAATGGAGGTACACGGTGAAACAATTTGGCAGCAATAACATATTTTCTTTCTAAAGTAATTCTTTGGTTTTCTTCTTGCAGAATGTGTTTGACTTCGAACTTATCAAGGGTCTGCTTTCTCGGCCTGATTTCAGGTTCTATATATTTCCTTTCCCTTTTTACATGTTGTTATTTCTTCAAGAATATAACTATTAGATCCTTTATGATCCACATGTTTTCATTGACATATATTTAAGCATAACTTGCCAAAAGTGTTTTTCTTTTGAAAAGACTATATTATTTGTTACAAGGAATATACAAGAATACAAGCCTTCCACTAAATAGAATCACTGTATAGTTTTGAAGGGTAGTAGTTCCATGATTTCTACTAACCGTTGCTGATTCCATGTTTGTTGTTGTCATGTTGGTAGCAGATGCAATAACTGTGTAACATTTGTATCACAATAGCAATATTCCTTGCTTTCATGTTCTTGGGAATATGAATTGACTCCTGTAATCATAATTGATCATTTACCCTGATTTTCAGATTCATATTTGATGCCATGCATGCAGTAACTGGTGCATACGCGGGACCAATTTTTGTTGAGAAACTTGGAGCTGATCCGGTGGCATATCAATTACTTGATATTAAACTTTGAATGGGTTGAAGAAACGCATTGTTTGATGATGAATTTATACCTGGTTTGCAGGACTGCATACTAAATGGGGTGCCTCTTGAAGATTTTGGAGATGGTCATCCAGATCCTAATTTAACGTATGTAAATCATTCATCTAATGAAACTTTGCCCAATTTCCATGTTACTATACTTATATTTTTCTACAGTTATGCCAAAGAGCTTGTTTTTATAATGTTCGGAAGCCGTGCACCTGACTTTGGTGCAGCAAGTGATGGTATGTTTATATTACTACCTAGTTCACAAGTAAATTTTAATTTCCTTGCCCATGTGCATTTTTAGCAACCGCAAGAGAAATATCCATAAGAACTCCGATTCTTTCTGCTGATCATAAAGTAAAGTTTCCACATAGAATGATGACTTCATAGCCATTTACCTGTATGAACTGAAATGATACTCATATACAAGGTAGTAAATAATTTGCCCCCTTGAGTCTGAAAAGTAGCTCATCACTATAACTATATACGTTAATGAGATATTCAAATTCTACCAAGTGCACCAATTACATGTCAAGTCCTCATCTAATATGAAGTTTGCTTTATGTCTACCTTAATATTACCTCTTAATGTTCAGTTGAATCTGAGAAGTGTACTATTGTTGAACACTGGAACTCCATTCAATCATGTGTTTATGATTGATTGCGTCTAATTTTCTGCTCTTTCTTTGGAAATTCAAGGAAATGTTTTATGATAACAAAATAACACCAGAGAACAACAATAATTGCAGGCGATGGTGATCGAAACATGATTCTAGGAAGAAGGTTCTTTGTTACACCATCAGACTCTGTTGCAATAATTGCAGCGAATGCACCGGCAGCAATTCCTTATTTCCAGTCTGGCCTAAAAGTAATGAGATGCTACATAGTCTCTTGCTGTTTTCTCAATTCGGTATTAGTCTCGGAAAAGATAAGAATCTTCTTTGAATTTTGAGCAATGACCATCTTTTAGGGACTTGCTAGATCAATGCCAACCAGTGGTGCTCTTGATCGCGTGGCTGAGAAATTAAATGTTCCATTCTTTGAGGTACTATCGTCAAAGAGTTGTATGCACATTATTATATGCAAATAGCCACATTGCTGTAGCTTCTACTAGAACATCTTAGACAATGTGATATCACTTTGTAGGTTCCAACAGGCTGGAAATTCTTTGGGAACCTAATGGATGCAGGAAAATTGTCAATATGTGGAGAGGAAAGTTTTGGGACAGGATCTGATCACATCAGAGAGAAGGATGGCATCTGGTAAGAAGTAAATTGCTCATACATGGCTGTAACTTTCAGTAGATATCCCAAGTGTCCTAGTAATCAAACAGATAATTAAATGTCTATAAACAACTAATCATATTCTTGGTAGGTTGCTTGGAGAGGCCAAACAGCAAAAAATATATTGTTCCTTGCTTTGATATGCTTCATTTTTTCCTTGAGAAATGTCTGTAAGCAACTATTCATACCCTTGGTCAACTCTTGACCTCTAGGGCTGTTCTGGCTTGGCTCAACATACTTGCACATCGAAACAAGGATAAGAAGGTTGGGGAGAGACTAGTATCGGTGGAAGATGTAGCTAGGGAGCACTGGGCAACCTACGGCAGGAATTTCTTTTCCAGATATGATTATGAGGTATTTCATCAAATGGATTCCTGAAATTATATTTAGGAGCATATATCTTATGTGACCACCCAATAAAATTTCTGGAACATAACCCAACCCAAAAATTTCCCATGAACCCATGATCTTCACTTGTACAGGAGTGTGACTCGGAGAGTGCAAATAAGATGATGGAGCACCTCAGAGATTTGATTGCGAAGAGCAACCCTGGAGAGAAATATGGTTGGTTTGCATGATATACTGCATTTTTATATAGAATTGTGCTTTTATTTTCTATATAGATGATATTGTCCTCCAAGCCTGATGTCATTGATATTATCATGCAGGAGATTACACCCTTCAGTTTGCCGATGATTTCAGTTACACTGACCCCGTAGGCTATATCTCTCTCCCTCCCTCCCTCCCTGCATGTGTGAAATGGCCAGCAGAGTTTCACATTTTTCCCTCAATATTACAGGTAGATGGTAGTGCTGTATCCAAGCAGGGACTTCGATTTGTTTTCACTGATGGATCGAGGATTATCTTCCGCCTTTCGGTAATAGACATAACACTGATTTTTCAACGATTTTTACTTGTTAACACTTGTTCCCAATTCATTAAAATTTTGATCTTATAGGGAACCGGATCCGCTGGAGCAACGATCCGCTTGTACATTGAGCAATTCGAGTCCGACGCCTCAAAGCATGGCCTCGATGCTCAAATTGCTTTGAAGCCTTTAATAGGTTACTACTACTATCTTCTGTCCTCACATGAACTTTCCGCATTGGTTTTCGTAAGTTACGTGCATATGCCAAACACTTATATTGTCTATAATTTCTGATGCAGACCTAGCTTTGTCTATTTCAAAGCTAAAAGACTTCACGGGAAGAGACAGGCCTACTGTCATAACATAAACAAACTCATGATGTTAGCGACGTTGCCACCTGTCTATTCGTTAATTTCTTTTTGTTTGTGGCCCCTTCCATCTGAAGAACAAATAATGTAACCTTAGGCCAATTTTCAGTTGAGTTGATGGCAAACATGTATCGTTGAGAATAAAATGCTTATCAGGAATAAGCTTCTTAGGGCAATGGTACATTTTCAGCTTTTCCGATTTGTTGAACTCACTTCATGATTGGTTTCACTTATTCAAGCATGATGTGTTGAGGTTCCTGTATAACCGACCCCAGAAAACTTTGCAGGTGCTGAATTGTGTTGTGCTGAACATATTTTACAATCTCTTGTGGCCATGATAGGAAAAAAGTTGATTTAAATAAATTGTAAAATAAGCAAATGTTAATTGGACAAACAAGATTATTATAATCATCGCAATATCAAACAGAGCCACGAGCCTTGTTCGTGCAGCGTGTTTCGTCAGTGAGCTTTTGCTTGCCATTCTGCGTGTTTCGTCTGTGAGCTTTGGCTTGCCATTCTGCCGTGGGCTGGTTGAGGATGTTGAGAAACTTAGGTTTGGTCCAAGGAGGCCAAGTCAAGATCCACTTATTGGGCTCTTATCTCCTCTCCTCTCTTAGTCTATAAATAGGGCATTGATCTATTTTATTGTACACTTGATGAGAAGAGAAATAAAGAGAAGAGATATTGCTCCTACACTTTGTGTCAATTTCTTTATTGTACCCGTTTTTATGTGTTCGTCGTTCGTCTACCTCGTCTACGCCTCGTCGTGCAACCCGAGGACTGGACTCACGGGCAAAGGTTGCACAACACGTTATCAGCACGACGCCTCCGCCGAGCCTTCTTCATCTAGGCTCCCTTTACATCGGTTGAGGAGGTAAAGGTCGATGAACACATAGAAAATGGATTAACTATTTACCCATGGGTGAAATCCCCGAGCGAACGTTGCCGACAAGAAGTCGCTGGCCAAGCCGATCGTTCCGCTACAGCCGATAGAAATCGCCGGCCAAGCCGATTGAAAACGGGGAATTGACGATCACTTTATGGGGAGACGATGTGCATGTGCCCGAAATCGCACTCGCCGTCGCCGCCGTCCTCGACGGCGCGGCCATGGCAGCTGTCACGCCTGCACGTGTCGCCGGCCGGTCTGACCGGCCTATAGGGGCGGTCTGACCGGCCTATAGGGGCGGTCTGACCGGCCTCACGCGCCGTCGGCGCCCCCGCACGGGCGGCCGCCTCGGACGCCGCCGTCCTCGCACGGGTGCGCGCGCGCTGCCGCCCCGGCCGCCGCCGCCCCCGCCCCCGCACGGGTGTGCACGCGCCGCCGCCCCGGCCCTGGCCACCGTAGCCATCGGCCGAGCCTCTGACCGGTCTGGGGCAGCGCACGGAAAATCTTGCATGAAGGCCCCTGGATTTATCTGTATTTACGCGCATAATTTTTCAGTACACAAATTCTTGCATAAAAGTCCCTGTGGACTTTAGAATTAGCAGAAAATATATATGCCAGCATAAAGGGCCTCGGGAATTCAATTTTTTAGACAAATTTTGGTATTTCCAATTGTTTAGCATGACCCTTAATGAATACATGCTTTTATTTATGTGTTTTACCGTTAAGGGTTAATTGTAATTTTGAATATTACTTTTAATCTCCATGTATCTCATATGTTGGCATGTAACTATGCGCGGAGGCCCCCGGATTTTTCTGTAATTAGATGCATGATTTTTCTAGTACTAAAATCTTGCACAGAAGTCCTTGTAGACTTTAGTATTAACAGAAATCTTATAATCCGGCATGGAAGGGCCTCGTGAAGCTAAATTTTTAATCAATTTTAGCGTTTGAAGTATGTTTGTCTTAGTTATTATTTATCCTATGCTTTATGATTATTGTATTTACTGTTTTTGATTAATTGTGATGGATTGTATTGCTTTTAATCATTTGAAATAGCAGTAGATTACAACAATGCATAGAAAGGCACTGGAACCGTCATAAGGATTTTTATACCATTATCCATGCATGTTTACCTGTAGTAAGCTTCTGAAATAATTGCATGAAAAATGTAGGATGCCTGGCTATGATAAACGTGAGGTTGGGGCACTCGTTACCCAAGGAGGTAACTATGTATTTTGGGCCCCCGCCATGGAAGCACTGCTACAAAGCAGAGGCCTCTCTCATGTCCTCAGCTTGCCAACACCAGGAGGTGACATTGTAGTCCCTAGGATGGACAACTTTATAACACTGGTAATCCTGAAGAACTGCATTTCTCAGGACCTAAAAATGAGTACATGGTGGAGAGAGACCCAAAGGTTCTATGGGATACGCTCAGAATGTGTTTCCACCATCCTGAATTGGTGTGGCCCATAGAGATATTACTGAATCAGTAGAATAATCTTTGCTTCCAAGGTTTTGCATCTGTTGCTGAATATAATCTTACCATGTTTGGTCTCGTCTCAAACTTGAAAGAATGTGGCCATGAAGTCGCAAATGAAGAGACATTTGGAAAGACCATGCCCACTATGCATGTGGAAAATATTGAATTGGTTAGTAATTTGCATGCTGGAAAGCATACAACATCCCTTGACTTGGTGCATTCTCTACTTCTAGCAGAAGTTGTGAAGAATTTGGTCATGCAACCTAAATCTTCATCTAGCTCCCCGCAGAGCTAACTTCAGAGATACGAATGTCCAATTCTCTCAAGGAGAATGTTCAGCACAAGGGATTATGATATTGAGAGGAGACTCAGGACTATCACGCCCTAGAGAAATCAGCAACAGACTTGCAATAAAAATGGTGTGTGAGGACGCTGCTCTAAGTATTGCAGGACCTCTGAACACCTCATAAACCTCTACCGAATTCGTGGCAAGTACCCAATAGAGAAGGAAGCTCCCTTCATGGACATCCTGAAAGGTGTCCTAAAGGATGAAGCATCCATTTAATTGCCAATGTGCATCCATGATTTGAATTTTGAATAATGGTTGTAAGATCCAGGAAAGAAATTTACACCCTTATGACGATGAACGTCCTGGAGACTTATGAATTCTATCCAGTGTTTTAATAACAAGTTATGAATTGTTCTATCTAAAGCCACATCTTTTGCTATCTTTCCTCTTGCTGAATAAGAAAATATGATAGGTTATGATAGAACATGTTGCCCGCAAGCAACTCTTGCCTAAAGTGGAATTCTTGCCTATGCACTCTTGATATCCACTAAAAGCCTAGAATTGAGCAAGCTGATCCTTGAAAAAGATCGCCTAGGCTATTATCTTTGATATTCCACCCAAGTATACAAGTATCTCTCCTAGTAGAGATTTACTACATATACAAATAAAGTATTTCTCCACGAAGAGATTTACTAAATGTCTAGGCCTGCATACCAGACGTAAATTGTATACTAGCCAAATATGATAGTAATACTTGCCCCAGAAGCAAACCAAATTTTGCAAATAGCAGGGCAAAGGGGGAGGAATATGAAAAAAAGGGTAAGTAATGTGGAAAACAAGATACACCCTAGGCATAGATTCCTCGGCAACTTGTGTAATGATTTTTCCCTCTCTCCTACAAACATAAATCATACACAATTTAAATAAAATGCAAACTCTCAAAGTGAATGAAGAGAGTATATCCATGAGTTGTAAGTGATATAGCAGACATCACGACCTGAAAAGACTTTGGATTACAGGGAACTATAACAGAAAAAGTTCGCAGCTTATCTGTAGGTCAACCTAAATGCTCATTAGCCCGCTCTTTAGGCTTGAAAGCCATAGGAGGGTAAGCAAGTACCCGAAAGGGGGAGATACACCCTTAGCCTGTTAGCTATGGTACTATCTCTGGCATAAAGGTCCCATTACAATCTCCGCTAGGAATAGCGCGTGTGACCCTGAGTAGAATCTTTTCCAAAATATGAATACACAACTCATAACATTTCATCTCTACCCTCATCTCATTTGGTACTCGTGAATTTTCCACAATTGTATTGACAGTCTCGCAGACTATGGAATCAATAAATTCCACAATAACGTACGTAGTTAAAGCAAACTACGAAGTTGTATTACTCCATACATAACTTAGGCCAAGTAGCCTTGTACGCAAATGCCCTTTTTTCGCGTGGGTATATATTTGACAACATCAGGGGGAGAATGTGCACCCCTGGTGAAATGATGTTGCTCAAAATAATAGCACGAAATATGGGTACCAATGAAAGGCCAACAGCTATATGAGGAAACTGTGTTGGTTCATGCAAACTAAACACAGATGCTCGGTTGGCATTAGAAAACTGAGCGCATATTACCAAACATGAAACATAGAGGGAGCAATACTTCGGATACTCAAATTGCCTAGTACCTGGAGACGTCTAGGGAAAAGCGATAAGAGAAGAAGGAAACTTTGTCTATCTGCAATTGAAAAACCCAATAAGAAATTGGGATGCTTTGAAAGATTGCCTAAACCAAAGAAACGGTGCACCACAGAACTCTTTCGGTTAAGGCACTGGAAAACTCTACTCATCTCTGATATGGAAATAGGAGAAGAGTGGAGGGAATATTAGTATTACTAAAAAGGGAAAGGCATAAGTCTACTGACGTCACTCATAATATTTTGCCTATTGCCAGATACTGAAGTATCTAGTTGGGTCATATTTGAAGGCAATATGGGCATCAGCACTCCCTACATACATGAAGAAGTATGAATGTGGAATTATGGGAGAAGTAGCTGAAAGTAGCATAATGCCAATGAAAGAAGATACATGTCCCTAAGTGAATATTCTTTCCAGAAAAGCTATGGTAGTAAATAAATGAAAATAAGAAATGAAATGTTGTGACTCTGTTCTGGCATACAGGTCATTGGATACAAGGTATTTGAAACCTTGAAGCATTAAAGAAATTTAGGAGAGAATTTTATGAATCCTCTTTAACTTGCAAGAATTGCAGATCCATCTTCCATGAAGAAGAAAGCTTAGTAACATATGCAGTTACACAAATAGAGGAACATCCTTATATTGTTCGCACACATGGAAATGTGGCACAAATAGTGCAGTACATGGATAATGTAAGCACCAGCCTTTGTCCTGAAATGGAGTACCTTATGGTTTCGGACACATGGTTAAGGCATTACCTGTAGTAATATGGAGGAATCCAATTTGAAACATATGAATGGTCTACTTATACGCCGAGTATAGGTAAAAGTCCAAGAACGTTTATGGACCCAATGGATACATAGTCCCAGAAGTGGACAAGGACCCAATAAATATCAACAAGAATGTTGGAAAACGCTTAACCCAATTTGAATAAGGCCCAAATGGTATCCATTGGCGGGAATTGCTGAAAAGAAGAAGCATGCCCTATGACCAACTCACGAGTTTTATAGAGAAGCACTTTGAAACATCGTGACCAAAGCTTTATGATTGACAAACCGAAGTACGAGCCATGCAGCTCATGAAGAATGCAAACTCAGTTTTTAAGACACATATCATTTGAAAATGTTGTATTTGTGTCTAAGTGATCAGTGGGACAGCATCTCAAAATCACATTGAGCCATTTAAGGAATATATGGTTCATGGGTAGTTGATTGGCCTAGGCAAGAGCAGGAAGTCCATGGTGCACTCATCTACCTTAACCCCTAAAAATTATCCAAGCAGATAATGAAGCTCATGTTGCATGACTGAGTATGGTTATAGTTACACATTGATGATGTATGTTGCTCCAGGATATGTCCACTCACATTATTCATGAATGAATTTAATGAAGTAAGATGGATATACCAAAATCAAGTATAGACTACCACAATTTACAGAAATAATTGTGAAGGGCAATAATGAAATTGAATGTTGTGTGTACCTAGAATGTACTCACACAATATTGCCCATAGTGTTTCTTCGGAAACATAAAAGTTAGAGTATAGAAGTTCTAACGGAGGCTATCTTGAAGGGGAGCAAATACACGGCACTAATTATCACATTTTGAATTATGCAAGTTCATATAATTGATTCGCTTCGAAGAATCAAGTATTGATAATTATAGTGTACGAATTCTTTCTAATCCCTTTCTTGGAAGAATGTGGGTTAAAACATCAACTTCTGAGAAGGATAGCTTGAAATGAATTTCAGCTATAAATGTGCAATATTCAGGGGGAGCAAATCCGTGATTAGAAATATAACCAGAACGGTGCACCTTGAAGAAGTATCATTCACAATTGATCAAGAATGGATTAATTGACTCAATAGTTGTACTCTTTTTCCCTTAAATGATTTTTCCTGAAGTTTCTCATTATTAAGGTTTTTAATGAGGCAACTAGTACAACATGAAGCTGCGTATGCGATGCACTCTTTCTCCAATTTTTTCCCACTGGGTTTTTCGGAGTTTTGATAAGGCATCAGCATCACGTGATAAGTGCCCAAGGGGGAGTGTTGAGAAACTTTGGCTTGGTCCAAGGAGGCCAAGTCAAGATCCACTTATTGGGCCCTTATCTCCTCTCCTCCCTTAGTCTATAAATAGGGGCATTGATCCATTCCATTGTACACTTGATGAGAAGAGAAATAAAGAGAAGAAATATTGCCCCTACGCTTTGTGTCAATTTCTTTATTGTACCCGCTTTCGTGTGTTCGTCGTTCGTCTACCTCGTCTACGCCTCGTCGTGCAACCCGAGGACCGGACTCGCCGGCAAAGGTTGCACAACAGAGGAAGAGCTTGTTGCGGATAAGATAATGATGTATTGTATAACTGTCATTAGCAGTTGTTAATGTTCCTTCTCAGGAACGTGTCTTTTCATTACTCAGGCTGCCATCCCTCGGCAATGTATAAATATACAATAGTGCGAGGAATAAAGAACTCTTGATCCCTCTTAGTTCTGTCTTATAACATACATTTCAACACAACATCAGCAAGCTCTAAGCAATGACGAGCACTATGGCCATCACATGAAGGAGTAACTCCGGGGAACTCACATCAAGAACAGAGCAAAGGTGAGAGAGAAAGCAATGGTTGAAACAATTGTTCAGAGTATCCTCACCATGCTAGCGACCATCGACGTCGCCATCACTTCTCTCCTCTCTCCACCGCCTTGTTCACCATGATAGCATCGTGGCCGTCGTTGTTGTCATATTAGCCGTCATCGTCGCCCTCTTCACACTGGCGGCAAGTATAGCAGTGCCTTGCCGCCTCCTCTACACGGCACAGATGGCAACGACCGCGGAGTCAGTGGCATCTTGCCATAGTGTCCCCCGTGTCGACGACAACGGCAACTCCCTCGAGTCAACAGCGGCAATGACGGTTTCCACATCACCAACGACAAGGGCACCAGCCACCACATGGCGTACACACCGTCTTGCCTCACGGTAGCGGCTGGTGCCCCTAACCTCAACTCCAGTGCTATCCGTGGAGCGCCCACACCGGTGATAGCCTCGGCGCGCTGCCATCCTCCGCGGCCTCGTCGTCCTTCGACGTCACGCAGCGGGCGTCGCGTGTGGGAGGCGCGGCCCCACCCAGCATCGCCCTCCTCCAACGGGGCACCACGGACGGCGCGTGCAGTCGGAGCGGCGACCACGGCCGAACACCGTGGTGACCTTTCCCCTTAGCAGCATGGCGTGGCGCAACCCTCCCTCACCAACGATCGGCGACCGCAGCTCTTGGCGGAGCCACCCGCCCCAGCGCACCTACGGCACAGTCAACAGACGGCCATCGCCCGGTGGCACATCCAAGCCGCCTCTCCATTCATAGCCTCATATGACGCCACCCCTCCCCAACAGCGGTGCCCCACCTGATGACTTGTCCCCTATCCCTCATTTCCCTAAACCGCCTGGCCTAAATACTGGCTCTGGGGGCCCTGGTGGGCCGAGCGGGCCGGCCTAGTCGCTTGGCAGGCCAACGAACGGTTGTAGCCTGGGACGACTAGCCAGTGCGCCTCATAGGCCTCAATAGGGCCAAATGGCCTGGTGGGCCGGCTACCAAGCCCATTTGGGAAAACAAAAAAAGGCTGAGGGATTGTATATTTGCAGTTTAGCCCCCCGATTTTCGTCTATTTACGTAAATTTCAGCATCAGTTGAATAAATAGCCAGAAAAATGCTTTTAAGCCCTCTGGTTTTTAGGATATTGTATATATCAATATGTATTGCTGTATTATCTATGTATTACCTCTGTAATACTATAATAAAATACCAGTCCTTATTACACATTTTTATTTATTATTTGCAATTACTTTGTTCAATATTATAATTGCAAATATCATATTTTCTACTTATATTTAGGCCTCATATTTGCTTGAATAATTTACAAAAATTTAATGCAAAAAAATGCAATTTTTTAATTATCTTCTATTATTTTGACAAAGCACAAGGTAATGGAGACTATATCATTGGCTGTAATTGTAGTATCGCCCGTTTGTCGAAACGTAGTCCATGTTCAGAGCAGCGATTTATTCGGCCATTATTGCGAGGTCTACACCACATTGTGATGATTACCTTCACCGTGCCTAACCAAAATTAAATCAGTATAGAGTCTACATTTTTGGCAGTAACTGTAGTGTCATCCATTCCCTCAGGAATGAAGTCCAAAAATATTAATAGCAACTTTTTTGACTTTCTATATTAAAGGTCTATAGTAATGGTCATTAAAGAATCAGCTTAACCTAAATTTTGCGCAACTTTAGTATCATCAAATTTTAGTTTACTCTCATAGTAAATTAATAAAAGTATGATCAATTCATGCAGGACATGGCTGACATTTCCAAAAAGAACTTTGCTGAACTCACTCTGGATGGGAATAATTATTTGACATGAGTCATGGATCTCAAAATCAATTTGGCGGCTCGTGGTCTTGTTAAAACCATAACCCCAATTGCTAGAGATGCCCCGATCATCACCGAGGTAGCCAAATTGCGACTTTGCATTTTATCCGGTAGCACCTCCATCTAGACCTCAAGACTGAATATTTGATGGAGGAAGACCTACTAGCTCTATGGACCTCCCTCAAGGAGCATTACGATTAACAGAGAACTATCATGTTGCCCGAAGCACAATGTGAATGGTCAAACATTTGTTTTCAGGACTTCAAGTCCTTGATGGCTTACAATTCCATTGTTTACAAGATCAACTCCAAGTTGAGATTTTGCGACAAGTCCATTTCAGATGAGATCTGATTGAACAAACCTTATGCACTATCCATCTTTCTATGAGGATATTGCAACAGCAATACCGTCAACAGAAGTACACAAAGTATTCTAAGTTAATCTATACCCTACTTCCTCAGAAAAACATGATGAACTCCTCATGAAGAATCATAAAAGTTGCCCAACGGGTGCTATGCCACTCCCTGAAGTCCATGCCCACACTCAGGATAAATCTCGTGGTTGTAAGAGGAACCGCATAGACTTCAAAGGAAAGTGGAAACAAAATGACAAGCAGAAGAATAGCAAATATGACAAGGGCAAAGGTCATTTTCAGAAAATAATTCTAAAGACAACCCTCAAGTTTGCCAAAGGGGTGTGTGTACAAATCATCGTAATAAAAAATGCCAAATCTGAAACACTTGGTTGAATTGTACCTTCAATCCATTGGAAAAGGCAAGCGAGTTCAAGGGGACAAATTTGAAGCTCACTTCAATGAACAAACAGACAACACTTTGGAGGCAAGATGTTCTCATAATCTTCCTTGGAAGGAGAACCAAGACCAAGCCCAGCAAAAGGATGATGACCCCATGGATCTTCGACGACATGCTTGTGGAATTCAATTCCCAAGATGTGACACCTCAATTAGTTTCCTTATTATTCCTAAATAGTGTCATTATCCTATGTTGTACTTCAAGACGTACTATATTGTCCTTTATTTTATTGTATTATGTATCTCACACATAATATTTAATATATTTATGATATATGTATTCTATATAAATTAAGTTCATACTTAATTCTCTTTTACTTTATATAGAAATTTTTCGGGACAATCCAATGGAGGAGATGTGTTTAGTGGACAGTTGCACCACTAATACAATCTTAAGGGATACCAAATATTTCCATACTCTGAAAAGAGCAAAGGAAATGTTATGACTATCGCTAGGCACGATGCCATAATTGTTGGTTCTGGTCAAGCCATAATTATTCTTCCTATGGGTACAAAAATCATAATCGAGGATGCACTCTTGTATCCTGACTCTACACGTACCCTACTCGATTTTAAAGATATCAGTATTTGCTCCTTTTTGCTTTTTCCAGTGTTTCGGTATTTTTATCACTAGAGTCGGGCAACGAGGGTTTTGCCAAGGGTGATCACCAGCAAGAACACTTCCCAGAGCAGTAAGGCAAGTATGATCGCTTGTTGGAATGATTCCAGTTAACATATCCTATGCATTGGTTAATTATTGACATGTAGTTTGAATATTTCGAAATGATGTATGTAGTGCATCCAACTACTAGCATGAGTAGGTGCTTGTGTGTATGACCAGCATGGGTGTGCTCTTTAGATCACATGATTACTCACTTGAACTCAGAAAATTGCGCGAGACACGGGAGTGGATCCTCATTGGGGAATTGACGGGTAGCAGCTCGCATGATCTTAGAAATGGCATCCCTCCTTAAACCGACAATGGTATAGTTGATGAGGGTCAGGTAGGGTAGTGGTTAACCAACCATTTACCCTCGACCTAATCAGGATACTCCTGTTCGAGGTGAGGGTAGTTACACCTCCCTCGACTACACCTTATTCGGGATGCAGGTAGTTAAACTCATCTCGGAATCCCTCGAAGTCTAGGAGGGCTTAGAGGGAATAAATTGTGTTGTTTGTGATGGTTGAAAGTGCTTGAAATCTGAAATCAATTGCAATCAATTGATTGGATATGTTGATGGTTTTGGGTAGTAGCTCAACTCTAGAAATGCTCATGGTGAACTATGACTTGGTTGTAGTCAATTCAATGTCTTGTATGATAGTTAATCATACAAATTCAGATCTGGTTATGCTCTTTATGTGGATGAAATGTCAAGTTGTAGCTTGCTTTAATGGTTCATTTTTTGTAATACATGAAACTAGATGCTAGGGATATGCCATCTTTAGTTTATTCTGCTCACCTGGATTGCAATCTTACTACTGTTATTAACTTGCCATGCCATGGTTAAGATTAACCTGGAAATAGCATTTAGCATCTTGTGAGTACGAAAGTACTCACTCGGGAATTCCACTCCTGTAGGTGATCCTAGTATTGATGAATTTTATGATTCCGAGAATGCCGTTTCGGATGTCTAGTTGGCAAGTTTGCCTACCCTAGTCAATGTGTGGTTCTGTAAAGCTTTTGGGAGATGATGTAGATGATCTTCTCCATGTTTATTAAACTTTTCCGCTGCTGTTTTTACTCTTGATGTGTGCTGAAAACGATGTCTAAGCCGTGTGTTGTAGAAGCTAAAGACACATCCTTTGTATGGGTTATGTTTATTATCTTCTATAATCCACTTTTGGTAGAGTTTTGTGATGATCTCTAAGTTGTTTTGGTGTCTGCCCATACACCATGTGTGTATGAATTGAAGTGCGTTGGGGTAGGGGTCCCCGCGCTAGCCCGTGTTCAAAGTCTTTCGCATGCTCCATCAAGGACCAAACTGACACCGTCAAGGGCAGCCACAGTCTTCGCCGTCGTCACGGACTATGTCGACACCGCCAAGGGCAACCTCGACATCTGTCATCGTCGAAGTCTACGTCGTCGACACCGCCAAGGGCAACCTCGATGTCCGTCATCGTCGAAGTCTACGTCGACGACGCCAAAACGAGGACTACGCCGACATCACCAATGATCGTCCCGATGTCCATCGCCGTCAAGGTCTGCGTTGGCATTGTCAAGGACTGCGTTGACATGCTTAGGAATTCCTCCAAAGATGCCAGAGAATATTCCCCAAAAATGTCTAGAATATTCTTCCAAAATATCTTCTATGCATGGGAAATGACGACCATACCCTTGTAAAGTTCCCTGAATCTGAGGGCAAAAATGAAATCTCCCCTTTTCCATCCTCAAACCCTATAAATACCCCCCATAGGGGTAGAGGGAGAGGGGGAGAAAAATCTTGTAACCCTAATTCTACACTTCAATAGAAGAGTGACTTTCACCTCATCATACACGAGGGGAGTTTCGCCTCCTTGTACACGGCTCGAGTTTCACCCCGTCGCACGTGTCTCGTGCTTCACCTCGACGAACAACCGAAGGGTCGTACTTGCTCGTACTCCTCGAGCATCACCGACGATCGCTGTAGCCGTTCGGGGGTGCCATAAGTTTACTGTCTAGACTTGTATCTACGACAAAGTGTATGGGTATGCCGTGAGGTTTAGTGTGTTCTTTCTTTCACTAAGTGGAGCAGGTATCAGTTGAGTGACCCGCTAGCTGAGATGCTGTGCCGGCTAGGCAGGGTGGGTGGATCATATCGGGCCTTCGGGTGACCCACTAGCCTCAGGGCTAGGTTAGGGTGTGGGTATGATCGGCAAGCTCCTCTGATCCTATTATGCTTCGTGGAATTGACAAGACTTCGTGAATTGTATGTGGCTTTGGGAAGTTTAATTGCTTCTGGCCGGCTTGACCAACAGTGAAGGCATACGGCTTTAGTGATTGTATGGTGCGTTGGTCAGGTGTCGAACTACTCCATCTTGGTGCGTATGGCACAGGTACCTTGCAACCGGGTCGACTGGTTGCTCGGTCTTTGGCCATCATCCGATACCCTAGTTATATATAATTCCGGGGACCTGATAGCTTGGTATCAGAGCCGAACTGGCTGTAGGGCAAACCTTACAGGTGAACATTAGATGTAGGTCTTGGAGTCTCCAAGAAAACTATTTATGAAAACTAAAAATGAGTTGTGAAAACTATAAGTGGAATTCGCATTTATTCATTTTCCCCATCTAACTTAGATCCGAAATTTTGTTTCTTTATACATTGTTTTCATGTTTGGGGCTGATCTAACCATTCTTGTTGTTCTCTTCAGATGGCCAAGTCCTATGTGACCTTGGTGGGCTCCTCTTACTGCCATGGAGTGAGTGGTGCTCCAACTCTTCTCCGTATTCTCGTCTGCACTGGATACCAGTGGATGCCCGAGTAATGGTCTACCGCCACAACCAGAGCTTCGGGTTGACAGACTACGTCGCCATGGTCCACATTCAACCTCACCTAGTGATGAGGATATGGCCCCCATGGATATACCAGCTGCCACCTCTACTTCCACTACATTAACTCAATCCACTGCTCAAGATATAAAGAACAAACGGAGGTTCGTCAAGATCGTCAAGAACAAGCGAGGATTCAAGTTCAAGCTCTCGGGAAGAGGAAGGAATGAAGTTCATGTGTCCATAAAGATGTCCCACATGAACTGGTGCTGTACAAGGAGTCTTCCCACGTCACTTTTGGTCCAAGAAGAGCTAGATATAGAGTCCCACAAGATTTGGACTCTGATTCGGATTGCTAAGACAGTCCTGACTTCAAACATCTTTATCTCGAGCATACGGACTTCGATTGGGTGATCTTGGACTCTCCAGAAAGCTTATCTCGTGCTCTTTCCAACCTGTCCAACCCCATATCCAAATTCCTTATGAGCTGATCACAACAACCAAAACAATCCAAGACTGCCTCTATAACAGATCACCTCTTGTCTTTATATAACCCCTAGGATTTGTTAGAATCAAGCCCCCTGAAAAGATCAAACACAACGCGAACTCGTGGACTCGATGAGCTCCGAACACACTCACGCGCATGGAGCCAACAGGTATTTGCGACGCGCTAAACTTTGCATCTTTTCTCTTTCTTCCTTTTATTCCTTGATGCACGCCGTCGTAGTGAACACGCCCGACTCCTACGTCGCCACGATCCACAATGCCCGCACCATCCCACGGTGCCAGATTGTGCTAATGTACTCAACAGAAACAACAGAAACTACGGACTCGACCTCCACGTGAACTAGCACGCGTCCGACATTATTTACTACATGCAAAACCCGAAATGATTTCCTATGATTCAAATGTGAGCTGCAACAAGATTAACACTTACATTCTCTCCCTTAAACTTGTTGCTTCTCTTCTATGGTTGCCTCCACCCCCACCAGACTTCTCAACTCCAGGAACTTTACTCTCCCCAAAGCCTTAGTCAAGATGTCAGCGAGCTGCGCTTCAGTCCTCACAAATTCAACCGCAACCTTCCCAGCTTCAACACATTCCCGCACAAAATGATAACGAGTATCAATATGCTTACTCCTATCGTGATACACAGGATTTTTGCTGAGTGCTATTGCGGATTGGTTGTCAACCTTGAGTATCACTGGCTCAACTCTATCTCCGATCAAATCATTCAACAAGCGGCCCAGCCAAATGCCTTGACAGGCTGCCAAAGTAGCAGCAATATATTCCACTTCACAGGAGGAGAGAGCTACAATCTTTTGCTTCTGCGATACCCAGCTGACAGGGCTCTCCCCAAGGTAGAAGATGATCCTAGAAGTGCTTTTTCTATCATCCATGTCCCCGGCCATGTCACTGTCACTATAGCCCACAAGTCTCAAACTCCCTTCCTGCTTCCTATAATGGCACCCGTAGTGCAGAGTCCCACAAATGTAGCGCAAAATGTGCTTCACTGCTGCTAAGTGTTCTTCAATTGGCTTCTCCATATACCGACTGACAATACCAACAGCATAACATATATCCGGCCGAGTGTGTACGAGATACCTCAAACTCCCCACTATACTACGATAATCAGTAGAGTCAACCAGAGGCCAGAGGACTGGAACTTACTTTGCTTAACTTCAGTCTTGGCTCCATTGGGGTTTGAGTAGAATTGCAATTTCCCATGCCACACTTGTCCAAGATCCTTGAAGCGTATGCCGACTGACATAGAGATATACCCTGTGGAGTTTGCTTGAACTCTATCCCGAGATAATAACTTAGCAGCCCAAGATCAGTCATGCTGAACATCCCTTTCATTTGCCTTTTGAAATCTTCTATTTCTCCACTGCTATCTCCGGTTATCACTAGATCATCAACGTACACCCCAATCAACAACCTTGAACCTCCACTGTTTCTCTTGTAAACAGCCGGTTTAGCTGGGCATTTCTCAAAACCAAGATTAATGAGTGTCTTGTCTAGCTTAACATTCCAAGCACGTGGTGCTTGCCGCAACCCATACAATGCCTTTCTCAGTCTTAGGACTTTCTGTTCCTCTCCCTTCATCACAAAACCCGGTGGCTGACTCACATACACCTCCTCTTCCAATTCTCCATTAAGAAATGCTGACTTAACGTCCATCTGATGGACTTCCCATCCACTATGCGCAGCCAACGCCACGAGGAGTCGCACGGTTTCAATCCTTGCAACAGGAGCGAATACTTCCTCGAAGTCAATCCCCTGCCGTTGCACATATCCTTTTGCAACAAGATGTGCCTTGTGTTTCACCACTGCCCCGGTTGAGTCTTTCTTCAGCTTGTAAACCCACTTCAAACCGATGGCTTTGTGACCTCTAGGAAGTTCAGTCAATTCCCAAGTGCAATTCTTCTCAATCGAGTTCATCTCCTCCTTCATTGCTTACTGCCAGCTTAGCTCCTTCTCAGCCTCACTAAAATTTTCTGGCTCCTCCATCCCAAACAGACACAAGTTTGAGTACTCAGAATCTACCTCTGTGGTTGCGTCATACAAATCTCTGAGGAGGTGTCTCCCTTTCGGTCCTTGCGATGCTATTGCGGCAGCTACGGTGGGACTTGCGGCAACTGCGGCAGGGACTGCAGCAGCTGCGGCAGGAGATGCCACAGCCACAGCTGGAGTTACGGCAGAACTTGCGCCAGTTGCGACAGGAGATGCTGTAGCCACAGCTGGAGTTTCGGCAGCTGCGGCAGAACTCGCTAGGGTTGTTACAGCTGAACTTGGTGGCGTTGTCGGATCTGCTACAGGAGCTTCTGCACCTGCTGGATCAATTACAAATATTGGACTCGGCATCGCCTCTTGTGCTGTCACATACTGATTCCACTCCCATCTCCTACCCTCATCAAAAACTGCATCACGAGTGATATGAAGTTTCTGGGTTGCTGGATCATACATTCGGTGTGCCTTTGAGGAGTGCTCATATCCAATCATCACCATGGGTGCACATCTATCCTCAAGCTTGGTTAGATGCTTCCCAATCTTCTTCACATGAGTGACACACCCAAAGGTCCTGAGGTGCTCGACGTTTGGCTTCCTCTTGTGCCATGCTTCAAACGGAGTCATTCCTGTTACACTTTTAGTCTGCGCCATATTAAGGAGATACACCGCCGTGTTAACAGCCTCTCCCCAAAATTTTCCAGGCACTCCCATGCTTTTAAGCAGGCTACGAGCCATCCAGACCACGGACTGATTTCTCCTCTCCACTACCCCATTCTGCTGGGGTGAATAAGGGGCTGTGAGGTGACGCTTCACTCCAAGTTCCTCACAAAACCGGGTGAGTTCGTTTGAGGTGAACTCTCCCCCACCGTCCGTCCTCAACACCTTCAATCTGTGGCCCGATTCCAACTCAGTTGCACGTATGAATTTCATGATGGCTTCGGCTGCCTCATCTTTTCTCTTGAGTAGAGTAACCCACATGTGCCGTGACATGTCATCCACCAAGAGGAGGAAATACTTCTTGCCGCCATGAGTTGCTGGGGTGATAGGGCCACAGAGGTCACCGTGCACGAGCTGCAACGGCTCCACGGCTCGGTAGGTTGCCACTCTTGGGAATGGATTCCTTCTCTGTTTGCCAAGCATGCACCCATCACAGATTTGCTCCACCTTGTCAAGGAGTGGCATTCCCTCAACCATCCCTTCTTGCACCATCCTCCGTAGCGCAAGGAAATTGACTGCAGAGTTGTTCCCATGAGTGGATCATCCCAAGCTACAGATTAGTTAACCATGTCCTGACTAGTCCTTTGAGAGCAGCAGGAAGGTAGTTGGCCATGACCTTATCATTCCCTTTAGCCACTTCAATGGCTATTGTGTAGATCTACAGGAATTGGGTTGGTTCGGTAGATCCATCGTACTTCTCAATTGATCCGAGCTTGAATCAGGACGGCCAGTGGACCGTCCTGAGCTCTGGAGAGAAGGCTTGACATCTATTGATAACTCCTCGACCAAAGGTGGGCATCTTGCTAGTCGGGGTAGGGGGCCAAGTCCGACCTCAATACTGTTGTCGGGAAACTGTCCTACAGGCAACTGGTGTGATAGAGTCCCTAGGCACTTTCTCTAGTTGAAGACTTCTCGTAGATCCTGGATCGGGTAGTTTCAAATCAACGAGTTTCTGAGATGTTGTTGAGGCTGTTCATCTTCCCTAGTTAATCGATTCCGGGGTATCGTCCTTCTCGATCCGACTCATCATGAGAAGTATGGGTACGAACCCTCCTCCCAGTGAAACTGTTGGTCATAGTAGCTCGGTAAGAAGATTCAGCCTGTTCTCGTGCTTGTAGGATACCGTCCCTCATGTCGCGTAACCATTGTTTTCCTCAGGGGTATTTAGATCCGCGACAGAAGGTTTTCGGAGTTGATGCCGGACCTTAGAAAGCCGTTGCGTGGTCCGAGAACTGAAGTGTCCGGCACCAGGTTGGGGATGAGAAGTGCTTAAGCTTGCCTGCACGGGGTCATGTGGCAAATCCTGAGGTGTTCTCGGCTGTGTAGGTTGATTTCCAGAGATCTGATGCTGATCCATTTCTTTGCCCTCTTGATTGGGACTATGCGAAGATTCGTTCCCATCCCCGGTAGCTAGAACTTCTCGGGGGTATGACCTGCTAGAAGTGTAGTCTATATCCATCATGGACCTGTCATCGGAGGCAACCTCTGGATAGTTTCTTTGACCACCCAAGTGGTCGGAACGTGCCGGAGATAATCCCGAGATGGGGCTCATGTTGCTTGCATGAACACTTTGGCGATCAGGTGATCCAAACGCGACTCCATAGGTCCTGGCATATTCATCCATCAAACGACTTACATCGTTGTTGGACTCATCATCAGGGAAGAAATTGCCTAGATCCATTCGATCATTCATCGGTTCCTAATCAGTCGAAAGGGTGAAGTTGTCGTAGAACCCTTCATCTGAGAAACTAGATCTCATCATGATCTCTGTTAACGAAAGATTGGCGACATTAGCTGAAGGAATCCCCACGGTCAACGCAATCTGTCGACGATTGGTGAACCGCCGATCTTACATAATACGTGGTGAAAAAGAGAGTAGGGGTAGGGACTCCTGGAACCAAGTCACATCTATCCGGAATTAGAGATTTTATACAGGTTTGGGCCTCTCTCAGGATAACAACCCTATGTCTTGTGTGTCTTATATTGATCTCGAGACAAAGTTAAGGGGAATAGCTAATCTAGATGGGATCTACTACTAGTCGGACATCGATGTCAAGGCTGGTCTTTTCTTCTACATGCTCGGAGGTCTTTAGGCTAGGCTTCTAGCTTGTATCATGCTTTGGATCTTCTGTGCAATTTAGGCATCTGATCTATCAAGGGTTGTCCTTCTCCACATAATCCCGGGGTCCTTTTATAGAGGAGTTGGCCGTACCGGGTACGGACTCGTCTTCGAAAAGGACTCCTATCATTCTTAAACATCAGGATTGATTTCCTTGTTTCAAGGAGTCCCGGATAACTGTGGGTAGTTTCCTTATCTTCCCCATATCCAAGGTATATACCGTCCGGGTATCCAGGGTATCCCTAGGTCTTTATGTATTCGTATACGGATACTATCATTGTACTAAGTATAGTTGTACTACTCATCGTCAAGAAGTATACAAGGGGTGCATAGTTGGTATACGTACGGTATAGACCTTTCTTTGTGAATAGCTAGTTCAATGACAAGGGTGTATAGAAAGGTCAGTTACATACATGTGCTCTCTAAACCATGCTAGATAGTCACGCATCACACGGCTCTCAAACCCAACCTCTGGTGGATCCCAAGGGACAAAGCAAAGTCAAAGCGCTTGATCCTTGGCCCATACTTTGAGATATGACACTTCATCTTTGCCATTCGAGTATCTTTCCTTTGCACTTATCATTTAATTATGACTTGATTTCATAGTTTTGCATTCATAGCCTAGTTACATAGCTCCTCGTTTGTTTTATGTTGTGAAGAGCTCATCATTATAAGGTACCTCTCACATATTGTAGGGCTTTGGTAAAAGAAAAGTAGCAAAAAGAGAAAGAAGAAAAAATAGAAAAATAAAAAATAGTAGAAGAGAGGTACTATGTTCTCCAAATGTTCTAGTTATTTCATTTATGCGAGATGGACCATATCTAAGCTATGCATGTATTTTTCAGTAGCAGCAGTACTCATTAGCTCATGAGCTTCACTTGTATCTTTAGAGGTTCATTATATTTGCTCTCAAACTTCACTTATATCATTTAAGAGCATTCACTTTTCATCACATGCTTCACTTATATCATTTGGTAGCCCTTGCATTTACTCATATCCTTCACGTGTATTATTAGAGCATTAATTCATGTCATACGGTTTCGCTTGTGCATTCATTTGGCAATCTCTACTTCTTTTACAATATCGATAATTGGAACATCACTAGGGCCTAGGGATCACCTTGTATTGGCAAGAGACTTTCTATTTTTCTTGATTGAGTCCTTCCTACCCTCATATTATTTTCTAGTGATCGAAATGATAAAGATGTCAAGTACTTTGTGGTTGACATGATAACAAATGGTGCTCATAACAAAACCTTGTTTTGTTCTTTCAAAAGCAACAATTGCTAGGAATCCCTACACTTTGATACATAAGGCTTTGCATTGTGACTTGGCTCTAATAGGTGAGCATTGGAAGTTTCATTGTAATATTCTATTAATCTCTAATTTACATGAAACAATATATTTCTCTTTTAGGCATTGATAGGAAGTGAGCTAATATAAGATTTATTTTTCTTTCGTATTGGGATCTTAACATTTGAGATGACTTACACAAGGATGAATAAGAGTTTAGGGGAGCTTGATATGTAAAAAATGTATTATGTTATCCTGAGTTTATTGATGTCTTCTCGTCATATTTCTCTTATGTAATTTAATGTTTTTCTAGATCATTTAATAAACTGCCTATTTATCCCTCTATTTTGTGTAAGTAGGAAAAACACCCTAAAAATCATAAAATCGAGCATATTCGGGAATGTTTCGGAGGGGAAAAACTTTGCCCAAAAGGAGGTGACCAAAAGAGCTAGAGTTAGGCGGAGCGACCCCACTAGGCCTTGGCCATTGCCGTCCTTTTGCGATTAGTTCTGTTTCATCCCCAAATAGACCCATGTGGAGTTTCGTCTACATATACAAAAGACTCTGCATCGAAAAGAGGAGAAAAACGTTCAGCACAAAGAAGACAGAGGCCTCTGGCAATCACAATTTCCATCTCCTCCATCACCATCACAATTTCCACACAGATCATCACCCGCAGCAAGCCTCCTTATACTTCATCTCCTTCATCGAATCCTTCAGGATTGGTTTGTACCAGTGGTACTTACAAATATGTAATCAATCTATCATTTGCTTGTGATGAATTACATGATGTTTGAGTTGTCCATCAAGACTACGAGGTGTATAGTAGTAGCTATGTAGTATTCTCAATTTACTTGTGATGGCCATCCATCTTCGGCGCTATCAATTATTATTATGATTACCAGCCATCTTCGGCGTAATCAACTATGTGTTTGGGATTAATCTATTGAGTTATATGTCTTTATGATTATTTGATTGTGTGTCTTGAATTGGCCATGCTTGACACTCAGCATTGTATTAGTTGGTAAACACAGAGATGGGATAGAGCAGCCAATCGTGTGGTCCTCTCTTGTATAGCTTGCAAAATTATTAGTCCGGTGAAAGCTTTTATGTTACTTTGGTGGTTGGACAAGGGATAAATTTATTTTCTACTTGTTGCTAGTAATATTAGCCTCTCATTTTTATTATGTAAGTTCATCGATTTCACTTTTAACTTTGCAAATTCCCAATTACTTGCTTGAGAATTACAAGTAGTGAACCTATATACCTCACGCCTTAATTTTAGTTATTAGAACACCTCTCCTAGTATCTTTAGTATTTATTTATTTTCTATTTTTATTTATTTCAAATATATATTTTATTTTCTAGTTCAAGTAATTGCTATTTTTATTTTTCTTATTACTTCCTTAAGGTCTACAATTAATTGAGATAGATAATTGTACATCTCAAACTTCACTTTCTATTATTTTTAGTGTGATTTCAGATTTAGGTCCAAGTGAGATTAATCACCATCTCTTTGTGGGTTCGACTCTTTCTCACTAAAAAACTAAAACTGGAACCGTACAGTTGCCGGATCCAAAAGAATGTCACATGCACGGAATTTGTGTTAGCGAGATGGAAGGGGAAGAGTGGAGTTCAGTGACAGAATAAGTGAGGAATGGGTGAGAGAGAGTGACGCAATCAAGAATGGGGGAGATGAACAACAACGGCTAGGGTTGAGGATGGGGATGGTTCAGGTCACACGCGTCGCCTCCAACAGCTCGACGTTGTGGAAATTAGGCACGTGTGGTGCGGGAGGCCATACGTGTGTTTTGGGCATGGACGGGGGTGACGGATAGGTCAACGGCGTCGACGACGGGGCAGGTGACCATTGAGGGTGCCCTGTGCTCGCTGCGGTTGTCACGTGGCGCGGTCCGCGTGGAGGAGAAAACCTGACAGGCAGACCCCCCATCGATTGCGAGAGAGCACCAGTGGACCGGGCGTTTTTCCCATGGAGAAAGCGGCAAAGGAACGAGGCATGGGTGCGGCATGGGTGCAGGAGAAAACGACTCGGCCCGAGTGTGATGTGGAGCTGGGCCAAAGGCCGGCATGGTTAGTTTAGGGCTTCCTCTTTTTATTTTATTTTCTGCTTTGCTTCGTTTTTGAATTATTTGGGATTCAATCCTTCCACTAATGGTCCCTACAATATTTATGACCTACGAGAAGTTTTTCAGATTTTTCTAAATCATATTTGACTATTATTTAAATTCAAGTTCAATTATATCCTAATTTAGGTTTGAACCGTAGGTAAGTAAAATATGGTTCCATAATTTATGAAACATTTATATTCATGCTCATAGAAATAAATGAGCTAGAAATATACAATTTTATGAATGTTTAATATAGGATGCTTCACCAAACAATTATATTACAGTTCTCCCAAATTTGAACTTGATTAAATAACACTTTAGTAATACGCAAATCATCTCCAAATCTTTTGAAAATTTTCAAAGGCCTTCTTGAGGTGCATGAGACCTAAAAAATTATCAGAGAAACATTTGAAGTATTTTGTTTCATAATTTTATTTAGGGTTGATTCTAGATCAATTTTGCTACTATATTAGTTAGGGTTATTTTAGTTACTTCAAATGTAAAAATACTATGAGATGAAGATGTACTTTATTGCTAATGATCATTAAGGTACTCACTACAAGATTACATCATTGGTCATTGGGTCATTACAGCTACACCCGATACCATTAAGGATGAAATAATTTCTTTTGAGGTATTGGCGGTTACACTATATAGATGTTACAGCTTGAATAACTTGCTGTCTTGCTGCACAACATATACATCAATAAACAAATAATCGACAGTCCATTACATTCTCCACCGTCCTGTTCCAACCAAGCAATCGTTGTATTACAAGGAGATCATCATATCAATTCTTTAAAGTATAACTACAAATCCTAGCATCATGTCTCAAACCCAGCACCGGTCCATCCTGACTGAGAACTCCCTCTTCCCTTCGGGAGGATCATCACACCACCTCTCCCTGATGGTTTTCGCTTCCTCTCCGCCTCCGCAGGTCTTTGCTGCTGTGGTCCACTGGAGGCAGGCGCGATGGCATTGTTCGCAGGGGCAGTTGCATTGGCGGGATTTTGCACGGTGGGCTGCTGAGATACTGAATTTGTGGTAGCAAGCTGTGCAGTATTGAGACCCTGATAATTGTAAAAAATGAGATAAGCAGTGATGCAAGGCATACAATGAAGAACTAAATTGAGACCGAAACCAGAAATGTACATATAAACAACAGCAGAAAAGAACTACTGCCTACTGGCGGTCAGGAAATAACATGTGTTGCAACGATTTCTTGAGTAGAGATCAGGTTGATGATCACAGGAGTCGGGACTTACAGAAACATCAACAGAAGGCCTGGAGGGATTTAAAGACTCCAAACGCTTCTTTAGCTCCTCTAATCTCGAATATTGGGAAGCAGCACTCTCTTGGACCTAATTAAAACAAATAACCAAGACGTTCTCAACAGAATTTGATGATGTTATAAGAAATTTTTTTACAAGGTATATGAATAAGAACTTGAAAAGGAAACACATACCAGCCGGTTGAGATCATCACATAGCTTCTGCTTAGCATCCTCTTCCTCTTTAACAACTTGTGCAGCAGCTTCCCAGACCTAAACTAGCAAAAAGCAACTTACGAGATCAACAATAGAAAGTAAAAACTTAATAATGTTAGGTAACAGGAGAAAAAAATGATTAAACACAAGGATTTTAATCAGGAAGATAGAGAATAACGGGGAGCGTGTGGCTGCATGTTGGACCCTGAACAAGTTCATCTACATAACAGAAAAACATAACACTGGTTTCCAGAACAAAACAACAGTACGAGGAAAAATCATCATAAGAAATTTGTAAGTATATCTTCACAAAACAACAGTACGAGGAAAATCATCCTAAGAAATTTGTAAGTATATCTTCTTTCTAAGCTCTCATGTATTTACAAACACGAAACACTAAATACAATAACACACTTCATCTCCAAAATTCAGTGTATATTTAAGGGCACAATGATTGTATACATTCTTAATCGCAATGGATTGATAATGGTTGCAGTTTGGGAGGAAAACATACGTTCTAATTCTTTAATTTCACTACAATAGTAATTTTGTGAAATCCTCCATGCATCTTTAATATTTTCTCTCATGAACTTAATTTTGACATATGACATTTGCTGACAGATGCAGCCAACAATATTAGGACTGCCCTACAGGTGATACTGATACTCTAGCAGTAAGAAGTTTCCTTGTGTCCTTGCAAAAAGGGTTGCATCCTTCCATTTCATCCATAAGATAGGTAGCTAGGAAATGAAAAAAAGCAACAGATGGCAATATTTTGGGAAAAAGGAACGAAGCTATTGCATCAGATAACAGTTTGTAATTGAGTAATTGTATCAGAGTCAGGCACTAACAGATCCAACCTTCTTTGCCTCTTCCTCTTTCACCTTAGCCAAACGTATTCTCTCTGTTGACATTTCAATCTTTTTCCTTAAATGCTCAAGTGCTGGAACCAGATAAAACAGAAGCAGAAACTGGTAAGCCCGTAAGTATTCAAGCTGAGCCATATGTGGTCTTGAAAAAACTGTTTTTTACCTGCTTTCTTTGGTCCAGCTGTCAGTTTCACTTCTAAATTCAGATTCTCTAGCTCCTTTTCAACATCACGAATTTTGGAATAGTTTTCCTGAATGTATCTGAGGAACAGTACAATGATTTAATATCAATGTGTTAAACTCATCGAGACACGCCACAGTTGACAACGATAGCAAGGAAGTTGATATACACAAATTTGTGCGATCTTTGATGCATGACTAAACACAGATAGGTCAATAGCTATTGGTTTCCACGGTAAATAGCTACCCAGGAATGGCAACAATTTCAAGATTTCAAGCAGCAATTCTGATTAATCCGGATTGACAAAAGGATATGGTTTAATATCTCAAATTCGACGGGGCTACAAGACCGAAGTAAAGGTTTCAATGCAAATCTGAGGTGGTAACATGGCATTAGATGTATAAGGAAGAACAGAATTTGGCACCAGTCTATAATCATGATGATGTGTGTGTTTGACAGATCACCGTGTGTCTCTTCAACCAAATGTACCAAGTTCACCGGCCTGATCGGATCTAGCATGTGCATGCATCTACATGGCTCATGTACTCTCATCTTTTGTACTCATATATATACACAAACTTATGAATCCATCCGTGAAGATCAGGCCAAAAGAGGTCATCGCCATTATGTTCTTTTCATACATGATTTTTCTCGTCACATAGAATTTATTTTATGTTTTCTCGTAGCGAGGTTTTACACATCTATAAGAACTTTGCCACCATGGTTCGTACTCAGTTTGACACTTCTATTCGTGTCTTCCGTGCTAATCTGCCGGGGCGTATTTATCTAGTCATCTTCGATGTTTTCTTGCTAAGCAGACTACTCTTTCTCAGTTTTCTGGTCTTGGTGCTCACGGTCATAATGGTATTGCTAAGCGTAAGCATCGTCATCTTCTTGAGACTGTTTGTGCTCTTATTGATGAGGACATCCCTAATGACATCCTTAATGAGACTTGCATAAAGTGCTTAGCATGCTTAATGAAAAAAAATCATTTTTGTTGCCATGTAGGATATGATGCACTAATTTTGAATCATTGTTACTTGGCAAGACACCGATGCTTAATATTTATGTATGTATTAATTTGCCTCCAACTAAATAGAGAATGCATTGGTCTAACCACCTACAAAAAGACATCAATGCTTAACATTTGTTTATGTAGGCATGTAGCATCACCTTGCTAAACAAGTTAACTTCACAGAAACTAGGAGATTGGAGTAGCGATTTTGTGGCTTGCACCTTGTACGCATGGAAAGGAGAAATGAAGAGGGATAAAGAGAGAGGCGTCGATAGCGTACAAAATGACGGAGTTTGTAGGCTAAATAATAAAAGTCCAGCTTAATTAACTCACACCTAATACCAAGATAGATTAGTACTAGTACTTTTGGATTGGAAATTTTTTGGGGCCCTAAACTTTGGGGGCCCTGTGCGGTCACACGGCCCGCATATTCTTGCCGTACAGCCCTGCAAGGCACTGTTAATTTACTTGCCATCTTTCATCTAACAGTGAATTCGTGTTGATAAAATTAACATCAACAGTACTTCTTGGATACCCCCAATACACTCTCTGGGCAGGCTAAGCTCCTTAGTCACAATAGTGGTAGCTACAAGTTTTCCCATGGTCCAACAAGTTGATTCTTGTTCCTTAGGTAAACAATTTCATGCAAACCTACCACAATCCAATCTCAGATTCCTGCAATTCATTATGAGAGAGGGGGATATGGTTTATCTCTCACTGGCATGAGACACATGGGCAGGAAATGATTCAAGAGAGGTGTCTAGCCCGGTGTAATTCATTTCTACACATATAGCCGCAAATTCTACCTTTATATTCGAAAATTCCATTAGTGGACAAAATGTAGAATCACATAATAAAAAGCTAATGCAGATCCAAGAACTACAGAGAAACAGACAAGAGATTAAAACCGGGTAGGGAGGGATGGCTCACTTCTTCAGCTGCAGCTGCTCCTCCGCAATGACCTACGAAACCAACACGCCGAATCCGCATCAAGAAACGAGGCGGCGGTAAGACATTGTGCCACGGATGAATCAAGAACGCGTTTGGGAAGGGAAGGGGAAGGGGAAGGGGCGTGCGACAGCGGACCTTCTCGGTGTAGGCCAGGACGGGGGCGTCCCGGGCGAGGCCGTCGGGGCCGATCTCCGGCACCAGCGACGGCGGAGGCGGCGCCGCCATTTCGCCGGATCTCCTCTCCTCTCCTTATTATCTCTGACTTTTGTCGCTTACTTATTTCTGGGTTTACTCCTTTGTTGTTTTCAGCCTAACTAGTGTGTGGGAAGTAAAGTAGGAGATCGTTTATGGGGAGCGACCGAACAGCTGGAGAGGACCTGGATCTGGAATTAGCTCTCTGTCGTAGAACTTCTGCTAGAGCACACAGGAAACTAGAACTTGCAATGGTGAGACTGACAAATTCCTGTAGTCAATGATTAACGGTAGTGTGGATGCTGGAGAATTTGCGTTGGTGTGGCAGACATGGAAAACTGCGGTAGTCCCCTTGTTCATGAACAAAGCGTTCCAGAACCTCGATAGCCTTTTTCTTTCATTGTATATATGATATTCTGGTGTAAAGAGTTATACGACGATAACAACTGTTACAACATATAAGCATGTGATCAAATCCTAAGAGGTATTAGGAGTTACTAATGACTCCTCTAACAGTCACATCCCTTCAAGGAATGCCTTTTTTATTTCATAATTGCCATCCCTTTGGTAATGTGTATATATATATACCAAATAGTGCAATACAATAAAATGGATTGATCTTATTCTCTTGTGCCAAAAAGGCACGTTATCGGTACTTTGCTCTACAAATCAGAGCATCAAAAGGCAACAATCTTCATCAAAGAAGACGAACAGAGAAGCAACGAGCGATTCTGGCCATCTTCATCACTGTCGCTCTGGCGAACTCCATACATTGAGGCATGCGGATCAATCTGGAACAAGATGGAAACACTCAACGAATCAATCTACACCGCACACGCATGTGGACTGCGAGCACTCCGGCCAAGTGCAATCAAGAACAAAAGAAGAAAGAGCATCAGGTGGCGGATTTGAACAAAGCACGCTCAAACAGCGGCAAGTGCTTCCGGCAATGCCTAACATCTGAAGTCTCAACTCCGGCCATCTCACAGGAGTAATTCCGGCAAACTTCGGAGAACTCAAAAACTGCGAGGAGAAAGCCGTTCTTGGCATCTCGACCACCCGCAAAGGCACGACTCCTCCGTGCACAACACGCCCTCCGGCGGCGTGACCCACGGGCGGCGGCGCCCGAGCCCTCCATCGGCCGACGCCATCCACCGGTGGCGCAACAGCACGCGACACCGGCCACACCCTCGACCCCGAGCTCGCTACCCCTCGCCACCACCCCGCCGGTGGCCTCTCCGGTAGCTCCACACGGCCGGCGCTCCCGCAAGCCACGTCGGCGATGGCCTTGTCTTCGGCGGGGCCTCCTCCTGGTCGGCGACTCCAGCAAGCCCCAACCGGCGGCGCCCTCCGGCGCATCCCAGGCGACCAGCCCCAGGCGGCGACGCCCCCCCACGCCCCCTCCTCACAAGACGGCAACAGCGGCGGTGGTTAGGGCTAATCCCTAACCACCCAAGCCCTTATACCAGGGGCAGCTCGGCTGGGCCAAACAGGCCGGCCCATCAGACCGGTCCAATAGGCCGGCCCAGTAAGACCCGAGCAGGCCAACAGGCCACCGGCGGTAGCCCCTTGGGCCGAATCAACAAGCCCATCCGGGCAAATAAACAAATAAAAAAATCCTGGGGCCGTATATTTGCCGTTTAGCCCCTGGATTTCACCAAATTTGTGTAATTTTCAGCATCAGTTGAAAATAGTATTGTAATTATACAGTTTAACCCTCAGATTTACTGTTAATTGCATATTAGCCCTCAGGCTTAATGTAATTTTACATTTCAGACCCTCAGGTCTTCAAATATTGCATATATCAATATGTAATCATGCATGTATTATGTATTACCTCCGTATACTATAATATATAATAGTTTATATTATGCAATTTTGTTTATTTGCAATTTCTTTCTTTATTATTGCAAATATTATCTATTCCGCTCATAAATTCTTATTTAAAGCCTCATTTTGCTTTAAAATTTGCAGAAAATTATGCAAATTTGCGCATATTTAAAGTGATTATCTTCTAAAATATTGGGAAAAGCATAAAGTAATGGAGTCTATATCAATGGCTGCGATTGTAGCATCGCCCGTTCTTTGCAACGGAGTCCATGATAATAGCAGCGATTTATTTCGCTCATTATTGCGAGGTCTACACCGCTTCGCGGTGACTACCTTCAAAGTGCATAACCAAAAATTCAAAAAGTATAGAGTCTATATTTTTGGCGGTGATTGTAGTATCACCCATTTCCTCATAAATGAAGTTTAAAAATATTAGCGATGATTTTATCGCCTATACTACATAGAAGATCTACACTTGGGTCACTAAAGAATCATCTTGTCCCAATTTTTGCGCAATTTTAGCATCCTTAAAATTTCCTTAATTTACTCTCAAGTAAATTAATACAAGCATGATCATTCATGCAGGACAATGGCAGATATATCCAAAAAGGACTTTGTCGAACTTGCCCTAGATGGAAGCAACTACCTAACATGGGCCATGGACCTTAAAATAAATCTATTAGGTCGTGGTCTTGGTGCTACCATAAACTCTCCTCAAGAAGGTGAGAAGGCTCTACCAGAAAGAACAAAATATGCAGTTTTGCATCCGGCATCACCTCTATCCTGATATCAAAATTGAGTATCTCATGGAGGAAGATCCACTAGCCCTATGGACCTCCCTCAAGGAGCGTTATGACCAACAAAGGGTGGTCATGCCACCTGAAGCACAACACGAATGGTCTAACATTCATTTTCAGGATTTTAAAACTGTGGCGGCTTACAACTCCGCCATTCATAAGATCAACGCTAAGTTGAAATTCTACGACAAGGCTGGTTCAGACGCTGATCTGATTGAGAAGACCTTGTGTACTTTCCACCCCTCTATGCGTATATTGCAACAGCAATATCGCCAACAAAAATAACACCAAACATTCTGAGTTAATTTACACGCTTCTTCAAACTGAGAAGCATGATGAGGTTCTTATGAAGAATCATCAAAGTCGCCCAACGGGCGCTATGGCAATACCAGAAGCTCATGCCAATACTCAGAACAAATTCAATGGTCGCAAGAGAAACCGCATAGAGTTCAAAGGAAAGTGGAAACAAAGCAACAAGTAGAAATACAACAAGTTTGATAAGGGCAAAGGTCATTTTAAGAAAAATGACTTCAAAGACAACTCTCAAGTTTGTCAAAGATGTGGATGTATGAATCATCATACAAAGAAATGCCGAACTCCAAAGCACCTGGTCGAGTTGTATCTCCAATCCAAAGGCAAAGGCAAACAAGTCCAAGGGGCGAAATTCGAAGCTCACTTCAATGAACAACCAGATATCAACCTGGAGGCAGGATTGTCGGCGGAATGGGGCCCAGGGTCCCCCAAACCGCCAGCGGAGGGCAACCAGATGCCGCGGAGCGAGCCACGTGGCGGTCGGGCCGGAGTGGACCCCGCCCCGGTAGCCAAGTAGGTCCGGCGGTCAAGCCCAATCGCTCGGGGGCCTTCCCCGAGCGCCGCGCCCGCGTGCAACCATCTAGAAGGGCTTTGGGCTCCCGAGAGCCCTCGGCTCGGGAATCGAGGGGGCACTAGGGGGTCCTTCCCTGAGTGCCCGGCGTCCCCAGGTTCGTGGGCCCCAGGATTCCCTCGAGCGCTCCTCCCGGAGCTCCGCCCGTAGGGGCCCCGAGCGATCCCCCAACGACCGTTCCCCGAGCGCTCGAGGTCACTCGGGGGCGCCCTGGGACAGCTGGCACACCTCCCGTTCGAAGGGGCCGCTCGGGGACGTAGAACTCGGGGTCGTCGGGTCCCCCTGTGGGGCCCACCTCCGGGCTCGTCGTCGAGTGGCCAGCTTCTCCCGTAAGCCTCAGCTCTGGCAGAGGCATTTAATGCATGTCATTTCAACAAGGAATCCCAAGCCCTATGAGGGCATGATGACGGTCAGGCCGGGCCCCACCCGCTCAGGCGATAGGTTCCATTGCCTATCACCTTTCGCCTAATGATGGGTCCGTCTGACAGCTTTGTTGACCGACCGGGCGCGCCGCACCGCACGCCCCTGTCGCTACCACACTTTTTGCCCCCGTGGGTCGCGTCACCGTGCGCCCCGGTGCGCGGGTTTGGTCGCTGACACCCGGGGCCCAGGAGCGGGTGTTTCACCCACTCTGTCAGAAGAAGCCCGGTAAGTCTCCGTTTGCGGGACCCACCGGGAATAAAGGTGTCAGAAGCCCCTGTTCAGAAGCACGGAGAGAAGACGCCCAGCGCGGAAATCGGTGCCGCGCATTAAAAGAAAGGCGTGGGTCGCCCTGTCGCGCCCACGTCGCCGGTAGAGCCCTCTGGCCGCTGTGGAAACCCCCCGAGTATATAAGGGGAGGACCAAGGCCATGCAAAGGGTTTGCGAGTTAGCCAATTCATTGCACTATACTCTCATTTGCTTTCTTCTCCGGCTGGTTCCTTAAGCAAGGCAGCTAGGGTTGGAGCTCTGAGAAAAGAACTCCTATTGTAAGCGAAATAGCCTTTGTAATCCCAGATAGATCAATACAAACACCAAAGCAGGACGTAGGGTTTTACACCCCCGGGTGGCCTGAACCTGGGTAAACCCTCTGTGTCTTTTGCATCAAATCCATCTCCCTCTCGATCCGTCTCCGGCTCATAAGAAGAACTCTACTGCGCCCCCGGCTGAATCCCAAAGGGGGTCCAATCGGACCACCGCTAGAGGCGTCTCTACGCCGACAAGGATGTTCTCAAACCGTTCCTCAGAAGGAGAATCAAGAACAAGCCAAGAAAAATAATGACCCCATGGACATTGACGACATGTTTGTGGAATTCAATTCTCAAGACATGTATGGAGATCTCAATTAATCTCTAATTTATCCATAAATTATGTCATTGGCCTATATTGTATGTACTAAGTATCAAAAGACGTACTATATTGTCAATTATTATATTTGTATTATTATGTACCTCAGACATAATAATTCAATATATAATGTATGTGTTCTATATAAATGAAGTTCGTAATGAATTTTCTTTACTTTACATAGAATTTTCAAGACAATCTAATGGGGGAGGAAATATGTTTAGTGGATAGTTGCACCACTAACACAATTTTAAAGGAATATTATGACTATTGCTGGACGCGATGCCATAATCATAGGCTCTGGTCAAGCAACAATCATCCTTCCTATGGGTACGAAAATAACAATAGAGAATGCACTCTTGTATCCTGATTTAACTCATACCCTACTAAGTTTTAAAGATATTTGTAAGAATGGTTTCCACATTGAAACTTGTGTTGACTGCAATGACGAAAGTCTCCTCGTCACTAAAATGACGGATATGAAAAAAAAATACTTGAGAAAATTCCCTCTTTAAAAACTGGATTGTACTACATATACATTAGACCAATTCAACATGTTGCGTATAAAGTAATTTTTCAAAATCTTGACAAATTCAAGGTTTGGCATGATCGCCTTGGTCATCCCGGCATAGGGATGATGAGAAAAAATATTGACAATTCTGTTGGTCACAATTTCTAAATCATCAAATTTTGTGTGCACCACATGTGCCAAAGGGAAATTAATTTTTGAGGCCTTCTCATCCTCAAATTAAATTGAGCCCCTCAAATTCTCTTGAACATATTCAAGGGAATATTTGTGGTCTGATCAACCACCATCTGGGTCATTTAGGTACTTTAAAGTGCTCGTCGATGCATATATATGATCTTCTGTGTTTCTCTCATACACAAAGATCAATTTCTTTACCAAACTTATTGCTCAAATTATCAAATTAAGAGCAAGTTATCCTGAACACAGGATAAATTCCATTGCAATGGTTAATGCCACTGAATATACTTCACATGCATTGAATCACTATTGTTTGGTTTTGGGCATCAATCTGGAGCATTTTAATACCTAATATAGATACTCATCATGGTTGAGACACATCTCTTATCAAGAGAGCTAAACTAATATATGACCAATTCTACAGAATTATAATTTGCCAACATCTTGTTGGAGACATGCGGCCTTACAAACCGTAATAGCAACCAAATTCGTTCAAACTGTATATCAAAATACTTCTCCATTGCAGTTAGTACGTGGAAATCAGGCATCAGCCAAAGTATTTCCCATTTGTGAAATTTCGGTTACGCTACATACATACCGATATCACCATCCCAACATACATCAACGGGCCCTCACCAATAATTGGGGATCTATATGAGGTATAAATCACTATCAATCATAAAATACCCCAAGCCTGGTATGTTGATTATATTCTCAATAAGGACAACTTTCCAGGTATTAGTGGGAGATTCGTACCACATAGAATGCCAGGAAATAAATTAGAATGTGACATGCATTCAGTCCTTAATCCACGTACTAAATAGTCTAAATCAATAATTCAGATAATCATATATTTGCAACACATTGTAAATAATCCCCCATATACATTTACTGGTCACAAAGGTGTCATTACATATCTTTGCAGTAAATATCTAGAAAGAGTGGAGGTACATAATAAAACCACTCATCTCCCTAATGAGAACAAGAGGGGGAGAAATCTGGTTGCAAAGAATATTGCTTCTCAAAGTGTCCGCGAAAACAGAGGACTCAATTCCTTAAGCAGTAAATGCAATTCAAGTTTAAGTTGAAAGACACCGGACGGATGCTCGACTTCCAGAACCTAGCACAAATGCACGCACAAATTTAGATGCTGGGACATCGGAACACCTTAACTCCATTGTTGTGGGAAATCACAAAGAGTTAGAAGGTATAAATCAAATTTCCACAAAGTATATCGATTTAGGAGAATCTTATAAAATATAAAGACTACAATTATTGTCGACATATATTTCTCCTTAAAATTGCCAAACAAATCTTCAAATGGATTCTGAACCAAAATCCTAGGTAGAGTGCCTCATGTGCTCAGATCGGTTCAAATCAGAAGATGGCAATTAAGGTAAAATTGCGCTCGCTCATCAAAAGAGAGGTATCTACCGCAGTAATACCTACTCCACATAATATCTTCCATATGGGAACAAAATTGGTTATCGTTCAAAAGAAACGAAAACAATGTGGTGGTGAGATATAAAGCGAGGCTTGTAGCACAAGGGTTCCTGCAGAGACCCAACATTGATTACGATGAGACATACTCTCCTGAGTGAAATAAAGTTATGATATTCAATATTATTGGCAGAACAAATGAATTTGATGTAGTGACTACATACTTATGAGTCACTAGATTCGGATACCTATACAAAAGTTCTGAAGAACTTGAAATTCTGAATCCAAAAGCAAAATCGCAACATATATTATGTAAACATTTAAAAGTCACTCTATGGCTTAAAGCAATCGGGAAAAATGTGGTATAACCGATTAAGTAAATTCCTTCTTTAGAAGGGTTACTCAAACAATGATGATTGCCCTTGTGTATTCATAAAGAAATCCTCAAATGGATTTTGGATCATCTCAGTGTATGTCGATGATCTCAATATCATTGGAACTACACAAGACATACAAGAGGCAAGTAATCATCTAAAGATGGAATTTGAGATAAAAGATTTGGGTAAAACCAAATTCTGCTTAGGTTTACAACTTAAGCATTTTCCCTCAGGAATCCTGGTACATCAGTCTGCATATATCCATAAAATCTTGGAGAAATTCAATATGGATAAATCATATCCATCCAAGACTCCTATGGTCGTTCGATCTCTTGATAGAGATAAAAATCCATTTTAGACCTAGGACCGATGACGAAGAAATATTAGGACCTGAAATTCCTTATCTCAGTGTCATCGGAGCACTAATGTATCTAGCAAACTACACCAGGCCTGATATTTCATTTGCAGTTAACTTATTGGCTAGACATAGTGCATCCCCTACTAAAAAGCATATGGTAGGTGTAAGGAATATCCTCAGATATCTTCAAGGCACAAAAGATCTTGGTTTATTCTATCAAAAAATTAAGATATGACTATAGTAGAAAATGTTGATGCTGGCTATCTATCTGATCCCCATAACGCCAGATCGCAGATTGAATTTGTATTTCTACATGGTGGAACAATCATCTCTTGGAAGTCCTCAAAACAGACTTTAGTGGCTACTTCCACTAATCATTCTGAAATAATTGCATTATATGAAGCATCACGTGAATGTGTTTAGCTTTGCAGAATGATTAACCACATACAACAGTATTGTGGAATTGATTCCTTAGAATCACCAACTATTATCTACGAAGATAATTCTGCTTGTATTACACAAATGCAATCAGGTTATATAAAGAGCAATATTACAAAGCACATTGCTCCTAAATTATTTTACCCCCATAAATTATAGAAAAGCGGGGAGATAAAAATCTTGCAAACTAAGTCTTGTGAAAATCCAGCAGATTTATTCACAAACTCTATACCAACATTTACATTCCAGAAATATGTTCATGGAATTGGTATGAAACGAATTCGAGATTTGCAAGATTCAGGGGGAGTAAACTCCTAAACAATAACCTGATAATGATCATAAGATCATATATATTGCACTCTTTTCCTTTATGACTTTTTTCCAAAATGGTTTCTCATAGAAGGTTTTTAATGAGGCAATATTAATACAAGCATTCATATATGCCATATCATTTTCTCCTTGTTTCTCCCGCTAGGTTTTAAAGGAGTTTTCCATGGCATATAATCATTACATTTCTGCTCATATTTTTCCCACAGGTTGTTAGAGGAGTTTTTCAGATGCACTATATGAAAGACGAAATTTGATGGGGGGGGAGTGTTACAACACATAAGCATGTGATCAAATCCTAAAAGGCATTAGCAGTTGCTAATGACTCCTCTAACAGTCACATCCCTTCCAAGGGATGCCTTTTCCATTTTCATAACTGCCATCCCTTTGGCAATGTATATATATACACCAAATAGTGCAATACAATGAAATGGATTGATCTCATTCCCTTGTGCCAAAAAGGCTGCCTCTATTTGTCTGTACTATTCTATTCCTAACAACAACGTCGCACGGATAAAAGGCTAGCGACAGTGCAACTGCACCAGGTCATGACAACATGCAGGAAATGGAAGCTGAGTCTAGATGATATCTTGAAGCAGGGGGACGGGAGTGATGAGAAGGATATGTACGCTATTGTCTCTCTTCCATTACAAGTAATGAAGAAGTAACTCCGAATTCATATCTTCTTTCTCTCCTGTTTTGCTCCGTTGCCCAAAGTTTTAGACTTTGTTAGTTTTGTATGTTGCATACATAACTCTTCTATTTGCATATGCTTTTGCATGTGGTATACTTGATTTATTTTTTACGTTGCATACATTGCAATCATTTTTTTCTAAAATTTGTTGCATATGCACACGAATTTGTCACATACTTGTATTGACATATTGCAAATGTCTCGTGTGTCCTGTTTCATATTTATCGTAACAGAAGATAAATATTACAACGATGTTACAATCGTCTAAATATATTACATACGAGATCTGTATGTTGTAATGATCAGACGTCTTAGATCCACTCATTTAAGTGTCCGCTCGGTAATGAAATAAAGGACATCCACGACGTAGCAATACAGGTGAATTAATTGCAATCCACAAGTAGCGTTGCCAAAGAGGCAGGTCGGGGCAAAGCCCCTGGCTTGAGCGGAATGATCACGTGGATGATTCTATCAACTCATGAAAGCCTATAAATCGTAGTTGCAAAGGTAGATAGGAGTACAACTTAAGATTGTCTACTTACCAGCAAGACCTATTATGCCAAACAGCGATTATCAGGAAACGGCCAGTCCAGTCTGGTCCAAATATTGTCTTCTACATGCGTGAGAATTAATTAATAGGACTTTAAGCTCAGTTTATGGTTGCCAATCTGTGCTGTATTGAACTTATTTTATATCTGCTGTGAAAATAACTATGAAAGTCGGAAAGGGTTGGTTAAACAAGATAAAATCTGGTTAGACAAAGAGGATTATCATAATCTACCACGATGCCAAACAAAGCCTAAGTCTGGTAATAAATAAAATTGCTAGCCCACCCTTAGCAGCTACATACTGCTGCGGTGCTGCCCACCTCTAGTTACTTTACAACTAAACATCTATTGCATAACTATGCACAAATGAGACGAGCCATAGGAAAATCCTGCAAAACAAAGGGGTCTTCTTCACACAGCCCATCTAACTAAGATTTGTGGTTTCATAGATTCATAGTACAACTCCCGAGGTGCGCGCAGTCCCTTCTTGGTCCAGGCACGGCAATGGAGGAGGGGGCACATATGGCTGAAAGAGCGTCACGCTGGGGTTCGGATCATACTGCAATATATTGGCGGCTCGCTCGAATTCCTCCCGGAGGATTTTGATGCTGAACTTGTCAACAACGCGGCCAAGATCATGGGAGGTCTCGAAAGGATCCTCGATGCAAATGAGATGCCTGTCGTTTCCGACACGTCTTGTCCAGTCCTTCGTGTGCTTACTGAAAGAAGTGCCAAATGGATGACGAAAAAACAATTTCTTAAGCAATTTCCACTATACAATAAAGAAAAATGAAAGCTACTTTGCTTGCATGCTCAATTGTTCATGATTCACTAATTGGGTTTGAGAAGAGAAAGTACAATACTAAATGTGACTGCAAAACAAATCCAAACATGAACCAGGAGGGGAACAAAAGTTCAGCAAGCTGAGAGAACTGTGCGGGAATGAAAGGATGGCTTGGCATATATGTGACATACCTAATGATCCTTCCAGTACGAATTGATATGACATCTTTTGTGTAATCATGCTGGTACGCCCAGTAGTGGAAAAAAGCCCAAAGCAGACTAGATACAGTCTCTTTGTTGTGAGCACCATAGTTATTTAGCTTGTCAACTTGATCAAAGTAAGCACAGTGATTGTCTTCCACAGTGACATAACAAGTTGCCTCCATTTCCTGGCAGCACTGACACGTTAGCTGACTACAAACAAAATGGTAGCATTGTAGAACAAACAATGAATAAGATGCAACAATATAGTGCAAAGAATTATTAGCGAACAGGCTCAATATCTTTGTTTCTACATGGCCAGGCAAACATCCTTATGCTATTTTGATGATCGAGAAATGAAGGGATACTGATGGCAAGAAAAAACGTGATCTTTTTGGTAAACTGAAGTGTGTTAATTCCTCTTGACTCTAACCATATGGGGATAATATTTAATCTAATATTAATCTTGTAAAGTACTGCAGCTTAAGTTCACCTTTTTAAATTGGATAAAAGCAACAATATCAACCAGGACAAACATCGAAATAAATATAAACCTTCCGTAAGCAATTAATCCAAAAAAAAATCCCAACAAAGTTAGTTTTTGAGTAAATCATTTATTAGCCTTCCATGAGTTATGACTATGAAAAGAATACCATCAGCACGGAATGACAGTACATAAGACCTGTGGCATTAAGCATCAGCAAGCCTAGGTAGCATCTACCTAACATCACAATTCACAACAATCCAGAATGACCATCATGAACAAATATATGTTTTTTCAACTTCCTTCACAGTTACTATCATTAGATATTTACAAAATCAAATTTTTACCTAGCAAATATTAAGTCCAAAATGCAGCAAATTTTAGTTTTCTCTTAAGTCAGTCTAGGCTACTGTCAAGTGTCAAACCTAGAGATTTAAAAAGTTTAGTTCAGCAATGATAATAAACACAATGGGACCCTTGAAGTGCAAAGTATTTATCACAAATCTAAGAGGTAGACACATATTAGTATGTAGCTGAATGTGAGTGTACAGCAGTTGCAATACATTCCATATACCTGTAGACATGGGAGTATTCTCCGCAGCTGTAAGAGGTGGATGCACATTATTACATAGCTGAATGTAAAGAGAAGAATGAAATTCAGATCATGATCATGTAAAGATAAGGATAATAAAATTTTAAATCATTAGAAGTGGACAACTTACGCATAACTAGAAAGTGTTCCTTGGTATGTTTCATTTACACGACGAGATTTAGCCCAATGCTTCACAATGAAAGCTAATTGCCGTAGCCTTCGATCTATTTGCGCATAATCTCTCAGAAGTTTTGTGTTAACAACTGCTAAAAGATTATTGACACATATATCACAGGAAAGCCCTGTATCTGGATCCATAAGCTTCACTATTGGGACCCTTGCTCGAGTTAATGCCTGAAAAATTCATTAATATCACTCAGAAGTTTAGCAAATATGACGAAATTTCATGCCTATGTTGGAGTGGTTCTCAAAACAAAAGTGATTTGATATAGAAGTTATACTTCTCTCAAAACAAAAGTGATTTGATATAGAAGTTATACTTCATGGTTCATCCAAATGAAATATACAAATATATAGTCAATAGCAAACATAGAGACCTTTTGTGAGATTGTTGTATGCATAGCTCATAAAGGCTAAACCTTTGATAGAAACAAACCACATGCTTTAGAAAGATACTGCAAGTTGCATCAGAACATTGTTCAGGAGATATCTCATCATATTATTCAACTCAAAAGATCCCTGATTCGTCATAATACAACATGAAAGGAGACTCTTATCTCACCTGAATATTCTGGAGATTACCAGCTTCGAGGATGTCTGCCAATTTCAGTATAATATCAACCTTGCTCATTTCCTTGTCGTCAATAGAGAAACAAAGATCAATATCACTATTTGAGAAACCAAAGGAATTAGCACATGATCCATAGAGGTAAAGTTTTGAATTTGGCCATTCCTTGTTTATTAGTCTGCTCAAAGCTATCAGCAACTGGTTCTGCTTTGCAATTTCCTCTTCCGAGGGCACCAACGACTCGAAGATTGACAGGAAACTAGGTGTAAATTGATCTATGTCATACCGACATGCCCTGATTCTTCTCTGAAATCTTACTTGTTGGCTTGACACATGATGACCTCTAGAAAAGTCTGCTCTGAAGTCCTGCAAGATAAAAGAGCATGACTAGGGTACAAGACTACATCTAACATAAGCATAACTCATAAGGCTTGATTTCGAAATGTAAAATCAGTTACTGAATTAGTAGTGGCAACTGGCAACGTTTCTTGACAATGCAACTGGGCAAACAGCTACAGACGATTTGGCTTATACTTGAAGCACATGGTTTGAGTTCCACCTGAGGGGTGTATATGTGCCAAACTCGGGTAAACCTAGCTAGGCTGGAATCCTGGAACTTATCAGGGTTTGAGCATGACTGTATGAGACTCAGCTTGAGCTCAGCTCTATCAAAGCTCAATTAGACTAGCCTCGATTTGACTGAACTCGTAAATTGGTTTTTGTCTATGTAAATGCTCAAGCTCGGCTCAACTGAGCTTTCGAACTGGTAAATGCTTATGCATAATCATACTATACTATAAGATCAATTAGGCTTGCGAAGTTCAAACAGGCTCAATCACAGCCCACCAGACTAGATTGTATACACAGCTGAATTTGAGCTAGAGCTCGAATAGCTTGTCAACCCAAGCTTCCTTTGTTGCCCTACAACCTTACTAAAGCAAAACCCAAATATCCACACGGATATTATCTAAGTTTCCCTACCACTACAAGCTTTCTTACACATAGTGTCATGGCCGTGGGCCATTACTAGCTAACAAGGCAAGCAGACACAAAAAAAAATCTATGAGATATTATCAGTTAGCATTTTCCTTTTGGTTACATTTCTTGGGACTTAAGGCAACTAGTTGAGATAGGGTTAGATTGCATTTCAGTTAGGTAAGGTAAGATTAGATTGCATTGTATCTTTTAGTTGAAGTTGTCAAGCATATCTCGATAAAAGGGAATGAAATCCATTGAAATCAATTAATGAATTAACTAAAGCTTAATCCCAAGCTACTGTGTTTCCCTCATGTCTCCTTCTCTCTCTCCTTGCCGCAGCTCCCTCCATCATGTCTTGTCTATCAAGCACCTAATACATAGCATACTGTGACCTACACCAAGCAACATGTTCTCGACTTCCCTGGCTCGACTTGATTAGAAATATTATCAATCTATGGAAGGACCTAGATCATCATCCGGATATCAGATAGTGCAGTAATCAAGAAACAGTTTTAGAATGTGAAGTGCACAAAAACAGATGGAAGAAATGAAACGTTTCACATTTACATGATGCTTCCTTCACATTTACATGACGCTTCCTGTATGATACACATAGAATATTTTCTCCACTCCATGCTATTCCTTGAATGATGAAATCTCAATCGAAAAAAGAGAGGGACAGCCTTAGACTATTGCTAGAAGCAGCTAAGAGTTGGACAGTGAGCAAGTAGTCCAAAGTACATAAATTGTGAATATTAACTTGTGAATTGTGACCAGATGGTCCATAGTAGCTTTAGAGTTAATTGATCCTATTCATCCAGCAGGCCTAGTAAGATGACACAACAACTGAATTAAGGTGTAAAACGTCTGTACTAGTATTGCTAGATATTCCAACAGCTAGTTGTAACAGAATTTTCAATATGCATCGTCATTACACCAGAAAACCAAATAAGGTAAATAAATTATGATACATGGTAATGGGTCCATTACAGTTAGGTTAACATATTACATTGGGTCAACCTGCCTCTCCATCATCTCTAACCTCCTTTTACATCCCTGGGCCAAAAAACAGCATACACCCATAGAATTTTCAATGCATGCCTAGTTTTTTAAAGAGCAATAAATGGTACTCGACTGGTAACCTCACCTTTTAGTGTGTTTACACTTGTGACATTTCAGTGCATATCAAACCTTTCATGGAATCTAGAAGCAAATTAACATGTTTTGAGAAATTGTAGTTTAGTCCATTAGAGAATGGAGAGGTTGTATCTCATGTGCCTTAATACAGAGCATATTTGTATGGTTTTATATTATTGTTTAGACATGAGATTGAATGCATTACTAGAGTTCAGGAATATTGGTGATCTTGCTCAAATGTTAGGTCAAATGCATTACAACAGTATGAGAACAAGTACAGGTCAAATTTGTATTATTTTGGTGATCTTGTTTACAAGTGAGATCAAATGCATTACTGTAGTATGAGAGCCACAACTTACAGCAAATAAGATAAGATTGCTTTACTTTAAATGTGAGACAGAAGTAGCAGATTAGAGCTCAACAGGACAATACAATCTGATGCAAGTGGGAGGCATAATCAACAGCTACATCTAATGGCTATGGGAGGAATTAACTAAATCAAGCATTAAATGTAAGACAATCAAATAGTTGCACTTAATCATAATTAAAGCTTCATATTAAACTGCCTGGAAATATCCAAATTTACCTTACTCCTTGAGCCACTATTTTGCACCACACTGCCCTTGGCCTCACCATTGCCCTCAATCACCATTGTATCCATGAATTGCTCAATTAGAGCATGCTCCTCCTTGCTGCCATCATCCTCTTCCTCATTCTTCCCAGCAAATCTAACCTCGCTCTTCTGGTATGATACTTCAAAATTCCTTGCCTCCACTACAGCCCGTCCATCAGTTCTATGCTCAAAACCTACTTCCCCAACTCCATCATCCTCCAAACCATTCACTTCTGTCAGCATCTTCTTAACTCTATCCTCCCTCACATCGATGTCAACTGAACTGCCAGCAGGTACTGCCAGTTGGTGTCTTTCTTTCATTGGCATCTTACCTAACATCTCACGCACATTCGCATTGGGCAGGTTACGCGAGGCATGACCCTTCTCCTCTCTATAACCCTGCCACCTCTGCTCACTTTGTGGCACGTCTGTCAAGCAGGGCTCTTGCTGCCGCTGACCTCTGTGTGACATCCTGCCACCTGTGGCTGGAGGGATATGCTGATCTCCAAGGAGCGTCCTGTCACCTGTGAATTGAGGCATATGCTGCTCTCCACGCGGCATCCTGCCAATAATTCCGAGGGCATTCGCATCAGGTGGCGTCCTTGACAATACGTGATCCTGCCGCCGCTGCTGCTGCTGCTGCTGCTTCCCGTACATCATTCCAGCAGTAATGCCACGACCACCTGTGATTAGTTGTGTATGCTGCTCTCCCTGGGGCAGCCTGCCGAGTACTCCCTGGCCACCTGCGAGAGGCGGCATCATCTGCTGCTCTTTATTCTGTGTTCTACCGAAACCCTTCGGATGGTGATGGTTCGGCTCCCTACGCCGCTCCCTGTTCTGCTGCATTCCACCAAACACATTCGACGCCTCAGGACCGGCAGCCGGATGCGATGTTGTGACGAACCCGGGAGGCGACGGCTTGCCGAACCCGGGAGGCGGCGCCCCTGACCTTGGCTTCTCCGCCCTGGTCCTCGCGACCCCATCCATGGATCCGAAGCCGCCGCCTCCACGCTCCGCGTAGGGATCCAACGGCTGCGCGAAGCGGGGATCGGGGAACCGGGGCTGCGGTTGAGGGGCGGAGGAGGAGGGCCACGCGAAGCCCCCGCCGTGCACATGCGGTGGGGAGGGGAAGAGAGGCCCGACGGGGGCGACGGCGGGGTCGACGAAGAAGCTGTGCGGCTCGGCGAAGGGCTGGACGGGGGTTTGTTGTTGGTGCGGGCGGGGAGGAGGGTTTTGGAGGAGACGGAGGAGGAGGCCACCGTCGAGGGACCCGGAAGCCGACGCCGATGGCGGAAGGTTGGCGGCGGATGGGAAGGTCGACGGGCGGGGCGCGCCGCCAACGCCGCCGCCTGAAGAGGCGTCGGCCATCGGGGGAGGCGAGGGGTTGGTGCGTCGCGATGTCTTTTCGGGATTATCTTTTATCCGTCTATTCTTTTGACCTTTTTGGTTTTGCACAGGCTTTCTACATAGTGCGAGATTTTATTACAACTTAGGCCCGTTTGGGAGACCTGAAAATATATACTATTGTAATATATATACAAGGGTATTCTATAAGCCTCCTAAAAAATTCTTAAATACAAGAGTAAATATATACTCTTGTAAATTTCTGTGAGTATAAAGGGTAATCTCATGAATTCGATTTGGGATAGGAATTGGATTGGGAAGGAGACAAATCGCATGAAATGGAGAAGAGGGCATGAAGAACATCTCAATACATCACACGAGAATATTGACGCACCAGGAGCCGAAGATGCCGTCGACGAGGCCGTTGATGTGGTCGCCGGTGACGCAACCTTCGCGCATGACCTCCTCGGCGATGGACATGTCGATGGCCTCGAGCGCCGCGAGCGCGTTGCTCTGGATCTAGATGGGCCCACGGTACTGCCCCTCCCCGCGCACCGCGCTGATGTCCCGCTCGAACACCGTCACCTCATACCCCTTCCGCCTCGCCGCCAGCGCGAGCACCAGGCCCCCAATGCCGCCACCGGCCACTAGCACGCGCGGCTTCCTCGTCCCTGGACCCCGGTGGTCGTAGCTCGTGCAGACTTGCGGAGGAGAAGGCGTTGGGCAAGTGGAGGTGGAGCCAGGGAAGCCAGGGAGGGAGGAGAGAGCCCGGCCAGGGGCGGCGTTGCTCCGGCCGCCGCCACCCGCTTCTCTGTGCTCCGGCCGCGACTGGGATTGAGGAGGAGCAACGAATGGGAGGCCGCGGTTGAGAGCCCGACTTCTGTCAGATAAATTTCGTGGCCTGCTTCGGCCCGCAAACATTTCCGGTTGTAAGTGGCCCAAACCGACGTAAATAAAAACCGAAAACGGGCTTCCAAACAGTAAATTGTAATCCGGGCCAAAATATTTTACAGGACTATAAATTACAATGGTATTTGGGCCAACACCGGGCTTCCAAACGGGGCCTTATGTTTCTCTTCCTTTTTCTTTAGTCGGAGTATCCTACGTACTTCTATTATCTAGAGTATAAACTCAATACTAAAAAAGTTATATTTTAAGTTGCCTCTATACAAATAGTTAATACTAAGAAATAAACTCAATACCAAGATATTTAGATTGACGCTATAGCTTTGACTCTTATTCATGACGAGTTTGATTTTTCTCTTTCTCGTCCACTCTCCAACACATCACTAATAATCTTATGTGACAGGACGAAGAATCAATTGACATATACCGTTTTACCTGGCCTCATTATGTGTCTTAAGTTAACACGTGGGCCCAAGGGTTCGTCGGTCAGGGACCAGCAGAGCAACATGATGGCGCAACCAAGGTGGAGTTATTGGAATATAGAGCGTGATATGAGCTGACTCTTCATCATGTCATGCAATTACTATTTTCTAAAACGATGTCAGGGTTTGTATCCAAGTACCTCCTCACCACCTGAAAGGATCTCAGGAGTCGACTAGAGGGGGGGTGAATAGGTCGGCTCTATAAATTTAAAGTCTAATGGGCTTTGCTTCAAATAAATGGGCCAATCTTACCAAGATGCAAGCAACTGACTCTCAGCTAGATGACTCAGGTAAAATCAAGCAGAGCAGAGCAGAGACAACTATGTGTCAACTGAGTCTCAGGTGAGTGACTCAGTTGTGTGCAACAGATAGACAGAATAGTAAAGGAGACAACTTGCTATTAGTATCAACTGAGTCTCAGGTGGGAAACTCAGTTGAGTGCAGTAGCGTGTGTACTATATATAACAGCACAAGTAAAAGTAAACCATACGAATGAACAAATAGACATAGAGGTTTGTTTTACCGAAGTTCCCACTCTTTGCAAAGTGGTACGTCTCCGTTGAGGAAGCTGCTTTCACAGCCGGCACTGAAACGTGCTCTTTTCTCGTTCACTTATCTTGTGTGGAATCCTTTTGATCTTACCGCAGCAAGACAGGCAGACCCAAATCGCCTTCACAAACGCTTGGAGGCAGCCACACAAGACTTGGCTTGCTCACCAACGACTCCAACTTCCCGGTCTTGGAGCAGACAAACACCAAGAGCTCTCTCAGTCTCTTGGAGGAACCAGTACCATGAACTCTCTCAGTTCTGAAGCACTCAAGATGTAAAGCAACTCTCTCTCACGGTGGATGCACGTAGGCAACGCTCTCTCAGAGACTAAGAGCTCTCTCTTCCAATAGCAGGGTGCTTTCTATGATATAGGTAAAGGTTGAGGTCGAAACCTCCCCAGGTTCCCTATTTATAGAGTCCCTGGCAGCTAGCCGTTACCCTCATGCCACGTCAGACAAAGAGCCACAAGACAAACCTATCTGAGACTCAGCTAACATACACTTGGTAACCTACTAGCCACGGCTGAGCTACCCACCTGAGTCTCAGATGCCAAACTCAGGTGGACTCGGTTGCCTCAGGCAGCACCTTAGCACAACACAGGCCGGCTCACTACAAGCCTTAAACTGATTCAGGATGACAATGGACTCACCACTGCCACTGACCAGCTCGCTCAGAATCTTGGCACTGGTTCCAAGCTAACAACTGAAGATGACAGCTCTTGAAGACGCACAGCGAACCCCTTGACGCAGATCCACTAGCTTCCTAGCTCCTCCAGGTCTTATCCAGCTTGCAGTCACGGTCCTTGAACTCCATCAAGCCACCATCACCTCGCTTGCCCTCGAGCACAGCCTCGGCTTCCTCGCAACTGAGTCTCAGGAGACTAGCTCAACTAGCCCTTCTGACCTTCACGGTTCCTTGCTCTTTTTTGGCCTCATCATCAGTCAGATGTTGTCTTGATCGATCACCTGTTCATCTAAACTCCTGTTCACACTCGTTGTAAACGTTAGATACAGGTGAGGGTTGCCATTAACCATCAAAACCAAATCTTGGGGCTAGATAATCATCCTTCCACTCTCCTTGGGACTGGATGCACTTTCACCACCTGACTAACAGGTGGTCCTCTCGTGTCACGATATTTTAAGACCGAAGTCAGTGCAAGCTCACCTTTAGGGCAGATTCCACAACATGATAACCAACCAAGAACATATGTTTCTTGTATTGAGAAGGGATATAGCTTTACTTAACTATTAATTTTTCTACCTTACTAATAGAAATAATTGTTTTTATCACATTTTGTTGAACCACAGGTTGGATCGGTTCACCGACTGTCCAACCACTGAACTGATACACTTACCGAGTCGATCACCGGTCCGGGTCTAGTAATTGTGCTCAAGGGGATAGTCCAGCCAAACACTAGAAGGCCAATTGTCCGACTTGAGGTCAAGAATGAGCCAAGTAGCATTAAAGATTCAACTTTGCAAAGGGAGCTAGTAGTACATACATTATAAGATAAAACGAGCACCCATCAGGAGGTGGCTGATGTGAAATGGCTGATGTTGCAACCTTAATTTTGAGGAGCACACCAAACATCCTCTGGTTTTGGCTTAATTCTCCCCGATTCCATCACAGTTCTCTCAAACTCTCTCTAAATCCAAACCCAAGCTCTAAGATTATGGTATTAGAGCCCTCGAGTTGGAGTTCCCACGCTAGGAAACACGCGAGGATAAGCGAATCCAATCCATGAAAGGACAATTCTCTGAACTGAATGATCGACGATGGAGCGCATATTCGACACCAAGCTAGAGACAAGTTTGAGGCCCTTGGAACCGTAACTACCATGGCAGGAGATCTGTTTTACTCTCAATGACTGGAAGCTTTTTTGCGCTCTACTCTGTTCTTCGTGGTGTTCGCACACACTCCAATCGTTATGCCCCATGATGCTGCACACTGCCCATAAGCAAGGATAATTTTTCTGGTACCTCGATACTCCTCAAACAGAGGTAGGAGTACTAGATAGATCTAATCGTCCGTTCAAAAGGGTAATATAGACTTTGAACCTTTCAACTGCAATGGAGCACGTGAGTCCGTCTCCTCTTCAATCGATTCTGCGAAGCCGCTACCTCTCCAACCGATCTAGGGCGCCGCTGCCTCTCCTGCTCGCCCCTCTGCCCGCGGGTGCCTCCGCCTGCCCGCGCCAGGGCCTCCGTCCGCGTGCGGGTGCCTCCGCCCAGCCGCAGGCCTCCGGCCGGCCGCTCATGCGCCGGCCCGCCCGCGCCTCTACTCGCGTGGGGCTGCCTCTGGCCGCCCGCGCTAGCGATTATTTGATTTTTTTTAGTTAATACGTCTCTCTAGATTTAATGATTCTCACTACTATACTGAGCGGGAAGCTTGTCTAGCTTAGTTGGTACATTGTCAACTTGTTAAGCTTATGATCAGGTTTGATACCCAGGGCCGCCACTATTTTTGTTTTTGCTCTATACTTCTGACGATAGATAGCATAGTATCCCGTATACGAGGAGGTATTTGTATATGATTCCCTGGACTATCGGAATAAGAATACATATCCGGTAAGGATTCCCAGGAGATAAGGTAACCCCTGTAAGGAGGAAGGACACCCCATAAACTAGGAAGTCAATCTCGACGTTTAAGAAAGCCAGAGTTCTACTCGGGCATAAGTCCATGTCCGGTACGACTCGGGGAGCCCCCTATAAAAGGATCAGCAATCCTATAGGGGGAGGTCTTTGGAGCCAAAAGACAAGTCTTTTAGATCCAGAAGTCCTAGCGATTCTCACGAGAAGACTCGCCGCCTCGAAGGAGTCAAGCCCTGCGAAACTAGTCAATTTAGCCTCCAATTAGGTCTAGGGTAGCCACTAACATACACATCATTTGTAAGACACTCTTTGATCAATATATACGAACATGACGTAGAGTTGGTATCCTGCGGGAGGCCCGAACCTGTATAAAAAGGACGCTTCCTTGCTGTCAGATCTCTTAGCCCTAGGGGTCCCTACCCAACAACAAGTATCTCTCACGACTACCGTAAGATCGGCGGTTTACCGATTGTCGACAGATGGCACCGACCGTGGGGACCTCTCCGGCTCAAGTCGTCAAGGAAGTATCAGAGTCAGCAAGACGTGCAACCAGTCGCGATCAGCCCATGACGCCGACTGCACGGCCCTCCCTGGTTCGACCCGAGGAGGAGGAAGCAGGTTCGGCGGGGGATCCAATTGCTCTCACGCGACGTACCGGGTACTCAGATCTAGACTTCTACGACAACTTTGGCCAGATAGATCTGTACCCGGTCACTGACCACGTAGATCTTGGAGAATAAGCCACTGGCGAGTACTTGGATTGCGAAGTTGATCACTTTAGGACCGAGTGCGCCAGGGCCTTCGGAGAAACGTTGGTGCTAACCGACGATTCCCAGGCAGGAGCGACCAGCCCGATGTTCGGACTGTCGCCTGCAACTTCTGATCGACCAAATGATCAAGATCTCGATCACCGTATCTCTCCCGATGAGGAAGACACGATGGAGTGGAACTACACCCCATATAATCTAGATCCTCGAGTGGTTCTCGCGATCCATGACGGTCGCGAAGATCTCGAAGACCCGGATCAGCATGGGGGCTCACAACATCGAAACCCGATGGCTACTCCCCGCGGGAACGGGAATATGCCTATGCCAGCAAACGGAACCCCTCAAACGGCAGATTTGACGACACCCGATGGAGTACAGTGGCTACAACGGCTGGGGGCTGAACTACAGCAAGCCCAAACCTAAGCCGAGTCTTCTCGACTCTAGTCGGTGACACACATCTCCAACCGAGAGAAGACCCCTCTTCGACGAGAGGAATCAGACGGAGAAGGATGATATCCCAAGACCAGGTCTCGCCGGGAGGAACAGCACGTCAACCTCCACCGCAACTACGAGTGACGACTTTGGAAAATACCCCCTCCAAGTCGGAGAGCAGGTTCTACGACTAGATTGGAACTGGGGCAAAAAGGGTTTTCTCCTCAGCAGGACAACGGCTCTACAGAAGAAGTCGCTCAATCCAGGTCGCTCGAGTTAGCAGTAAAGAGATAGTCGAGTCCCCTTAGAGAGTTCCTCGTGCAAACACCTTTGGTAAGATCGCACAGTCATCACCCCTCCGACTGCCAGTCCGTCTCAGGTTGCGCCAGCTCTAGCCTCAAGTTGTCAAGCTACGAACAAGCCGATGATAAGACGCTCCGGGCGTCATCGCCTAGCACGCGCACTCGACAAGCTTTTTCAGCAGGTCACGACAAGAGCATGAGAGTCTCTGGAGCAACCAACGACAACTCGAGAGGACGAGGTGATGTTTTTCAGTTCTAGTTTTTCCTAGCAGTTTTTTCTTACAATAGCTTGTAAATGATACTTCAGTCAGTTCACAGTTTTTTAATATCAAGTTTCTAATTCGATATTTATTTTTTCAGACTGCCTATCCGAGAAACTTCTCGAATAAGACAGTCAGGGGTTGGATTAGTATGTGGCATCAAGCATGATCAAGCCACGCATAGACATAACCAATGATTCGACCTGCACAAAGAGAAAAGGGTTCCATGCTGCAACCGTCAGGGATGCGAGGAAGACCCCTTAACGTGTCTGCAGGTGACAGGGGAAGCCACTGAGCCCTCACCTGACCAGACCTAAGGCCTGGTCGACTAAGCTCCCTGGTTCCGTAGTAAATTTCCCCAACCACAAGTAAAGGAAAAAGAGAAGGTGCGAATATGACTAGGCCAACAGAACCCGCTTGCTTATCCGCATCCCCGACTACTTTGAGTAGAAGGCATCGCGGATAAGTGCAATGTTGTCATAGTTAGGGCAAACGTAGGACTTACTAACTGGCGTTCAATATCCCTATGACAAGGGAACGCGAGTTGCTGCTATGGCCATAATAGACTGTACGAAGACCCCTTATCACGTTTACTGATGACGAGGAGCCAATGAGACCTCTATCCGACTAAACCTAAGGTCTGGTCGATCGCAGTTAGCGGCATACGGCACAACTCGTAAGCCTAAGTCAAGGAGAGTGGACGCAAAGTTCGACTAAGTCTACGAGAACCCTTGCGTCCGACAAGCATTCGTAGAGCAATAGAGTTCAAGTTTTCAGAAAAACAAAAACATACAGATTAAGTACAGTTACTAATCAAAAAGTGTTAAAGTCAGTTTAGCAGGCTATCTGCATCCAGCCATTCGAGAACTCTTTGCCTAGAAATCGGTTCCCCGCTCCTGCTCTAATTGGACCAATTGCTCCTCTAGGGCCCGGACAAAGCGAACAAAAAGGCAAAAGATTAGTTTCAGTAAAAGCAAATTACGACTAACGTTTTCAGTTGTTGATTATATCTAGAAGCGCCACGACCGAGGGCTAGGCTAGACCTTCGCTCAAGTCGGACGACAGGCGTCCTGAACTGGGGGATCAATAAACTCCACAGCTGACTGGCCCCATGCTAGAACTAATTTCACCAATTGGAGAGTGCCTACAGTACGCATTGCAGATTGACTTCCCGGCTACGAATAAACGTGGCTGAGTACAAAGATTTGCTCGCCGGTCTCCGAATCGTTTCCGCACTTGGTACCCGTCACCTACTCGTGAGTGGGGACTCACAGCTGGTAGCGAAGCAAGTGTCTAAGGAATATCAGACATTAGACCAGAACATGGCAGCTACCTAGCAGAGGTGAGGAAGCTGGAGAAGAAATTCATCGGGCTCGAAGTACGGTACATCCTAAGGAAGGATAATTGCCGAGCCGATAGTCTTACTCGTCTGGCGTCCTCACGATCTCTATCTCCATCCGGGACCTTTACAAAAAGGATTTCGATGCCGTCCATAGCTTCTAGCGAACCTGTGGACGAAGTGACGGCTGACTTCGAGTCCAAGGGCCGTTCAAGGACGTCACCAGGTATGGACGCTCCAAGGGGAGGTATGGGTCTACTCGTAGCTCCCCTCGGTCCTGAGGATTCGTGGATAGAACCCATCCGCATATATCTTCACAATTGGACAATACGCGAGGACGATGCACTATCTGAGCAGATTGCTCGACGCGCCTGGATGTACTCCCTGGGCGACGGGGCCCTCTATCGTCGAGGAGCCCACGGACTGCTCATGAGGTGTATCACTCGGACGCAGGGTAAAGAACTACTCGAGAAAATCCATGGAGGGGTGTGCGGAGCACATGCACCTTTCCGAACCCTGGTCGGAAAGGCCTTTAGACAAGGATTCTATTGGCCAACGGCTCTCCGTGACGCGAGTGACTTGGGAAAGCGATGCCGTCAGTACCAATTTCACGGTAGACACATTTACCAGCCCGCCCAAGCATTGCAGACGATTCCCTTGTCGTGGCCCTTCACGACATGGGGCCTGGATATTTTGGGGCCCTTCCCGGTCTCGCCCGAGTGCTACAAGTTCCTGTTCGTCGCAATTGACAAGCACGCTGCGGTTTCGCTAAATGTCAGCCGAACAGTAGCGTAGAAAAAAGGAAAGATTCTTCATCACCATGCAAAAATTCCGCCACGATGGTTCGGTTTCCCAGAAATCTACCAGACGAACGCGTGTCCGTGATCGATGGATCAAATTAAATAAAAAATGCTTGTCGGGCGAGCCAATCCAGAAAATGCCTTGGACTACTCGAAGGTTTATCCCGACAAGAATATCGCGATTACCCGGTAGAGATATTACCTACTCGGGAACGTTCTCAACAAAGTACTCGATTTCGCCTACTCGGAGTTGCTTCCCGAAAAGTACAGATTTCCTACAGACCAGTCATGACCTCACTTCACGTAATGATGGGGGCTTAACGATAGATAGTATAGTATCCCGTATACGAGGAGGTATCCGTATACGATTCCCTGGACTATCGAAATAAGAATACGTATCCAGTAAGGATCCCCAGGAGATAAGGTAACCCCCCGTAAGGAGGAAGGACACCCCATAAACTAGGAAGTCAATCCCGACGTTTAAGAAAGCCAGAGTTCTACTCGGGCATAAGTCCATGTCCGGTACGATTCGGGGAGCCCCCTATAAAAGGATCAACAATCCTATAGGGGGGTCTTTGGAGCCAAAAGACAAGTCTTTTAGATCCAGAAGCCCTAGTGATTTCCACGAGAAGACCCGCCGCCTCGAAAGAGTCGAGCCCTGTGGAACTAGTCAATTTAGTCTCTGATTAGGTCTAGGCTAGCCACTAACATACACATCATTTGTAAGACACTCTTTGATCAATATATACGAACAGGACGTAAGGTTGTTATCCTGAGGGAGGCCCGAACCTGGATAAAAAGGGTGTTTTCTTGCTGTCAGATCTGTTGGTCTTGTGCCCTAGGGGTCCCTACCCAACAACAAGCATCTCTCACGACTACCGTAAGATCGGCGGTTTACTGATCGTCGACAACTTCGAACTAATACTTATCAATTGTGCCTCCTAACTAAAATGGAAGCTTGTATAGCTTAGTTGGTAGATTGATAAGGTTATTACTTTAAGGTCGTGGGTTCAAACCCTCGTAGTGTATTATTTTTGTACTATTGAGGGACAACAGAGCTTCGAACTAATACTTACCAATTGTGCCAAAGTTTGTACAATCACATATTAAGTAGAGAGCATGCTAATTAATTAGGAAGCTTGTATAGCTTAGTTGGTAGATTGGCAAGGTTATTACTTTAAGGTCATGGGTTCAAACCCGCATAGTGTATTATTTTTGTATTATTGAGGTATTTGACGAGGAGGAGGACGGAGCTATACCAGATAATACTAACCATTAGATTAGGATGAATAAATGGTTTATATTTATTCCGGGGGTATTAAAAGAGCTCTAACACTACTAGAACTCAACATTTTCCCTTGTGCCAAAAACCCTAAGGAACAGGCCTAATACGGTAGGGAACAGGTTTCCTTAGGGTGAACCCTAGGGAACACACCCTAAGGAGCACTTCCACGGGAAATAAAAAGATCCCTAGAGTTTTTCTTGAGGAAACCTAGGGAAAGAATATTTCCCTTGGGTTGTTCACTCCAGGGAACAATGTCCATGTGGATGAATCATCTGATGTGTAAAGTAACATTCCCTTGAGTTTCTTTTTGATGCGCAGGGAAAGAAAAGTCTTGTTCCCTAGGTCTCAATCACCCTAGGGAAGTTTATGCGCTTGTTTAAAAAAAATATACAACATCAGTACCCAATTTAGCAGTAATATCAATCATACAACATCAGCACACATAACATCACTTAAATATTCTTAAATTCATTCATCAAACTCGAGAGTACCATAATATAGTTTATCATGTGTCATAAGTGACAGAGTTCCACTTAGTCACAACAAAATGACAGAAATGCTAGGAGCTAAGTTTTTTTAACCAAAAGTTAGGTGCTATGACTACCATATACTTAAATTTAAATCCTCCAGGATAACTAAGAACTATGTTTTTCCAAAAGTTAGGCTACTGTCCTATGATTACCATGAACTGAAATTAAAATGTTCCAAGATCCTCCAAAGGTGGGAAGACGTTATCGACACTACTAGCGGATGATCTCAAATGGCCACCAAACATTCCTTCAGTTACAACATGAAATGTATTATCCCCATTCTCAATTCTAGCACCTGGCTCCTGGTCAGGTCCCTGTAAAGTTCAGTACATAAAAAAAATTACATGCCAAGAAACTATGTCAAATTACTTGAACACTATCTGAATATCTCTGAAAACACATTTGATTTCTTATGCTCTAGTTTGTGCACAACTTGGATTTTTCTCACTTTTGTGCAATGCAGTACTCTAATGATAAATGTTACTCAAGGTTAACTAGATGAATTGCTACAGAAAAGTTTGCATCAGGCAACATGAACTGCATTTGGATGCACAACTTCATATCAGTTGCTGTAGTTGATTGCTACAGTAAAACGTGGGAAGAAACACATGCTCACAACTGACAATATATGTATATGCATCCTAAAACTAAAAGAGCAGAAAAATTAAATTAGTACAATATTCCCCCTTGATCTCATGAAGGTCAGAATCATATGCATTGCTTAATCAAAGCTGCGGGAACTCAACTACAAACATTATTTCTAGTCCACTGATCGAACATGCAATGAATTATGTGAGCATAGTATGGCAATGCTAGGAAAAAACATGAACTGCAACTAAACCTTAGTTACCAAAGCTTAGCAATGTAGTAAGCAAGTATGCAAGCAGAGAATCAATATGCTTGTATTAGTTAGCCTCTCTATAACATACAAGGTCAGGAGATGGATTTGGAGAAACTGAAACTGGACTAGTTGGAGGTTCAGGAGGTGGAGATGGTGGAGGAAGAATTTCAGCAGAAAGATATCCTTGGTCTCTAGCCATTGTCTGCAAAGAGTTGTACCAACTTAATTATAGTTCAGTAGTGTAAAATTGTACAATGCCAAATGTTCATATAGATGAAGTAGTGCACCTCAACAAGTTTCTGCAGACATGCATATTTGTTATGCTCCCTTGTACTCCATTGTATGACATTCTGCGTATAAATATTTTGTAATCGACACTTCTCAGCTTGCCGCCTTCTCTCATTTTCTGCTTCTTCTCGACGTTGCTGCTTGAAGACTGATGAAGGGCGACTACTTTTCACCTCGGCGAGGACCTCTTTGTCATCAACAGCCCCATTGAATAGACCCCACTTACCATGCGGCTTCCCGGAGTTGCAGTCATAAAGAGCTCCAGAATCCACAGGAGAGCGCAACCAATCACTTCCCTCTCCATTTTTTTCAATATATTTCCTTTTATATCTCTCCTGTGCATCAAAGGAACATTATTTGTACAAAAGATTTAAAAAGTATGGCAAGTCAAAATTTTATCAAACATGGATCAAACAAAAAGAAATTTACCAAACATTGTGTTGCCTCTTCTGTGTTCAGCATGTTAGGATTGCTGAGGTTTGCTCCTCTGTGGGTATGGACCCAAGCCTCAACCTTTGTTACCTCTCGCCCTTCTTTCTCAGACTATAAAAAAAATTCGAACTAGATGCATATGTGACGTATTTATTACATAAAGAACACAAGTTTAGTAAGCTACCAGTTTTTGACATATTGTTGCAATGGAGTTGGATCCACCTTTGTGAGGTTTATATTTCAAGCTGTCACGGTTGGCACGATTCTTTTCAGATTTTTCCCTGAACTTTGGATAACACCATTCATCCACAAGAGCAGTCCAAGTCTCCATGGTGCACCAGCTAGGTATTTGGGCTATGTACTCCTCCTTCAATAAATAATGCTGCCCAGCAATCTTGTCACACACTTTTCTATTCTCAACTAACCGAAAATGGTCCAATATGGCCTGAATTCGAGCATAGTACTTTATACTAGCTAAGTGTTGTTTGGCGCAACTAGCAATGTGTTGCCTCACAGCATGTTCATGATCAGGTTCAAATCTAAACCTTAGCTACAAAAAAAAGCGCATGTCTTCAGTTCAATAGTGTTTTCCACCTATTGCCTAGAGCCCAATAAAACATTTACTCATAAAAGATTAGCTATATGTTTAAGGACAGAGATGTAGGGGCTTTGATTTTACCCATAATTCAGCTTCAACCTCATCAGCTTTGGA